>CM022767.1:14329364-14726864 GCA_012411365.1 Ameiurus melas
AAAAATAATAAAAGAGGGAAGACAAGACATCTGAGGGAAGAGATAGAGACCTGAGTGGTTCATCTATTTAGGACAAGATGGTTCTTGAAATACAAGGGACAATACATTTTGTCTTTCAGGTAAGGACACTTGCTATTATATCTCCTGGACTCAGAATTCAATTCCACTTCAAACTATTTTTGGCAGGTGATTCAGTGAAGTGCAAGACTATCCTCAATTGATGTATTACCATTTGTTCAACCCCCAACACCACCACCACCACCACATGAAGCTGGTTAGAGACACTTTTTAAAACAAGTCTTACCCCTTCTATAAACCAGTGTTACAGATTTCAGTGAGGGGGAAATAAGCAATTGGCAATTAATAATGAACAATTTAATAATAATTGTTTAATATACTTTCAGTGCATATATCCACTTCAAATTTGGATACATATTTTATGTTGGCTTTGTACTTACAAATATGAACCAAAAATATGTATTCATAAGCAAAACAATATGTTTAAAAAAAAAAAAAAAAATCGAAGTATCCAGACACCACACACTAACAACAATGGTGTTTTAAAGCTGTTGTTGGCAGTAAGAATTCATTCTGTAGCATGTGGATCAATTGTGGCCAATTAAACTTGGCCAATCATATTAAATTCCACATGTGTATGAGGGTCTCTCCAATGGACTTGCAATTTCAAAATCCTCCCTAAATTTTCAATGAGATTAAAGTCAGGAGATTGACTAGGCCATGCAAGGCCTTCTTGATTTATTTAGGCTGTATGCTTGGGATCATTGTCTTGTTGAAATGGCCATCTTCTCCCAAGATTCAATTTCTAGGGCTATGAGATTAAATTGTCCTTTAATAAATCCTGGAACATCACTCATTTCGTGTTTCCTTCAATGGCATATAATGCCCCAGTACCGTTTGCAGAGAAGCAGCCCCATATCATGATGCTTCCACCTCCATACTTCATTGTGGGTATGGTGTTCTTGGGATCACATGTGCAACTCTTCTTTCTCCAAATATAACAAGCTGAATTACTTTTCTGAATTGTTTTATTTTGTTTCCTCTGACCAGAGTATATTGTTCCAGAATAGTTCTGATTTGTCTAAATGCTTTTGGATGTGCATCTCTGTGCCTCGTTTTGCATGGGATGTACGACTGGAGATGATTGCAAAGATATACACTGTACAGAAGTGCCCTCCACTAATATTGGCACCCTTGGTAAATATGAGCAAAGAAGGCTGTGAAAATTTGTCTTTATTATTTAACCTTTTAGATCTTTTGTCAAAAAATTCACAAAAAATACTCTGCTCTCATGGATATTAAACAATTCCAAACAAAACACAGGTTTATCAAAAAATATCTTTGTTAAATATAGTTGTGCAACAGTTATTAGTATATTCCCATTGATACTAAAAAAAAAAAAAAAAAAAAAAAAAAAAAAAGAAAAAAAAAAAAAAAAAAAAAAAAAAAAAATAAAAAAAAAGTTTCTGTTTCAAAAAAAAAAAAAAAAAGGAAAAAAACGGGCAAAGTTATAGTATATGGTGTACACTTATGAACAGGAAATTGTTCAACATGAACTTAGCTGTTGAGTCCAAAGTAGTAAAGGTATGAGGTAAGACACAAGTTTTTAAAAAAAGTTGGGGGGGGAAAAAAAAAGGTGTTTTTGGGAAAAAAAGGTTTTACTTCACAAAATGGTAGTGCTATAGATTAAAGAAAATAAAAACGCGCATTGAAAATGCCGATTTACTCCATCAGGGGAATTATTAAGACGTTCCAGTCAACTGGAAATGGTATGAATCAACCTGGAATTGGATGTGTGTCTATATTGTCTCAGTGCACTGTGAAGAGGATGGGTCGAGTGGACAAAAAATATCCAAGGATCACAGCTGGTGAATTGCTGGAGTTTGCTGTGTCTTGGGGTCAGAAAATCTCGAAAACTACAATCCGAAGTCTCCAATATCACCACAAGTTGTTTGGAAGTGTTTCAAGAAAAAAGCCTCTACTCTCATCCAAAAACAAACTCCAGCGTCTTCCGTTTGCCAGACACTACTGGAACTTCAAATGGGATTGGGTTCACACAGAAGGTTTCACACATTGGGCACACACAGAAGAGGTAGTCGTTTGGAAAAGTACCTCATGCCCACGGTTAAATATGGTTGTGGCTCTTTAATGTTTGGGCTGTTTTTCTGCCAGAGGACCTGGACATTTTTTAGGATACATCAATCAAGGTCCTCCCAGTCCCCTGAAAACCTGTGAGATGAACTGAACAGGAGTGTCCACCAGCAAGTACCACAAAAAATTTAAGGATCTGGAGAGATTCTGTATGGAAGAATGGTCTCAGATCTTTTGCTATGTATTCTCCAACCTTATCAGGCATAATAGGAGAAGACTCAGAGCTGTTATCTTGGAGGTTGCATAAAGTATTTGCTAAAAGGGTGGCAATAATTATTGCACACCTATATTTAACAATTTATTTTTTTAATAAACCTGTGTTTTGTTTGCAGAGTGTTTCTGTGAATTTTCTGAACAAAAGATCAAAAGATTCAACAATAAAGATATTTTTTTTACAGTCTTCTTTACCAAGGGTACCAATATTAGCGGAGGGAACTGTGTATTAAATAACAAAAACTATAGTGTCTAAATACTTATTTCATTTCACTGTATCTCCCTTAAAATGTGATTATAATTAATCTTTTATTTTCAGTTTGTTTCCAACCCCCTAAGCATCATTTTAGCATTCATGCACAAAGAACTGTACATAGCAATATGTAACACACCCATTCCAGTTGATAAAAGAACCAGTCCCCTGGTGCTTAGAGGCAAATCCCAAAGGACCTGTTCCCTACTCCCAAAGATGTCTTCATTAAAACCAACAAGAGGCATCAAAACCAACCTTTGAAAAGTCTGAAAGAATCAACTCTAACTGACAATGTCAAAGTCAAAAATGTCATGCCTTCATAACTCCAGATAAATGACAGAAAACAAGGACTAGTCTCTTGAGAGGAAAGAGAGTGGGCTGGAGAGAGAGAGAGAGTGTGTGTGTGAGAGAGAGAAAGAGAGGTTGGCAGGGAAAAATTTCTATGTCTGCTATTTATCTTTTACAATGTAGCAGACCAGAGCACCATTTGCATGTGCTGTACACCGAAACTTGTGTATGAAAGTGTATGAGTCTCTCTCTCTCTCTCTCTCCCCCCCCCCCACACACACACACACACACCACATCAAATACAAATTGTCAAACTCACTCAAGGGCCAATTATGGTCATAAGCATCATAGTGGCTGTGCCCGGGTGGAAGTCACACTTGAAGATCGATCTGGGAGATACAGAAAAGTTTTTTTCCCCGTGTTCTTCGTTTCCAGTTCAGTGACACAGAACATGAAATTAATGCGAAAGGTGATGGCCCCTGGCATGATTTATTATTTGTTGTGATTTCACTGGCAAAGGGCATTAATAATGCAATTGGTTTGAAATATGTTCTATTTATTTCTCAGGCCTTTTTAAAAATCCTTTGATAGCTGAGGTCTTTTTTATGCAGCAGATCAGATATAACTTGAGAATATTTTGTCATTTTGGGAAGTTGCAAAAACAAGGGAGGGAGAAAACGCTGCATACCGTACTGTATGCTCAAACTCTGCCAGACTCAAATGATGCTTGAGCAATACCCTGAACAATCAATGCTTTATTCCAAACACAACCAAAAGTTACTTTCACATACTTATACCTCAATTAAAATGTACGCTATAAAACTGCTGATGATTATCCTTTGGCAGAAATAAAAGTTGATCCAAAATTAAAACACTATAGGTGATGCATACTGTAACAAGCTCCTCTTGGTAAGACAGAGAATCTGCCCTTAAGTTATCTAATAGTCCCAACAACCATTTAATCGTGCATCTGCTTTAGATTTTCACAGCACTGGCCTGTCTATGTGTCAAGTGTACTTGTTTGCAGCTGTAACGCCAGAGGGCATTATCTTGCAACCGGTGTGTGATTGGTACTTTCAAGGGTAATTGGAGTTGGTTCACATCTCTTGGAATTGAACACTAGAATGGATTGTACATATACTGTATCACTGACCATCTTATCTCAGTACATATTGTAATATGTATTCTCACTGGTGGACACCCAAGGTATAATTCTGGAGTCTTATACAGGCACCATATGGGAATACACTTCAGTTCATTTTCTTCAGTGTGCACAAAGGTGTCCTAGATTTCTCAAAACTCTAAAGTAAGGTATATATGTCGAGGTATAGATGTATATTCCTGCATCTGAACTATACAGCCAAGGGACCCTGGGACACAGTGCAAGAACTTTACACGGTCTGAATGTGTGTTTGTGAATGTGTGTGTGTGTGTGTGTGTGTGTGTTGGCCTCTGCCTCCAGATACTTTCAGGGTAATCTCACTGTACTTGTGTGCTAAGTCAGCAGGTAGGGTTGAGTGATAAATGTGTGACGGACTATGAAACCCTTTACATGCTGAATTATTTTTTTTTACATTTTCTCCTATATATGGTTAAGAAAACTGTAGGTTCTCCTGTAGTAGGTTTATAAATTGTGGCAGTAATTTGATTAAGGATTAAAATGATCAGAAATGTGTTTCAGAGATACATTGTGAACTTAACCTGATCATCTAAACTGTGTTTAATAAAAATATTACTCAGTTTGGTACCATTTTTATCCATATTTCATGGTGAATGATGTGGTGATATAAATATCACATAGGTTTAGGAAACAACATTTACAACATACAGTGAGGGAAAATAGTATTTGATCCCCTGCTGATTTTGTACGCTTGCCCACTGACAATGAAATGATCAGTCTATAATTTTAATGGTAGGTTTATTTGAACAGTTAGAGACAGAATAACAACAAAAAAATCCAGAAAAACACGTCAAAAATGTTATAAATTGATTTGCATTTTAATGAGGGAAATAAGTATTTGACCCCTCTGCAAAACATGACTTAGTACTTGGTGGCAAAACCCTTGTTGGCAATCACAGAGGTCAGATGTTTCTTGTAGTTGGCCACCAGGTTTGCACACATCTCAGGGGGGATTTTGTCCCACTCCTATTTGCAGATCTTCTCCAAGTCATTAAGGTTTCGAAGCTGACGTTTGGCAACTCGAACCTTCAGCTCCCTCCACAGATTTTCTATGGGATTAAGGTCTGGAGACTGGCTAGGCCACTCCAGGACCTTAATGTGCTTCTTCTTGAGTCACTCCTCTGTTGCCTTGGCCATGTGTTTTGGGTCATTGTCATGCTGGAATACCCATCCACGACCCATTTTCAATGCCCTGGTTGAGGGAAGGAGGTTCTCACCCGAGATTTGACGGTACATGGCCCAGTCCATCGTCCCTTTGATGCGGTGAAGTTGTCCTGGCCCTTAGCAGAAAAACACCCCCAAAGCATAATGTTTCCACCTCCATGTTTGACGGTGGGGATGGTGTTCTTGGGGTCATAGGCAGCATTCCTCCTCCTCCAAACACGGCGAGTTGAGTTGATGCCAAAGAGCTCCATTTTTGGTCTCATCTGACCACAACACTTTCACCCAGTTGTCCTCTGAATCATTCAGATGTTTATTGGCAAACTTCAGATGGGAATGTATATGTGCTTTCTTGAGGGACCTTGCGGGCGCTGTAGGATTTCAGTCCTTCACGGCGTAGTGTGTTACAAATTGTTTTCTTGGTGACTATGGTCCCAGCTGCCTTGAGATCATTGAGAAGAGATATGGAGATATCCTCCCGTGTAGTTCTGGGTTGATTGATTCCTCACTGTTCTCATGATCATTGCAAATCCATGAGGTGAGATCTTGCATGGAGCCCCAGGTCGAGGGAGATTGACAGTTCTTTTGTGTTTCTTCCATTTGTGAATAATCGAACCAACTGTTGTCACCTTCTCACCAAGCTGCCTGGCAATGGTCTTGTAGCCCATTCCAGACTTGTGTAGGTCTGCAATCTTGTCCCTGACATCCTTGGAGAGCTCTTTGGTCTTGGCCATGGTGGAGAGTTTGGAATCTGATTGATTGATTGCTTCTGTGGACAGGTGTCTTTTATACAGGTAACAAGCTGAGATTAGGAGCATTCCCTTTAAGAGTGTGCTCCTAATCTCAGCTCGTTAGCTGTATAAAAGACACCTGTGAGCCAGAAATCTTTCTGATTGAGAGGGGGTCAAATACTTATTTCCCAATTTTTGACATGCGTTTTTCTGGATTTTTTTTTGTTATTCTGTCTCTCACTGTTCAAATAAACCTACCATTAAAATTATAGACTTATCATTTCTTTGTCAGTGGGCAAATGTACAAAATCAGCAGGGGATCAAATACTTTTTTCCCCTCACAGTATGTTGCAATATGTGCTCTTTTACAGTTCCTTAGGGTGAGCTGATCAGTTGGGGTCCATTCTTCCATAAAATATTCCATTTCTTTTTCATTTGGTATCCTGGTCACTACACATTTCAAAGAGGCTCAGGGGTATAAGAGGGCATGCTTGGTAGAACTGAAGGATGGCTTGTAACACCAAAAAGGGCTTGTAAGATCAGAGGCTGCCTTGTACCATCAGAGGGACTTTTTGCCATCAAGTACTTTTTACCATCAGAGTACATTGATCAATGTCAGAGACATTGATCAACATTTTGCAAGTTCCATTCGTTTCTATTTTATGTATAGCTTCATTTGTGATTTTGTATAATAAATTTATTTGTTATTGTATCTCTAAATTCCCAGTGCACAATCTGTTATGTATGATTGCTAGAAATAGTTTCTAAAACTAAAGTTATAGTACATTAGGCAAGTTTGATGTCAACCAGTGAAAGCTTAAGGAAAACGTTAATACTTGCAAGTTTAAACAGAATCTCTGACAAATAAAATAGCAAAGGCCTAGGCTTGCACATTGATAGAAACCTCTGAGCTAACAAAATAACAATAGACACAATAGTACAATAAAGAATCTATATAAAAACCTCTGACATAGGAAGGTCATTGTAATGAAAGCTGGTACTGTTTTAGAGTAAATACTATGAGAACACTGAGATTTTACACTTCCAGCACTAACTAGAAGATTATTCTATGGAGTCAGATAAATAAGTTAGCAGTTATTATTAATTGGAGTCAGATAATTAATTAAATGGAGTCAGGTATTTAAATCATAAACTAAAACATGCATTCAACATTCAGCTGCACCCATTTCCATCTGTGGTTATAGGAAGTAAAAAACCCTTTATATTTAAGCAGTACCCTCCTGAAGTATCTCAAGCATGAAATTCTTTTCTTCACATTAGGGATGTAGTAGTCGGTACCAATACCACCAAAAGTACAAGATACTCCATACCAAAGTCGATACCATGGTGTGGGTTAAAAAAAACCATAATAATAATAATAATAATAATAATAATAATAATTTAAAAATAAAATAATAAAATAAAAAAACTCCTGGAGGACATCCTCCTCTGGATAATACTGGCAAGGGGGGAGGGGGGGGGTCGGTATTTTAGTTATCAAACATGTCAACTGGTTTCAATGCTGCCAGCTGCCTCAAACAATCATAATATTGGGACATTCTTTCAGGTTCTTTGCCAAATTTCAGATGTTTCCTCGCTTTGAAATGAACCTTTCCTCTCACCGAGTCAGGGCGGAGCTAAACTTCACCATCTTCTGTAGTTTTTCCCATGTGCTCGTAGGCATTATTATTCTTCTTTACCAGCTTTTCTTTGTGGACTAACTAAAACACTTACGCGTATTTGCTGCCCCCTTAATTTCTGGAAGAAATACAACCACGGTACCTTCTTTACCAATGGCACCAATGCTACTGCAGAAAAATATGTACCATCACGTTTTAAGAATGTTGGTACCAACTTGGTAACGAAGTATGGGTTCACGTGACATCCCTACTTCACATACAGTATCCCAGGAAGTTGGGATCAGAGCGCCATGATACACTACCCTGAAACACATAGGATTAAGGACCTTGTTCAAGGGCCTGACAGTGCAAAATTAGCAGTGCTGGGGCTTAAGCCAATTTGATAAAACCCTGATAAAACCCTGTGTGAAGAAATCACACTGTAGCTAGCAAGTGTTTAGACATGTTTAGACAAACTGATAGTTTTAAATTCATTGGTTAAACTGGCTTCTTAACTAGTAAGAATCTTTGCAGGATGATAGCCTAGGTAAGATTAAAAAGCAAATTAAAACATGTTCATGTTGTGTTGGTATAATATACACTTAGCCTTACAGTTAGCAAGAACAGGAAGGAAAAACATTTTGTCAAAACCTTTTTTTTTCTGTCAGAGGTAGCCACAATGAAATTCAATGGATTTTCCCTGCCTGCCATAGAAATAATAAAGGTTCCACAAAGTCCATGCCCCTGGGACAGTGAGACAGGTTAAGGCCAGTGTGAGCCACATCACTGATGGGCCATTAACAATCCCTGATTCATATGGCTGCCAGCCATGACATAAAACACCATTAGCTAACTGGGCACAAATTGCATGTTAAGACAGCACACTAGAGTAAATGGATGCTCTGTCAAGTACCCTGAAAGAAATTTATTTTTAGAGAAAGCATGTTTTCTGGAATGTTCTAATTCTATAGAAGGTCATCTTTTTTTTACTGTTCATCTGATATAATTATTATATATCATATAATTATAATGTACTTCAGCAGTATGGACAGTAATTAAAAACTGGTAGTCTAATGCACTGACCTCATTATTTAAACAAAAGCACAGTGCAACACATCCTGTAACAACAGCTAAGAACAAACTGAATAGAAAAAAATAAGCCTCCAAAGTGTCACAGATGCCTAAATTGTAACATGGTCACCAGGCTCAACAAATAGCCCACAAAGCATCTCTTTTTCTCATTCTTCATGGCCACAGAGATCTCTCTGATGAGTGCCCTTCTCTTTATGGTCCTGGTTGCTCTTGTTAGCAATTTGTCCATGACTCTCTCCCAATGGAGCAATTGAGGGAGAAACTAACCATTCGCCGATGCTATATTTTAGCTGAGAGGCAGTGAGGGAGCAATGAACATGGCAACTTTAAAAACACATGCAGCAGGGATAGTGGATGAGACACCAATAATTATACGAATATTTACAGTGCTTTTGTGCAGTGGTTGCATTGATCAGCAATAAGTGGGTGTCTAAAATTGTAGCAGCAAACTGGAAACTTTTTCATTATGCTTTAAAGTTTGCCACACCTGTGGCACTGTCGCTTACCATAATGACAGATGTATCTAACTATGATTAAGTGCTGATAATCATTTATCTGCTCAAATACATAAATTCAGAGTAGTGGAGGTTTGCCTGAATGGTTTATCAATGGAATAAAGCCTCTTTTAGTGGTTGCATTTGACATCAGAAAGCTTAGTCACACCTGTTAAATGCAGTGTGGAATCGACACGCTACAGCACACAGATTAAGCAAAAGTCTGTGTGCTTTTTTCATCAAACTGCATGACTATCTCATAATTTCGTGCAGTTTATTAAACTTCTGTTTCCTTAACTTTCATATGAAGCTGGCTTAGAAACAATTAAAATGAGGTCTTCTGGAAAGCACAGATGGGAGGTTCAGTGCGCCAAGCCCACACAAACAAAGCACAGGTAGAAAGTACGGTTTTGGTCGCGTCAAGCATTATTCAGATTTTTTAAATTCGTTGGTGCCAGAGGGGCTGGTTTTAGTATTTCACAAACTGTTGATTCCTTGATTTTCACGCACAACAGTCTAAAGAGTTTACACAGAATTTTGAGAAAACATCCAGTGAGCAGCAGTTCTGTGGATGGAAAAGCCTCGTTGATGAGAGAGGTCAGAGGAGAATGGCCACACTGGTTTGGGAGCTGACAAGAAGTCTGTATACCTAAAATAATCATCCTTACCACCATGCTGAGCGGAAAAGAATGTCAGGATATAAAAAACACTGAACCTTGGGATGGAAGGTGGCAGCTCAAGACCACCTTTGGAAAAATGTAGCCTGTTATTACAGTAAACCAAATCTGTATAAAATGTACAAATATACATTATTTAAAAAAAAAAAAAAATATATATATATATATATATATATATATATATATATATATATATATATAGAGAGAGAGAGAGAGAGAGAGAGAGAGAGAGAGAGAGAGAGAGATAGAGAGAGAGAAATACTTTTCATCATGTGTCCAGCATGACATTGCAAGTACATAAAAAAAAAGTTAAAGCATGACCTCAAGGATAATAAATCCGAAATAAATCAAAACTGCACAACTGCTAAAGCACCACCTGTTTCAGGAGCTAATGCTTGCACAGTGCTACACAACACAATCTTACACAAAACTCACAGGAAATCTTATGAGAAAAAGCAATTTTGTCGGAAACTGGCTGTCAACCCTGCCCTTCACCCTAACCTTAACTTGTACAAATATGCAGTCATGACACACTGCTGAGAACCATAAAGCGCTAATCTCATACTCCATTCTGCCTCTCATTGTCACTGCAAAATAAATGCAGTCTTAAGTGATGACTAGTTTATCAGTGTAGAACAGACAGATTTAAAAGTAAGTTATCTACAGTAAACAGGCAGGACTCGTGGAGTTATGCTGCACCCTGTCAGATGATGGTATAATTAAACTCCAGCTCTTCTCTTCATACAGTAGAATTATTGTCTTATTTATTATACTGTCTTGCAAAATAGGCAAATCAATTATACACAGTACTGTGTATGTTTAAGTCAAATGTTACTGGACACCAGAGGCCAGAGAATTGTGTATCTTACCATATTTATTTAATTACTAGTGTGTGGATTTTAGAAAGGTAATATCATCTCTAATGGAACACTAGCGGGTTTTTAGTAACCGGAAGTATAAGCCACTTTCTAGGCTGATGGCGCTTGACATCATGCTTGATGTAACGAGACACCGCTAGCTTTAGCCTCAGAGTCACCGACACTGACATTCTTCAGTTTACTGTTTCTGTTAGCATTATCTTTTATTCCCAACATGACCTCAGTCCTCATCAGACGGAGGCGAAATCGCCACAAGACTGAGGAAGAAAGTGTGCGACCTCCAAGTCCTCTAAGGCAGGAGTGCATTTTATATTAAACACCGCTGAGAAGATTAATAAACTTTATAAAGCGGAGTTTGTGGAGCACGGAAGCAGGACAGTGATGCGGTCGCGAGTTGCTTAAAAGATTTAATTAAATTCCAGTTTATTGTCATTATATGTTGTATTTGCACGTTTGCAGTGTAAATTCTTTTGTTTATTATAACGGAATTGATTTGTTAGTAACTTTGCTGATCACGCGCGATGCAGACGCGGTGATACAGAGTGTAGCGCGAGTAAGACCTGTAATGTCTAATTAAATCATCACGATCAAAAGTAAAATTGTAAAATTGTATGTCTAAAGGCAGCGAGTAACGGAAACCACAACAAAGGTGCAGTGTGCACTATCTATCTATCCTATTTAGTTAGATTATATATATATATATATATACATATATATATATATATATATATATATATACACACACACACACACACATACTTAGGCATTTTTTATGGATTCACAAAAAGCACAGAATTAAACTACAGTCCTAAATTAATAATATATATTCTCGTGTGTGTGTGTGTGTGTGTGTGTGTGCGAGTTGGGTTATTTTCTGTTTTGGACAAACAGTTGTGCAAAGTTTTAGTTTGAATTTATATTTGTAACACTCAGTTTGTGTATTTTATTTTAAATAAACAAACAAAAAGGCACTGAAAGTTTGCCCCACCCTGTCCGATTAATCGAAAAAAATAATCGGCCGACTAATCAATTTCGAAAATAATTGTTAGTCACAGCCCTACTAATGATGACACATGAGGGAACAACTACTGACAATACAGGGGCAGAGACAGGACAGAAATCATAACAAATGCACATGTAGAAAATCACTAAAAAACCCGGAAGCGCAACGCAAGCTCTTATGCATGTGCGAGGGAAATTGTGAAACGTGCTAAGTGGGTCTACAGATGTTGTCGGGGACATTAAACGTCATCTTGCCCAACAGGAAAAAACTTTGCAGATAAACTGGTTCAAGAATTCTGTGCACAAATCCCCCCCCAACATTTGAAACTATTTTAAATCAAGTTAGGAAAAGTTGTCGGAAGCATAGTGATGGTGATGTTGAAGTCCAGTGACCTTGGTGTAGTTAATTTTTAGCATACGTTTAGCTGTTTAATTCTGGAGATTGTATTTAGGCTCCAAATTTCATAAAAGTTTGTAGTAAAAGTTTTATTTACTTCATAAAAGTTCATAAAAACATATTAGTATAGTAAACTTTGGTTGATCACAGAGCTTATTTTTTGTAATAATCAAAAGCCTATGGGAAAATTCTATTGGGTTTTTGTGAATGCTAACTTCTGGTTCCGGTACAAAATGATGTCATCCCTGTGGCACTCTATTGGGTGATTTGGCTGTGTCTCTGCTGTAAACACTGTTACTGCCTTTTCTGCATAGGTCTGAATTGTTTTCATATTTGGGTTGCATATTTTCATATGGTTGATGGAATTTTTACTTTTACTTATAATATATTTTGGTTACAATTTTACAATCAGTCGTACACTGCACAAATCTGGCCTTTATGGAAGAGTGGCAAGAAGAAAGTCATTTCTCAAAGATATCCATAAAAAGGCTTGTGGCAAACTTTAGATGAGACTTTTTATGGATATCTTTGAGAAATGGCTTTCTTCTTGCCACTCTTCCATAAAGGCCAGATTTGTGCAGTGTACGACTGATTGTTGTCCTATGGACAGACTCTCCCACCTCAGCTGTAGTTCTTTGCAATTCATCCAGAGTGATCATGGGCCTCTTGGCTGCATCTCTGATCAGTCTTCTCCTTGTCTGAGCTGAAGAGGGACGGCCAGGTCTTCGTAGATTTGCAGTGGTCTGATACTCCTTCCATTTCAAAATGATAGCTTGCACAGTGCTCCCTGGGATGTTTAAAGCTTGGGAAATCTTTTTGTATCCAAATCCGGCTTTAAACTTCTCCACAACAGTATTACGGACCTGCCTGGCGTGTTCCTTGGTCTTCATGATGCTCTCTGCGCTTTCAACAGAACCCTGAGACTATCACAGAGCAGGTGCATTTATACAGAAACTTGATTACACACAGGTGGATTCTATTTATCACTATCAGTCATTTAGGACAACATTGGATCATTCAGAGATCCTCGCTGAACTTCTGGAGTGAGTTTGCTGCACTGAAAGTAAAGGGGGCCGAATAATTTTGCACGCACCACTTTTCAGTTTTTTATTTGCTAAAAAAGTTTAAAATATCCAATAGATTTCGTTCCACTTCACAATTGTGTCCCACTTGTTGGTGATTCTTCACAAAAAAATTAAATTTTATATCTTTATGTTTGAAGCCTGAAATGTGGCAAAAGTTTGAAAAGTTCAAGGGGGCCGAATACTTTCGCAAGGCACTGTATATTTTGCTTCTAAGAGATGATGCACTTTAAGGACCAGTCTCATTTGATGCAAAGATTTGTACATTAGCAGGAATGGAGCACAACATGGAGGTGAAATCATCTTTTTATTTAAATGTGAAAGTACAATTAAAGTATGTTGTCCCTAAAATCAATGAATAATCATGATTTCAATACTGATCGAAATAATCGTGATTATCATTTTGGCCATAATAATGCAGCCCTATTATAGCTTATTTTAAATCTTGCATTGCATTAAAATCCATTCCACTGAAAGACACCAGCACATACATTTTTTAATGGCAATTAAACATTAAAGATTATCATTACGTTTACATTATAACTGAGACTTAGATTTGTGAATTGCTATGTTATTACAATATCATCTCAACTGAAATGATCTTTACCTGATTTAATATTATCCTGAACTAACAAACTATAGCAAGCAAAAGCCCTGCCTACCTATATATATGTAACCTAAACTATTTATGAAAAATGTACACTTTTGTGAGGTGAATGTCAGTCAGGGCATTTGACAAGACTGATCACGGTCCGCTTTTTTATCAGTACCATAACAATCACTGATTACTTAACTGAGTTTTGTTCTGTTGGCAAAATTTTATATTTATGATTAGCATTCAAAAATTTTCTAAAAATCTGTCAGTTGCCATCGCTAGAGTATCAGCAACGGCGTGTGTGTATCACAAATAATTGGACAGAGGACAACCTGTACCTGTTTGTTGAGTCTGCCATTTGAGCATAAATCATGTTAGGTTGATAATCATCCCACAACTACATCTGTATGAAGTTTCTGTAAATAGTTGTCTTCCTGGTGAATTATGACACTCAGAAAACAGTATAATCTAGCCAATGAAGTATACGGTATAATCTAGCCAATGAATCGGCTGACAACTACTTGTAATTCTGCAGCTTAACTAAGGAAAGTATGGTATGTGAAATGAAGGGTAAATGAAAATCCTTGAAAGAGGAGAATAAATGGGAACATGAATGAATAACAATAATCACTTGACATATCCTAATGTTAAAAGATTTGTCATTTGCAATTAAATGGCCCAAGGACCCATTCTTAGTCAGATGGCCAAGCCAAAGACTTCATTTGTGAATGTGTGTCTGAAGCTGTTCACAATTGGGGTCCAAATTTCAAATTTCCATCTGACAAAGTGAATCATGTCCAGGCTTGGACATGTTCATTACGGAGCCATGGCCAGCCTCCCGGCGCCTCCGACTATTCATCTGTGATTGACATAAAGGTCATGAGATTGGACACAGCAAATGGGCATCTGGCTGAAATTAGGCTTGCAAAGGCCAGTGTATCTCAGCAATGAGATCTCCCAGACTATACCGGCCATATCAAGCCAGTGTGATTAGCACAAAACCAAACAAACAACTCTATGATTGGAGATCTCACTCGTTCATACAGCCACTTTTAATTTGACATAGCATACAAGATACTGGCAAGAGACTGTCATGTGCCAATAAAAATAAGAGTGCGAATAAGGATGAAAAGTAAAGCAGAAATGAAAGGAAGAGAATAAGTATTGCAAACAAGAAAACATTTTCTCCAAAGTGGGCAGTCTGACAACTCACACATGGTCTGAGGAACTGTTGTGTCTCTCGGGTATAAATGTGCAAAGCCTGTTATGCCATTGAAACAAAAGGAGATACACGGAGGAGTGCGCTGACTTGTCACATTATGCCACTGATCTTAACCTTTATAAGATCTGCATCATCAGAGCAAATCCTCAAGTGTACCTATATATTAAATTATATAATAAATTAGGGGTAGTGTGGCTTAGCGGTTAAGGCTCTGGGTTACTGATTGGAAGTTTTGGGGTTCAAGCCCCAGCACTACCCTTGAGCAAGGCTCTCTCTGCTCCAGGGGTGCCGTATCATGGCTGACCCTGTGCTCTGACCCCAACTTCCTGAGAGGATGGGGCATGCGAATAAAACAATTTCATTGTGCTCTACTGTATATGTGACCAATAAAGACTCATTATCATTAAATTCCTGTGTGCATGGATGGATGGATTATGGTAATATCATAATGTATCTGCACTCAGAGTCATAGCTTGTGATTGGTAAGTATGTTTCTCCTTAAAACCACTTGCACAATAAACACACTCTACCATTCCTTAGACTTGTATTACAAGAAACAAAGAAACACGTTTAAAATGTAAAAATTAAAAACTTCTAGAAATAAGCAAAATTTAAGCCAATGATCATCATATTTACACAAACTGACACACGCATACACAATCATGCAAAGAAGAGCACTAGTGTGTTAGTGCCATTTCTAGATTATTTAGTTTGGGCACTTTGATAATTATTTATTTATTTAGACCTATGCTTATATAAATATATTTGCAGTGCCCTAAATTAATATTGGCACCCTTGATAAATATGAGCAAAAAAAAAGTCACAAAAAAAAGTCACAAATTCACAAAAATACTCTGCTCATACAACTGCAAACAACACAAGTTTATTTATTTTTTTAATCATCTTTTATATTTGTTAAATATAAGTGGGAAACAATTATTGGCACCCACATGAATTTATATGAGAAAAATATATTTGAAGCATATTTCTATTGATAAAAAAAAAATTATTGTACACTTGGGTGACTAGGAACAGGAGATTGTTCAACCATGACTTCCTGTTTCACAGGGGTATAAATATGAGGTAATACATATTCAAATTCCAAATTCCCTTTGTCATTCATAACAATGTGTAAGACTAAGTAATATAGATGTGATGTGCGGCAAAAGGTTGTTGAGCTTCACAAACTGGGAAGTGGCTATAAGAAAACAGCACAAGCATTTAAAATGCTCATTTACTCCATCAGGGCAATAATTAAGAAGTTCCAGTCAACTGGAAATGTTAGGAATCAACCTGGAATTGGACGTGTCTTTATATTGTCTCAACGCACTGTGAAGTGTGGCCAAAAAAATATCCAAGGATCACAGCTGGAGAACTGCAGAAATTAGTTGCGTCTTGGGCTCAGAAAGTCTCCTAAACTACAATCTGAAGTCACATACATCACCACAAGTTGTTTGGAAGGGTTTCAAGAAAAAAAGCCTCTACTCTCATCCAAAAACAAATTCAAGCATCTTCAGTTTTCTAGAAACTACTGCAACTTCAAATGGGATCTGGTTCTATGGTCAAACCAAAATAGATAAAACCAAAATAGAGCTTTTTGGCAATAAACACCAGAGGTGGTTTTGGCACACACAGACTGGTTGCCATATGGAAAAGTACCTCATGCCCACAGTTCAATATGGTGGTGACTAATGTTTTGGGGCTGTTTTTTTGCCAGAGGACCTGGACATTTTGTTCATGACATCATGGACTCTATAAAATATCAACAGATATTAAATGAAAACCTGATTGCCTCTGCCAGAAAGCTTAAAATGGGGCATGACTGGATCTTCCAGCAGGACAATGATCCAAAACATACATCAAAATCAACACAAAAATGGTTTACTGACTACAAAATCAAGGTCCTGCCATGTCCATCCCAGACCCCTGACATGAAACCCGTAGAAAACCTGTGGGGTGAACTGAAGGGAGAATCCACCAGCATGTAACTTGAAATTTGAAGGATCTGGATCAGGATCTGAATGGAGCAATGGTCTCAGATCCCTTTCCATGTATTCTCCAACCACATCAGGCATAATAGGAGAAGACTCAGAGCTGTTATCTTGGAGGGAGGTAGCACAAATTATTAACTAAAAGGGTGCCAATCATTGTTGCACACCTATATTTAACAAAAATTATATATATATTTATAAAATAAACTTGTGTTGTTTGTAACTGTTTGATATCCTTGAGGGCAGAATATTTTTGTGAATTATTTTGAACAAATTATCAAAAGGTTAAACAATAAAGACAATTTTTCTCAGCCTTCTACCCATATTTAGCAACGGTGCCAATATTAGTGGAGGGCACTGTATATCTGTACTATAAACATTTTCTTTTAGTAACATTGCATAGATTTTATTCATGTGTTCTGACTTTTATTCATGCTTTTGAAGAAACTACGGTAATGAAAAAATCACTGATGATTTTTTATAGCAAGTGCCACCATTTTCTGATATACAGTGGATATAAAGTCTACACACCTCTGTTAAAATGGCAGGTTTTTGTGATGTAAAAAAAAATGAAACCAAGATAAATCATGTCAGAACCTTTTCTACCATAATTGTAAAATTTTAACCTATTAATTAATATGAAAACAAAATAGCATCTCTTCCAAATTCAAAATTCAGGAATCAGTGTTTAGCACTGATAAATACAATAAATAAATAAAAAATTTAAATAAAAAATCTAAAAAAATAAATACATCTTAGAATTATAACCCTTTCAGACAAACACCAGAGTGATGCTTTGAGATTATTTTCAGTGTTTGTAATTTACACACACACACACACACACACACACGCACACGCACACGCACACGCACACACATTCATGAGATTTACATAAAGTGATTTAAGTCATTCACATCTGGGCAGTCATTCTGTTACCACACTTGTAAATTCACCCATATCTATAAATATGCATGTGCAGTCCATCTCCACAATGTCAAGCATGATGAACGATTCTCTTGTTACTAATGCTCAGGCAAGTATTCACACTGTTGGAGTGCTGATTTAAGATCTAATCCTAATTATTTAAGTCAATATGTGCTGCACAGCCAAAGAAAGTTATTGTACATGGACAATTTTGTCTTTACTCTTTTCTGCCCAACCTTGTAACAAAGTCCAGAACCAATCTGTTATTTAAAAGATAGCCACTACTCTATACTTTTTCTTTTTCTCTCTCTCTCTCTCTCTCGACCTTCCTTTCAGCATAAAGAGGCTGGTGAGATTACTGTTGAGAACAAACTCTCCAACAGCACCTCCAACAGCATCATCACAAATTATTCATTAAACCACAATTTCATTAGTTACATACAACATGCATTTGTGCCCAGACTAAATTATATCTATTGTATTAGAGGGTTTTAATTATTAGTACACCACTATACAGTAAAATACACCTCACCTCCACAAATTACTAGTGGAAATAGTGACAAATGTTCAATTAATGGTTGTTGCTCTTTCCACTGCCATGCAAACCACACCATACCTAAGTAACCAGGACAAATGTGCTTACTCTTTTCCCCTAGGTACCATGCAAGCCAAGCCATGACATATGAATGGAGCTAAAAATAGTGCAGACCATTGACTCATCAAACACAACAACTACAGAATCATCCTGATTCATCCTGAGGCACTTCTCTCCTTGCACAAAAAAGTGTTCAGTAGAAGGATAGTGTAGCGAGTTTTAGCTACATCATCTTAATCTTTTACAAAGTGGCTTTTCTGATCGCCTTAGCTTGACCTTTGCTGTGAATAAATAAAAATCTGAAAATCTTCTAGTTTCAGCAAATCCCAAATTTCTTTGCATCCAACTTTGAATATAGTAGAGAAAGACATCTGAGATGCTGCCACAGTTCCTTGCGTTTTTTGTTTGTTTGTTTTTTCCATAAAAAGAATTTGGGTGCCTGCACTTCCATTGTCTCAAATTTCTTTACCAATTGAGAGAAATAAAGCACAATGAAATCAAATGAGAGGCAACAGCTTTGATTGCAAAATACATTTTGAGTAGTATTTCACTAGCCTATGAAGTTACCACCTGATAACCTCGAGAGCATAACCTCCTTTCATGGTTAGAGTGTGATGGGAAAGCGACACATGCACTCAGTCAGGATTCGGACAGCACTGGGTCTGGAATTTGTAGTCAAGCCATGCTGTGACTTCTGATACAGGTGCACTCTTTAACCGACTATAAGGCATAAACAAAGGATTTGAGCATGAACAATATATGTGATCTAGTCAAATTTAGCTATTAGTTAAGGTCAGGTAGGCTTGTGCCAATAGCACCTGAAATTAGGGTAATAAATGACAGTCTAATTAGGATCGATGAATGATCGATATAATTTGTCAACATTTGAATCCATTACGCTGATAAGGTCAAATGACCAGCTCTACTGCATGACCACTTAGGTTGAATGTTAATGTTTACAGGTTTACAGCCTCTAACCTAAACAGTATCTCCAGTTACACAAACAGGCAGGGATGGAGAGAGAGAGAGAGAGAGAGAGAAAGAAGCTCTGAGGAACAGTGGAAATGATCAAAGCTGGTCAGAGAGGGCAGAGCTTGTCATCTGCCCTCGTGATGTCAGCAGCTGGCTGTACCAGCACTCTGTGTGTGTACACACTTTACCCAAGATTTAGATTCTATAAGCCTCTCCCAAGCTGTCGGCAGCCTCCATAATCAAATATGAATTGTCCTGTAATGCTTCGCCTCCATAGAAAGATCGAAGTGAGTGAACAGCATAATTCAACCCAATGAACTCTTTTATGGCAAAACTGACAGCCTACTATGATGGCTTGCCAACAGCAGAGTGCACATTCTGATCAAGGCTTTGACCAATACAGTTTTGTCCCTGTGTCAGTCTAGACTGAGTTTTGATCACATTAGACGAGACATATCTCTAGGGAACAGCAGCCTATACATTTAAAGAGTATGGCTACCCAAAATTAACCTGTAAAACACATTCATTTACTTACAGATTACAATAATAATAATAATAATAATAATAATAATAATAATAAATGTTGGACAAAAATGTGTTTTGTAAAAACAATAAAAACTGTAAAAGCACTCATTGAAAAGTCTGATCTACAGTGCATCCGGAAAGTATTCACAGCGCTTCACTTTTTCCACAATTTGTTATGTTACAGTCTTATTCCAAAATGGATTAAATTCATTATTTTCCTCAAAATTCTACAAACAATACCCCATAATGACAATGTGAATGAAGTTTGTTTGAAATCTTTGCAAATTTATTAAAAATAAAAACAAAAAAAGCACATGTATATAAGTATTCACAGCCTTTGCCATGACACTCAACATTAAGGTCATGTGCATCCTGTTTCCACTGATCATCCTTGAGATGTTTCTACAACTTGATTGGAGTCCACCTGTGGTAAATTCAGTTGATTGGACATGATTTGGAAAGGCACATACCTGCCTATATAAGGTCCCACAGTTAACAATGCATGTCAGAGCACAAACCAAGCAATGAAGTCCAAGGAATTGTCTGGAGAACTCCGAGACAGTATTGTATCAAGGCGCAGATCTGGGGAAGGGTACAGAAACATTTCTGCAGAATTGAAGGTCCCAATGAGCACAGTGACCTCCATCATCCGTAAATGGAAGAAGTCTGGAACCAGCAGGATTCTTCCTAGAGCTGGCCGCCTGACCAAACTGAGCGATCGGGGGAGAAGGGCCTTCGTCGGGGAGGTGACCAAAAGCCCGATGATCACTCTGACAGAGCTCCAGTGTGTCTCTGTGGAGAGAGGAGAACCTTCCAGAAGAACAACCATCTCTGCAGAACTCCATCAATCAGGCTTGAATGGTAGAATGGCCAGACGGAAGCCACTCCTCAGTAAAAGGCACATGACAGCCTGCCTGGAGATTGCCAAAAGGCAGCTAAAGGACTCTCAGACCAAAGATTGAACAGTGATTGAACTCTTTAACCTGAATGGGAAGTGTCATGTCTGTATGAAACCAGGGACCACTCATCACCTGGCCAATACCATCCCTACAGTGAAGCATGGTGGTGGCAGCATCATGCCGTGGGGATGTTTTTTAGCGGCAGGAACTGGGAGACTAGTCAGGATCGAGGGAAAGATGAATGCAGCAATGTACAGACACATCCTTGATGAAAACCTGCTCCAGAGCGCCCTGGACCTCAGACGAAGGTTCATCTTCCAACAGGACAACGACCCTAAGCACACAGCCAAGATAACACAGGAGTGGCTACAGGACAACTCTGTGAATGTCCTTGAGTGGCCCAGCCAGAGCCCAGACTTACCAGTTTGAACATCTCTGGAGAGATCTGAAAATGGCTGTGCACCGATGCTCCCCATCCAACCTGATTAACCTTGAGAGGTACTGCAAAGAAGAATGGGAGAAACTGCCCGAAATAGGTGTGCCAAGCTTGTAGCATCATTCTGAAAAAGACTTGAGGCTGTAATTGGTGTCAAAGGTGCTTTAACAAAGTATTGAGCAAATGCTTTGAATACTTATATACATTTTTTTTTTTTTTATAAATTTGCAAAGATTTCAAACAAACTTCTTTCATGTTGTCATTATGGGGTAATGTTTGTAGAATTTTGAGGAAAATAATTAATTTAATAAATTTTGTAATAAGGCTGTAACATAACAAAATGTGGGAAAAGTGAAGCGCTGTGAATACTTTCCGGATGCACTGTAGTTTAGACTTTTCAATGGTTTCACAGTTTTCATTGTTGTTATAAAACACATTTTTGAAAAATGTAAACAAACAAGAGAAATAAAATCATCCTAACATGTCTGTCATCAGGGTGTCTCCAATATTTCCTGCTGGACTAAAACTAACTTGACTGAAGGTATTTTTTGTGAAACTTTTGCTAGTAGAGACAAAAGCATTTTTTTGACATTCCAAAATGCTAAAACTGAAGGTCAGTTCACACCAAAAACATTTCTAAAGAATTTTTCATCCCTGTAAAACATATGCATTTGGTTCATTTATTATCTTCTTGCTATCCTTCTAATGTATTTTACCAGCATTGTCAGTTTGGTGAGAATTACACTGGGGTAAACCCAAACATAACCCAAGCAACCATTAAAAATGACACCCAGACACACCAAGTTTACTAGCTAGGCCAAAGGTCACACTAAGCCACTTATATCCCCACTCCCACCCTGAGTGATTCCTCAAGGCTTCAGAGCATCTCATGACTGCCAGAACCTGGAACTCATACATTATTCAGAAGCACTTAATGTTTTAACTCTATTTCTGTTGGAAAGAGAGTACAAAATGCCCGGGTGCTTCAGAGGAAAAGAGGGAGAAAGCGTGCCAGGTAGAGAGAAATCACTTTTCTTTTTCCTTCTAATTCTAGTCTTGCACAATAAAGTTTACTGTCAAATAGACCTAAAATGTAAAGCTTTACAACAATCACAGCAACACTGTTTGTGAACCAGGTAGGCCTATTTTATAGTCAAAACTCTACTGATTGCACTGTGAGAGAAATAAAAAGAAAAGTAAGCACAAAAACTGTTGACTATCGCTACTGCAAAGAGTATAAAAGTGAGTTAGCATACTGTACAGTGGCACAGATTTTCTGTCTGTTCGTTCGAACAAATGCCAATGCCAATTCCGCCAAGCTAAATTGCCATGGTAACACACTACTTGATGACTGCCAATGGAAAAAAGTGGGGGGGGGGGAAAACAAGGCCTCTAAAACACTCAAACTGTGAAGACAAACACATTTTATACAACACTTAGAAAATAACTTTTTTTATAAAATCATAAAACAGCTTTTATGAACTCATTGTAAAAGAACATAAAAGCTGAGACATCAGATAAATTCTACAAAAAATAAATTCATTAAAAAAAGAAAAGAAAAAAGTGCACCTTTTTTCCATCTCTGTGCTCACTGTTATTTTAAAAGTGAATATCTAATTCAGCTCAATTAGGATGTGAGAATCCGTGTTTTCCATTTGAATTTATATTACGGGATCACCGCTTTGAGTGACAAGTGTAGAGGTTAACACATTAATAACAGCAGTAATTGAATTTGCTCTCTCACACACCACTGTATGTGGCAGATTCACTCTGTAGAGTCTTTTAACTTGCAGGCATGGCGGTAACTGCCTTAGCAGTCTTAATTTGTAACTGAATAATGGTGTGATTAGTGATTGTTCAAGCAGCTGGAATAAAATAAAAACAAAGCCCCATACAGGGGCCAGAAAGCATTGTGGCTATATGGCCTAGCTTGAGTTTTAATTAAATACGCCACTGCAGTTTTTAGTATTAAAATGCTATGTAGGAACTGATTAACAATAATCATGCATACCAACAAAAATAAGATTGTAGATACATCTCTGAGAAACTATAGACTTTCAGTGAGAATAAATGCAATGGTGTTATTCTGAAATTGTGCCTTTAAACAGTTTATATCAGTTTAATAAGCTATCAATCTTTTTTTTAAGAGCATTAGCATTTCTATCATGTTCTTTTTTTTCCTGTCAGTCAATTCCTAAAAAAACTGCATTGCTGCCCGAGCGAAAGCTTTTACACATGCACACACACTTTTGCACGCACACACCCACGGAGTGCTGGGCGGAAGATGAAGGGTGAGCTCCTTTGGCACGCGCTGGCTCTTGGAGCAGGTGTGAAATACACAGTGGCTAATTTAAGCTAAAGTTCTGCACCGGCGGCTCCTGTAGCAGGTGCAGAACTGCAGAAGAGAGAACTGAACTCCAAACACTGAGTCGGCATCGATTACAAAAAACCCTAATGAATATATTCCCGCAAACCAAAACCGCCCCCCATTTATATATAAACCCTACTACTTCCATCTTTTCTAACCCCTTCCCTAACCAAAAACCCTCTCAGTGGTTTGCTCTGAGACATGGTAAACAGTAATCAATGTCCCAGGCTTGATGTTTCATCCAATCAATTTATCAAAGCTGTGGCTCAGACTTTAGGTGCCCTCACGGTTGTAGTCGTCAGACATAAATCATGACCAATCTATACTGCGTTTGTTTTATGCCTGTAATTTACAGCCATGTCCTGCCTGTATTTACGGAAAAAATATGTGAAGGACAGATGGGGTGGGGAGAAAATATCCTCATCCAGCTTCCTTCTCCACCACATATGAGAGCAGTGTAGACAATCTAAGGAGTTAACACCCACCCAGCTCTTGATTTCTGAGGTGAAATAAAGTGACAATTTAGACAATTATTGTTTTGTTCCAGTCTGGTCACACTTCACTCTCCTAAGTGGATAATCTAGTTAACTGGACAAGAAAAGGCAATTAAAATGGAACGCTCTACTTTTTTCTTTTTTTTTTTTTGCAAAAGTACCTTTAACCTCCAACTACCGCTGGCAACCTAAGAATGAGACAAAACCCAACAATTCAGAAAAAGGAGAGATGCCTTAACATTTTACAGAGACCATATTGTGCTATATGCATATTATATTTCATATATATATATATATATATATATATATATATATATATATATATATATATATATATATATATATATATATACACCTGAATCATTTTGTTTGAGGTCCCATACAATAGGTTTACATGCATCCAAGTTAAAAAAAAAAAAAAAATTAAATAAATAAATAAATAACTTTAATTTCCTCATAATTTACACTGCAGGATCACCTTTTGTTCTCATTGTCACAAACGACTCGCTCAAAGGCCCATTCGCTCTAAGCTCCTCCTTTCAGAGATCCTACTCTGCTCTTACTGGTCAGATATTCCTGTCTGTTGTGATTGCTCTACCGCTTACAGTGTGTGTCAGAAAGGAAACGCCCACTACCACATCTAAATTTCAGCTAAGATATAATGTTGTCGATTTTCTTATCCATTTGAGCCCGAGTCCGATAATGATGCATCGGAAGATAAACCCGAACCACCATCGCAAGCACGACAAGAACAGGGGTAGTGTTTCTCAGTGGTAGGTTTATATTTAGTATGGCAATAACATGAGTTAACCGATTATCAGTGGCTAACAGCTAACAGGTTAACATCTGTGCACTGGCTGTACATATATACAACACAAAACTATGCATTTGGAACGCTCAGTAGAAAATATATACATAAATAATTAATCATACTTACAGGTTGTGATCCAGAGGCGCAAGATAGTCCAAATAACTTGGGTACAGCCCCATCTTTAATGAATTGTTATTTTGCAAATCCTGCGTTGACAGTCGTCGGTGAAATGATGGGAACACAAACGAAGGTCGGAGTTGAACTGCTGTGGTATCGTTTTAAAAATGAATTCTAACCACTGACGGATTACATCCTCATCCTTTGGGAGTCCATACAAAGTGGTTTTACTTTTGCAGCACAGAAAACATAATCTTCTAGACATGAACGTAACTCTTTCAGGAAGCAACTTCAACTGTAGTGTTTGACAGTCGGTCAAAATACACGTTGTTCATGAGCAGCCAATGAAGACCAGAGGAGGGTTTTTTTTAACCTATGCAGGTTTATACTGGAATTACTGAGGACTCATTTCAGCTGTTCAGAATCGTTTCTTTTAGGCGTCAATATATGAGTCAATAACTCCATTTGTGCACTTTGATTTTTGAAACTTTACAGACATTTTACAATCAGAAACAGCTATATAATACACTACTTGAAAGGTAAAATCTGAAAAAGCATCATAGGTGCACTTTAACAGACACTCACAGGATCAGAGAAGCCACATATAGTAACAGCCATGTTCACTGTTTGTTCGGTTTTTTGTTTTGTTTTTTTGCATGGTGGAAAAGGAGGACTGTAAGATAGACAGTGTGCTGAAGAAACATCATCTCTACAAAAACAGCACCAAAAACAGTTTCATTTGCACGATGAAGATAAGTGTTTGCTGGGACTTGAATGCATGGGATTCATGTGCATCACACAGAAGATGAATGCGAGTTTCCAAATGATGTAGAACATTAAAATGGGTAAAATCTGATTTACGGAGTTTCTGCAGCACGCAGCCAATGAGCCACTTTACATAAAACTGCCTGCTGCACCCTTACCACCTACACATCCAGGCTGAATTAACACCTACATTGGTCATTTATGTCCAGTGAGACTCAAATAGATACTAAGCATGCCTTCATGATGTGTGTGTGTGTGTGTGTGTATATATATGTCTTAACAGTTTGTAATCCACTGTCATTATGCCTTTTCCTCCTCATGGCAAACATTCTCTCTCAACAAATGTCATAACATTTGGCCGACTGGCACCTCCCTGTTCATCACAACATTTAGAATACATAGTTCAAAATATTCACGTATTCTTCTGGGATAGACATGCCGTGATTCAAATATTCTCGGGCATAATTTCGGTCCGGGAAAAAAAAAAAAAAAACTCCAAAGATGATATACCAGAACCAATTCAATAAGCCTCACGATTATGTCTGTGAGTAGCTCTTTAATATCCTAATTATGAAGAAGAAGCATTTAGAAATGCCTGGTTACCATTTTAGGTGTAGAATTCATCTATCATCCGAGACGACAAGCAGAGCCTTAGACCTTTTTGTTTTTGTTGACAGTGGGGTATTTTGCATTTTTCTGATCTCAGTGATCAGATCTGTGCACAAACTTTAGTGTCCCAACAACATCCAGACTGCCAAAAGTTCCCTAACTGTGCAGTGATTTAAAAGTGTCAAGTTCACCACATCATTCTGCAATGCATGTGTGTTATAGCCTAGTAAGGCTGTATAATCAGCAGAGCTTTTTTTTGTTTGTTTGTTTGTTTATGGTGCAGAGCTACTCACCATAAAATACAATCTCTCACACTGTTTTATCATCTCACTCAAAATGCACTTTATCGACCAGCATAAAAAGCTTCATTTCGGACTTTGAAATGTCTGAATCGACATGAATTCAAACGTGTCCATCGACTCCGGCTTCATCTTAGAGCGACGTGCCAAATAAATCAAGCAGGTGTTGTGCTGAACAGTCCCGAGTCCCCATTTAAAACCCCACGGACACAGATGAGGACTCTTTTTAATTATTCATCCAGAGCTGGGAGTTTGAAAGTGCGCTCTGATTACAGGGAAATTAAACACATTACTGACATGAATGAATAGGCCAGTGTCACGACTATATTCAAGGTTTTAGTTATAAACTGGTCACAAACGTGAATGCTGTTCATCAAAGAAAGTTCAGAAAGTGCGAGAAGGTTCAAACGATTTCGTTAACTTTTCCTTTCACGTTTTCCAAATCAGAGGACATTCACGCGCAATTTTTTTTCCTTAAAAAAAAACAACAACTTCTGAAATCAATCCAATTGTAGCTGTTCTCTCGAAGAAAATGTCCACATGCACCAAGTAACACTTTCGACTGATTCTTTAAAAAAAAAAAAAAAAAACATGTTGTCTGCATACAGCTTGTTATTAGAGACTTGTCTATCCGCGCGTAACGGCGCAAATGTAGCTACTATGTGTAATTTTGCCTTTTAAAAAAAAGCTGCTTTTTTATCGTTTAATAAAACGACATATAAGGAGCTATAGATATAGCCTATGAGAAATTCAGAAATACAGAGGTAGGCTAAATAAGGACGCGGACGCTTACCTGCTGAGGAGAAGCCGACACAAGCGGCGCGTGAGCGTTTTTGGAGCGAGTTCCTCGCAGTTCCAGCTGCTCCTCGAATAAGGCGCGAATGTGGCGTGTGCGCGCAGCGCGTTCCCGCTCCCGCCCAGCGCTCAGACAGCGAGGCCTCTGGTGGCCGTGCAGAGAAACGAGAGAGAGAGAGAGAGAGAGAGAGAGAGAGAGAGAGAGAGAGAGAGAGAGAGAGAACGCGTGGAGTGATGGAGAGCCTCTCTTTTGAGTCGTAGACTTGATTTCTAAATCAGCCACTCTGTGCGCGCGAGTGTCAAGGAAGACGGTCGGCGTGAGGGAGAGGGGATTTTTTTTCTCTTTCTTCATCTCATTACAGAACACTGGTAATAATAACAACAACAGTAATAATAGTATGATGATGATGATGATGATGATGATGATAAACAACAACATCAATAACTATTATTATTACTATTATTATTATAATAAATCCATCCATTTCTGTACTGCTTAAACAGGCTTGCAGGGATCCTATATCCCAGGGGGACTCAAGGCACAAGGCGGGGACAGCCTGGACGGGGTGCCGACCCATCACAGGGCACAATCACACACACACTATAGACAATTTGGGAATGCAGGTCAGACTACAACACATGTCTTTGGACAGGGGGAGGAAACCGGAGTACTCAGAGGAAGCCCACAAAGCACAGGGAGAACAGGCGAACTCCATGCACACAGGGCAGAGGCAGGATTCAAACTCCCAACCCTGGAGGTGCGAGGCAAACATGCTGAACATTAAGTCACTGTTACTCTAGTTACTGATATGCTTTAAGATGTATAACAAAAAATAATAATAATAATATTAAAATTAATAAAAAAAATATATAATTTTTTGATATGCTGCTTAAAGCATATCAGTAACTACTATGAATTACTTTCATAACTACTGCAAAATGTAGTATAAGTATGAGGAGCTATATGTGGAGTTTGTTGTGCTACTGTTCATTAAAGTGTTATATATCTTGCACAATACAATATAGAATATAATGTGTTTCTTTTTTTAGCTCACACAGACATAATTTCCATATTATTGCGAATAAAATTTGGCTGCTGTCAGGATCACAGTGTTAAAGTCGCAGAACCTGAAACATGTACAAAGCCTAAATATAGGAAAATAATAGATGGTGCATTACTATAGTCAGTGCATCCAGGAGTGCATATGGAAAGAGTGATGTTTGATTGTAAACCAGTGCAAGTTTATGGAGTAAAGCAGTGTGTTGGTCTCACCTGATAAAATTGTCTGTAACTTGCTTTATCTTCAACCAGTTTTCAAATTATTCTACATGCACATACATTTCTGCATATAACATGGGATGTGAGTGTGAATAGCACTGCACAACAGTGGTATGTAGGCTAAATAAAGTGGATAAAAAGGATCATAAACCAAGACTCTCTTGAACTGTATCAATAACAGAAAAAATGCTTTCAATTCACCAAATTCTTATGAAACAATAATAGAAGCCTAAGAATAAATCATAGTAGAGATGGACAAGACAGGAATATCCATCTATCCATCTTCAACCGCTTATTCCTTCTTCATGGTCGCGGGGAACCTGGTGCCTATCCCAGGAGGCATTGGGCACAAGGCGGGGTACACCCTGGACAGGGTGCAAGTCCATCGCACACATTTATACACTATGGACAATTTAGACACGCCAATCACGCATGTCTTTGGACTGGGGGAGGAAACCGGATTACCCGGAGGAAACATGCAAACTGGTGTGGAGAATATGCCCCGGTGGGAATCGAACCCCAGAGGGTGTGAGGCGAATGTGCTAACCACTAAGCCACCGTGCGCCCGACAGGAATATCATCATTTTAAAAAATAGATTAAATAAATAAAAAATAAATGAAAACACAATTAAGCTGTGATGTGTATGTGTGTTTATGTAAAATATTTTTAAAACAACATTTATTCGTATTCATTTATTCACTTCAATAATTGCTTTATCCTGGTCAAGGTTGAGGTGAATCCCAACACACCTTGAATGGTACACCAGTCCATCATAGGGCACTATGCACACACTATGCACACACTATGCACACACTATGCACACACTATGCACACACTATGCACACACTATGCACACACTATGCACACACTATGCACACACTATGCACACACTATGCACACACTATGCACACACTATGCACACACTATGCACACACTATGCACACACTATGCACACACACATTCACTCACACCTAGCAGTATGTACTTGGGAGGTGTTAGGAAACCAGATAACCTGGATGAACCCACAGAACCTACAGGAAACATAAGCACATATTCCGAGAACATGCAAAACTCCACACAGACAGTAACCCAACACTGTGCAGCGGACTGAACCACTGTGTTGCCCTTTATTGCTAGTTATTCATTTATATTTACCAAACTATAATAGTAGAATAAACTAGAGTAGATATCCCAAACATTTGTAAAGTACATCAGCAGGAATATCAGCAAAACATTAAAATGTATTAAAATTAAATGTGATAGTTATTTAAAGCCAACATGACAAACATTGTCTCAGGCTAACCATAGCTACTATAAGTAACATCATTATAAACATACCAGACAAATTCAATTCAATAGTAATCGATCACAAACCAATCTTATCTAACTTCACATACTACTAAATAATAAGAACATTCACAAGGAATGTAGGTGAAGTTAAATATAAAACACTTTTAATAAATAGTAGCTTAAATTATAAACTCTTAAATTGCAAACCTATCCAGCATTTTGGCTAATCCCTATCTTAAGTTCTGCATGAGTCTCTAAAAATGTACAGATGTTGTCAGGGCGTTCACCTGAAATATTAATTTCTTGTTTTCTTATTTTGCAGCATGTCTGGCTTAGCTTAATGAGGCATCTACCATTTCATATTTATGCTCTAAGCTGTTACTTTCGAGTCATGATTAATTTAAAAACCATAATAAACCTAACACACCTTAGTACTGAGATATAGTATTAATCCACCATAACGTGGCATGCACTTGATGTCTCTCTTTCTTTCTCCACCCCCTCTCTGTCTCACTATCTCTTTATGTTATACTTCAATTAAATTCTTATAATACACCTAACACATTGCAAAGAGATGCTTTTAATCCATCATGGTCTGTCATGACACTTGTTCCGGCTCACTCTCTCTCTCACACACTACACACACACACACACACACACACACACACACACACACACACACACACACAGGTGGACACACTATAAAAGTCCTATCATGAGAACTGCTGACTATGGGAACGGCCGATGAATATTCAGCATATTCAGTGTTGGCAAGTTGGCAAGACAGTGGAGCAAGTAATCTCTCAAACTGAGTAGCAGGTAAACTCCAGACAGGCTGCATAAACATGGGCACTAGAGGAAGATGAATTAAAATGACACTGACCACCACAGACACACCAAGCACCATGTCAATGAAAACAGGATTTATTCAACACAGAGATTAAAACTATGAACCGCATTCAATGTGGGATACTTACAGAAAGTTAATATAATATAATGCAATATAATGTAAAATAAAAGCAAGGTACAATTTAAGGGACTAAAATGATATATTTTAGTGATAATGATAATCTGTATTTAAACACACACACACACCCCATTCAGCCATAACATTAAAACTACCTGCATAATATTGTGTCCAAGGTCTGCCTTGTGCCACCAAAACAGCTCTGACCTGTCAAGTCATGGACTCCACAATACCTCTGAAGGTGTGCTGTGGTATCTGTCACCAATATGTTAGCCGCAGATCCTTTAAGTTGTGTAAGTTGATAGGTGGGTCCTCTATGGATCAGACTTGTTAATCCAAAACATCCCACAGACACTCGATCACATTGAGATCTGGGGAATTTGGAGGCCAAGTCAACACTGTGAACTCTATCATTTTGCTCAAACCATTCCTGAACATTTTTTGTGCATTATCTTGCTGAAAGAGGCCACTGCCATTAGGGAGTACAGTTGCCATGAAGGGCTGTACTTGATCAGGAACAATGTTTAGGTAGGTGGTATGTGTCAAAGTAACATCCACATAAATGCCAGGACCCAGCAGAACAGCCAACTTGCCTTCTTCCCCGTAGTGCTTCCTGGTCTCTTCTCTTCCCCAGGTAAGCGATACACATCCACCCATCCATCCACATGATGTAAAAGAAAATAAGATTCATCAGACCAGGCCACCTTCTTCCATTGCTCCATGGTCCATTTCTTCACTCACGTGCCCACTGTAGGCACTTTCGGCTGTGGAGAGGAGTCAGCACGGACTCTCTGACGAGTTTGCCGCTACGCAGCCTCATACGCAACAAGCAATGCACTGTGTGTTCTGACACCTTTCCATCATAGACAGAATTAGCATTTTCATCAATTTGTGCTACATAAGCTCTTCAATGGGATTGGACCAGATTGGGAGCCTTTGCTCCACATGTGCATCAGTGGGCCATGGGCTCCCATGAACTTTTCCCCAGTTTACTGGATGATCTTCCTTGGACCACTTTTAGTAGGTACTAACCAATGCATACCAGGAACACCCCACATGACCTGTCGTTTTGGAGATCATCCACTAGCCTTCACAATTTGGCCTTTGTCAGAGTCACTCAGGTCCTTGTATTTGCCCAGTTTTCCAAGACATCATCTTTGAGAACTGACTGTTTACTTGCTGCTGAATATATTCTACCCATTCACAGGTGCCATTGTAACAAAATAATCCATGTTATTCACGTCACCTGTTAGTGTTTTTTATGTTATAGCTTATCAGTGTATAGAGAGAGTCTAGTGTATTGCTATATGACAAAATAAAAGTAGTTTTTTTTCATACCCTGACAGTTAATTGTGTGCATTTTAATTTAATGTTTAATGTGTTTTGTGTTTAAAAAAAATTGTGTTCTTGTGAAATATGTGGCTATGGTTGTAAGGATAAACTGACCAAGAACTTTTCAGGCCATGTTATGTAAATGTAATTCATAATTTTATTCCTATGAAATTCAATCCTTGAGATAAGCATATCTCCCATTAAGAAACTGTCTCCTCTGAGTCCCACCATGTGAAAAAAACTATCCGTGGGCTTTAGAGGGATGATATGATTAATTAATTATTGGCAGACTGAGCCAATATGGTACAAGAAAAATCTACTTAAATTCAAGGTCAGAATTGCACATACTGTAATGTGAAAAAAAATTAGTACACCCCATAGAATATATATCTATTTTTTTTACATATTTGTACAAGCAAACCTTTGATCCTCTTTGAAACAGTGCCTATTAATAAAGCTGATACAAACTGTCAAATGGCACATAAAATTTACATTTTGCTGTAATTTTCACAATTTAAATTTAAACAGATCAGTCACCTGGAAAAAGTAAGTACACCCCTACATTTATCACTTTTTCAAATCCATAAAATTAGAATAAGATTGGGTGCCAGTTATTAGAACCTACTTAGGGAGTGCAGGTGGAACCTCTCTTAATTATACCCCTCTCATATCTAGTGTCTGGTGTTCCCTATGCTATTGAGTTGTGTGGTGTCATTATGCCAAGACCTAAATAGTTCTGTAAGGCCTTCAGAAAAAAGCTTGTGGATGCCTATGAAAAAAGATCTCCAATATATCTTTCCACTGTAAGGAAAATCATCTACAATTGGCTCAGATTTCAACAACTGCAAATTTGTCCAGGACTGGCCATCCCAGAATTTTGCTCAGAATTCAGCCCAAGAGCAGTTTGCCTGATGTAAAAAAAAAAAAAAAAAAAAAGTCTCCAAGAACCCCACAATTTCATCACAGGATCTGCTAGTAAGACTTGCAACTGTTGGTGTCAAAGTGTATGCTTCTACAATCAGAAAAAAAATTGACCTGCATGGGAGACATGCCAGGAAAAAGCCTTTACTGTCTAAAAAGAACAATAGAGCAAGACTACAGTTTGCCAATGAGCATATTGGCAAAGGCCAGGATGTCTGGAATAATGTGCTCTGGACAGACGAATCAAAGACAGACTTGTTTGGCCATAGTAACAGCAGACATGTTTGATACAGACCAAAAACAGCTTTGCAGGAAAAGCACCTCAGACCAACTGTGAAGCATGATCCTAACCACACTAGTAAATCCACCAAGGAATATCTCAAGAAATGGAGGGTTATGGAATGGCCTAGTCAAAGCCCAGATTAGAATTTCATTGAACTGTCTGTTGTGGGGGGATTTGAAATGGGCAGTACATGCAAGAAATCCCTCAAACATATTGCAACTGAAAGAATATTGGATGGAAGAGTGGTCAAAAATTCCAGCAAGCCAATGTCAGAGACTGGTTATTTCTGCTAAATGGGGCAATACTAACTTCTGAAGCCAAGGGTAAACTTACTATTTCCACAGAAGAAAATCACATCTATTGATTATTCTGTTGAATAAATTATTGAAAAAGCTATTTGTCCTTGTGGTTTTGTTCAAGTAAATCAACCTTATTAATAGTCACTGTTTCAAAGATGATTGAATGTTTGCTTGTCCAAACATGTCAAAAAAGCCAACAATTTTCATGGGGTGTACTTTTTTTTTCAAATGAATTTAACTGAGATCGTGCTGTTTTCTGCTAAATCCACTACATGTACACAACATCTACTCAACTGTGCAAGTAACATGTGCGCAATTCTGGTATTAAGTTTTCACTAGGTGCACATAACTCAAACCTGAATTTGCTATATGAACAGGAGAATGTTCACATTCTCCATATGGTACAATACATTACATGTGCTTTATAAATAATTTAGTCAGGGTCTACAATTTATGCAATTTCAACTATTTTTTTTTTTACATTCTGCTAACTCAGAAATTTGCATCTGCTTGCCCTTACATAATTGCAATTGAAATTACATTTATCTTCTATGACAGTGGAAAACAATAACCATGGAAAAATAGATTTGGAGAAACTTATCTCTCTGTACGTTGTTCCACTGTTTTGAACTGAAGCCTCCAAAAAATTGGGTAGGAAAATGGGGTAAAATGTCCAGAAAGTATTTCACTCAATGAGGTAAAAAAAAAAAAAAAAAAAAAAAAAAAGAAAGAAAAGAAAAGAAAAGAAAAGAAAAGAAAAGAAAAGAAAAGAAAAGAAAAGAAAAGAAAAGAAAATGTGGAAGGGCATGAAAGAACAGGTCTAAACTGGAGAGAGCAGAAGAAGAATGGAGATCTGCTTGAACCTGCACATCTGCTGTTGGGTATTATGAACTGAAATGGTGTTGCAAAGGCAGTTTGCAGAGCAAAGGTCAGCCATCAAGGTACCATCAGTGTCATGAAGTGAGTCTAACATTAGGGTATCTGACAAAGTCTGGCATTAGGCTCTGTAGTCTTTGTGGTCTGTGGCTCTGCACTCTCAGCTTTATTTAAATTGTGAAGCCTGTTCACCACCTCATCTATCCCATATTCCTCCAGCTTCTGCATTTCTGGCTCTACAATTGCACCCCTGCTGGTTTTCAAATTCTCTAAAGTCCATCACTAACCTAGCTCGTTCAATCTCTGTTAAAGTTATTATTACTGTTCCATATAATCCAATCCCTATCATTGGTCCCTCTCCTCCAACCTCCAGTCCTCAGTTCTCATCACCTTTCCAACTTCTCAAGTCTCCATCAATGCTCCAGCTTCTCTACTCTTCATCACTGACCTATTACCACCAGTCTCCATTAATGGTTTGTGTCCTTCAGTGTCCATTACTAATACATCTCCCCCAGTCTCCATCACTGATCCATTTCCTTAAGTCTCCATCAATGATTCAGCTTCTTCAGTTTCCATAAATGACCGATTTCCTCCAATCTCTATCAATGATCTGGTTTCTCCAGTGTCCATCACTGACCTTTTTTCTCCAGTGTCCATCAATGGTTCATCTCCTCCAGTTTCCATCACTAATCCATTTCCTCCAGTCTCCATCAATGATCTAGCTTCTCTAGTCTCCATCACTGACCCATATCCCACAGTGTCCATCACTGACCTTTCTTCTCCAGTGTCCATCAATGGTTCAGCTCCTCCAGTTTCCATCACTAATCCATTCATCCAGTCTCCATCAATGATCTAGCTTCTCTTGTCTCCATCACTGACCCATATCCCACAGTGTCCATCACTGACCTTTTTTTCTCCCATCACCATCAATGGTTCATTTACTCCAGTCTCCATCAATTGATTGGCTTCTACAGCCTCTATCACTAACCTATTCCACCAGTCTCCATAACTGGTCCATCTCCTCCAGTCCACATCAATCTCCTGTTCCTGTGTTGTGACACAGCAGCATAATGAACACTAACTGGGATTTACATTTCATAAGTCTTCAGCCTGTTCACACTGCCTAGTGTCTGAAAGGGTGACACTGTATCACCACTGCCAAAATCACCCTAGAGGATATTGATAGATTAGTTCCTTATATATCACCCCCTTCACAGAAGTTAAAACCCTTTGATGCCAGTGGGTAGGCTCCTGCTCTTTTTCTTTTTTCCCCCTCCCCCTTTGTTTTAAGCCACTCTATCCATTTAGAATCTGCTGGAAAGCCTACTGTGCCACCACTACAGCCTATTCTCCTGATGAATGTTACTGCATACATCCTCCTCAGAAAGTGCAATGCAGTGGTCCTGATCTAACATATTTGCTACTGTTTTCATCACACTGCAATTATCTCTGGCTGGTGTGTTTTGCAAGTTATTTTATCCCTACAGATCCCTATATATTGCCTGTTTTCTGTGTGCTCTTTAAAGCCTTAGTGGACATGTCTTCGCTGCTGTTGTTACTAATCTTTTATAACCACACATGCTTTGTTCTGACCCATTCTGACTGTTATGACTAAGAGTACTGGTAAGCCCAAGTAAATATTAACATTCACAGACTTACATCCAGCTGCCTCAGACTCTCATGCAGTAATCTTGGAATCCCAATCCAGGACAGCTCTAATAAAATATTTACAAAGCATTGTACATACTGTATGGCAATAATGTTGTAATAGTAAGCATTAATAACTGATATGGGTACCCATATATACAAAAACAATCTGTATGATTATATATGTACATTTACATATATTCATTTTGCAGATGATTTTATCCAAAGCGACTTACAAATGAGAAAATACAAGTAAAGTGATATCAAGCAGAAAACAATACAAGTAGTGCTACCATACAAGATCCATTAACTGAGTTCCAGAAGAACTAAAGTGTGCTGAGTAGAGGTATAAGTGCCAGAGGAAGTTGTTTTGTTTTTATGGGTTGGTTAGGTGTTCAAGGAAGAGGTGGGTCTTTAGCTGTTTCTTGAACAGTTAGTTTTAAGGTTCTTGAAAGGGAACTTGAGCCACACTGAGTAGGTAATACTAATACTACTAATATATTCTACAACAGACATTGTAACCAAAGAGGTCTGGTTAAGTTCATGAAAAGTGCAAATCTAAATAAATTACACTTAAAAAAAAAAAGAAAACACAAACAGGACTTGACCTTTACTAGTTTTTAGGCAACACATAACATTGTAATATACATACTAGATTGCAGTTTTTAAATAAGCATTCCAATTACAGTATATAAAGCATATGTTGAATTGGAGCATCATAATGTATAATATATATCCATGTATGTGTATTTTGTCTTCATTTTAGACAAATAATCATCAGGTTTTTAATAGCCACTGTTGGAAATCGTCCAATATGCAGAAAATGTTATTAAAAAATATTTAAAAAAATAAAAACATTACTAATAATAATAATAATAATAATAATAATAATAATAATGTGCAGGACCTGGAGAATTTTTCTGAAGAACAGTGGACTGTTTAAGTGCTTAGGACAAGCAAGGGACTTATGAACAACTATCACAAGCATAAAAACAGTTGTTGATCATCCAGGTAACATACACAGTATTAAGAATTAAGGGTATGTAAACTTTAAGAGGTTTGTGTAAATTCAGTTATTATTGTGTGTTCTGGACCACATGTAAACATTACTAAATAAATACAGTACTAAATAAAAAACAAAATGCAATTTCTACGATCCCTGTATGTAAATTTATGAGCACAACTGTAGATAGATAGATAGATAGATAGATAGATAGATAGATAGACAAATTTCTGTCTTATATTTTGAAATATCTTTTTTCTTCTACTGAATTAAACTAACCTCTGACCACTATTGTGCAAAAACAATGCTACAGTGTGATGATTATTTTAGTTTACTGAATTTCTTTGTAGAGTGTTGCTATTGGGTGTCCAGATTTATTCACAGCAGTAGCTTTCATTCAAGGATCTTGATGTCTAGTGCTTGGCAGACAGAAGCTGAGTTGTCTATTTGCCCCTGTTGGATATTATTCTAGTTGCACTCAGTAAGAAGAACAATGCTTCTAATTTGACCTGGCTCTACCCTTTTGTTCATGGCTGAGAATAAAACCTTCAGTTGAAAAAGTTGGCATAAGTATCTGTTATTGCAGCAGTTACTCATCTGCTTTCCATATAAATAAGGTCTCATGTAAGGGACAGTGGAGCAAAATTAATTAAAAGTCTTCTTGTAGTGTTCATAATTCAAATTGGGTCTCACACACAAATATATGCTTTACTGGTAAAATAGCCTACATGTATATGGCCACATTATATGAATTCCTGTTTCATGTTTAAATTTAAAAGAAACTAAAATGAAACTGGCCACAAAATACCCCATCATATAAAGAGCACTTTACGAATATGTGCATTCATTCATTCATCCTTAGTAACTTCCTGATCAGGGTCACGATAGTTTAATTTAGGCTACTAGTTTGTTTATATTTTGGGAAAGAAACCAACTAAATTCATTACAAACTACAGTACTACAGGACATGCATGTACAAAATAAATAAATAAATAAATAAATAATAAGTTTTAATTGAAACCATGAACTTGAGTGGTGGAGGTAAGTTTGTGGAACTGTCAGAGCCAGAATTAATTCAATTAATTATTTAAAACATTTCCTGCAGCACAGTAGTAAAAAAAAAAAAAGAAGAAAGAAAAAGAAACAACACCATTCCAGTACACAAGCAATCTTATTAAACATGCATGTAGGATAAATATCAGTAAAATGCAGAGTGAGTGCATGTGTGAAGAGTTATCTGTAAACACTAACCCAGGCATGTGTTAGGTGTTTAGGTCAGATGTCACAGTGTGTTTCTGAATCATGAGAAAGCTGTTCAGACACTTTCCCCCCTATAGCCACAACACTGCTGATGTCACTCAGCAACACAGAGTGGATTTACCTTTGTGTTAGCTGAGCATCTCCATCTTTAATTATATTACACATACAGCACTGGTGCCCTCCTGAACTGTCTTGGGAATCTCACACCAGCTGAACGCCACAGCCTCCAGAAACATTCACTTATGCACAGTATCACAACAGGACAGAAAAGTAACACAGCAATGGTGCAGTTGTAATTTCTTTTCTATACTGTTCTAATAACACTGCAAATTAGACCCAGAGAAGGCAATGAGTCATTTCCTAACAGTTCATATGCCTAAATATAGGTCCGCTTATTTACAGCATTAATCTCTCCCCCTCACCAGGAGCCTCGATGCAAGGGAAACACAATTTGGTTATCTCCAGCAGAAAGTTCCTTTAGTCACATAATATTAGGAGGCCAGTGCATTACGTACAATGGTGGCTGAACATGAAAAGTAATTTATTGTGCTTTTCACACTACTTTAGTTAAACAGGTTTGGCCTCTGTCAAAGGCAGACAAATGTGTGGTTCACTAAAACAAAGGCACACTGTTAAGAAATGTCCACAAAGATCATCATCTGCATTCATATTGGCTCACAGAAAGGGGGATTTTAGCAGGACCAAAAGGGAAACCAATATTGCAATGCTATATAAAACCAGCCATTATTGGTTTCTGTGGTATAGTTGTTCCTAATGTTATTTTCTCTCTAGTACCCTTTAAAATGCATGAGTTTCACTGTGCTGCCTGAGCCTACTCTGACATGTAAGTAAATAAATAAATAAATAAATCAGTACTAGGGTCACAGGAGGTATTGCCAATGAATATAAATGTACATAACTGGAAAGGGTCAAGATGCATAACTTTGCTCTTGTATTGATTTACTCATTAATAGTCTGGCAGTGATTGTACTTTTTTTCACACTGCCAATATTTTAACTCAAGAAAGGTGGGTGTAAGCAGCTGGAGGGTGATGAACAAGGAAAAAACTTTTTGCATTAAAAATGTGCGTATAATCTTGTAGAATAAATTGAACAAAATGAGTCAACTGAGGCTTCAAATAAATGGGGGTATTTTATCGGAGTTGTAGAAAATGCAACATTTGCCACGAATGCTAATTCTAAATTAAAATTTACTGCAATAATATCTGCTCATCTGTTTGTGCCATAGAACATTCTAATAACATGTAACTAATGACCAGTTAAAGACCAAAAGAATATTTCAAATCAACAAGAACAAAGGAATAACCATTTCTGAGCACATTTTGTTGCATGTCCATTTTATATCAATGTGACACAAGGTGAAAGGGAAACTTAAAAATAAAACTGAAAAATTGATAAAGAATTTCAAAATAGTTAAATGTTGCAAAATGTAACGCTAAAAAAAATGCTCTACTGTGCTAAAAATTTTTTAACCAATAACAGGAACAGTATGAACTGAAAAGGCCTTATATAATATTTGGCAAAAAATAACACCGCAATCTCTCACTTCTCTGTTCTGAGAAAACAAGACTAGTCAACATGCTGTGAGAAACAGTCAACACCAAAGATGAGGAGGATGTTTCCTTTCTGATGCGTTTTGCTTTGTTGCACATTTTTGCTTTCTGCTCTTCCTATGGATTATTTTTCTCCCATAGGAAATCAGACCTATAAAAGATGCACAAAATATGCTCATTCCACCTGCTGCAGGGTTCTATTTTGCTGAAAACACTTTGGACTGTAGCATACTGTTCATCTTTCACCAGAGCCATTAAGAAACGAGCTCTAACGCTAGATTCTGATCACCGCTTACCAAAGGATTTTCCTCTGTTGATTTTATTTGCAATACATTTTACACTTGTATTTGAATATACAATATGTTGTTTTTAGTAGTTGCTCATATAAACAATATTCCTGGAATTACACAGACAAAACCTCTCACATACTTGGAAATCCTCCTGTAGTTTATATGAACATCTACGAGTGGCTGTGGCGCATGTGGTAGAGTGGGTTGTCCACTAATCGTAGGGTTGGAGGTTCGATTCCTGCCCCAGGTGACTCCACGCCGAAGTGTCCTTGGGACACTGAAGACACGGAACCCCAAGTTGCTCCAGATGACAAGTTAGCGCCTTGCATGGCAGATCTCCATTAATAGGTGAATGAGACACAGTGTAAAGCGCTTTGGATAAAAGTGCTATATAAGTGCACATTTACCATTAATGAGTGCGAATAGTCAGATAAGTATATGTCGTAAGACTGGTACTAAAATCATCAAAAAAAATAATCTGTTTCTAATAATATTGGGGTATTGTTTTTTCAGTTCAAACAGATTTTATTTTTTTTTCTTTTTTTTTTTAAAAAATTTTTTAATGTTTTTTTTGTGGGGGGGGGGTTTTTTTTTTTTTTTAAAAAAAAAAAAAAAAAAAAAAAAAAAAAGTTTTTTTTTTTTCCCCCCCTTTACAAAATGTACAACTAAAATAAATCTAACAATACTGAGCACCGAGCTCAGTAACCCCGACCGTTATATAACAAGTGTCATTAAATTCAAACACAAACACCTGTGACCCATAAAGCTAATGCTCACTCCCGGAAGTGAGTGAACCAAACAATGTCACGTGGTTAGTCCGAAGACGAGCCACAGTGCCATCTGCTGGACATACCGTGACAATTCCTCTATCTCTCACTCAGCACATCACCATCCTTACACAGGTAGAGTGCTCAGGCCAAAGAGAGAGAGAGAGAGAGATTGAGGGAGAGAGAGAGAGAGAGAGAGAGAGAATCCTTACCTCCCTCTGTCAGAGTATCAGTGAGTGCCTAAGTCGTTCCAAGACCCACATGCCTCCACACACTGAGCGCTAATATCAGTTAATCAGTCACTTTCCTAATAACTTTGATTGACACTCTTGATGAAGCTATGGAAAGAATTTAGAAGAAAGCATGCCACTTTTCATTTAATAAATGGCATCACAAGCATATGAATAATAAAGGTTCTTATCACTGTAAGAGATAAAGACAGTATGTCTTTAACTGTACTCTAACAAATATAATTGCTACACTGATATATTAACTAATTATTTAAAAAATACCATACAAGTAATTTACTTGCAGCAGAGTTGACAGGTAGTTACTGTAATTAATATTTATAACCCATCTCCAGTTAAGACTTGTTGCATTTACTCTGCTATAAATTAAGTGAGGCTATGATTTTGTCAAAAATTGGAATGACAATATAAGGCATAATAATAATAATAATAATAATAATAATAATAATAATAATAATAATCCCAGTACTATTGTTCCCCCCCCCCAGTCCAAAGGCATACATGGTCGGCTGATTGGCGTGTCTAAAGTGTCCATAGTGTATGAATGGGTGTGTGAGTGTGTATGTGATTGTGCCCTGCGATGGACTGGCACCCTGTACAGGGTGTACCCCGTCTTGTGCCTGATGCGTCCTGGGATTGGCTCCAGGTTCCCGTGACCCTGAAAAAGGAGTAAGCGGTTGAAGAAGGGTTTCCTCTGGGTACTCCGGTTTCCTCCCACAGTGTAAAGACATGGGTTGTAGACTGATTGGGATTTTTAAATTGTCAGTAGTGTGTAAATGTGTGTGTGTGTGTGTGTGTGTGTGTGTGTGTGTGTGTGTGTGTGTGTGTGTGTATGTGCGGTTGTGCTTTGCTATGGGTTGCCACCACATCTCGGTAGTACCTCATCTTGTGCACAGAGTCCCCTAGGATTGTCTCCAGGCTCCTGATGACCCTGTGAGGGACAAGTGGTGCAGAAAATGGATAGATGGATGTTGCATTGTTAAAAAACAAAACAAAACAAAAAACAAACAAAAAAAACCTTAAGACGTATTAACCTATTGTTATTTGCAGGATTTTGGGTTGTTAGGACCAGTATGCACTCTTTATGGGATAGAAAATAATCAACACCTAAAACACTCCTTGACCTTTTGTCAATTCTGAGGAATGTTTTTCTTCTGGTTAGCGGTTAGTGAAAAGAACCAGGCAAGGTCACCTATGTGTCCTCTCCAGTGCCCATAAAGTAGAAAAAAATTGAATCTGTTGAACAAAAATATAATGGTTGTGTAGATGTTGGCAGACAGAGATACGGAAGCCTTACAATTGATGAAAATTGAAAGCAAGTATGTCTTCAAATTCCCTTTCTCTTTTGTCCATCCAGGAAGCTTGTTAATAAAAAACTAAATCAACCTATATAATACAATATAGTTTTCTTACTGTCAGGTTTCTATATTGCTAAAAAGTGCTGGGTTTCTAGTATTGAGTTGTCTGATTCAATACTGTTGTTTTTCAGGATTAGATTCTTTGATTTGGACGTAAAGCCTACAAGGTCATCGGCATATTGTTTCTCACAGAAACTGTATAATTAAACGGGCTAAATGAATGCACATTTTAAGTAGTTTGCAAATTAACATTATTGAGTTCTGACAATGCTGCTGCTTTTGGTCAAACTGAAAATAGAAAATAATGCCAAGAATGTATAGAATAGCTTGCAAGTAATGAAGCTGCTTAATTAATACAATAAGTTTATTTAGACAGTTTTCTTAATATACCTGTATTATCTGCAATGAGTGAGCTTATATCAGAGAGGAACACTAAAGCAGGGAAATATATTGAAAATAGGGATTATACTCAATATATGTAAGTAAATTAGTTATAGGCAGTTATTAATTTAAGTAAATAATTTAATAACAAAAAGAGTGCAAAACAGGAAGTCTGTTAATGCTAAGCTAACAGCTCTAGATTACTGCCTAAGCTAACAGCTCCAGACTAATGTCAAGACCAAAACCTCAACTACAGCTAAGCTAGAACAAGGCAAAATGCTAAGTCTACAGCATTACAGGAATCAGAGACCAAGTGAACATGTTATAGAATGCAAGTCAAAAACAAGTCAGTGGCAAAGAGAAAAAACATGGAAAGCTGGAAGGCTTCACAATCTGAGACACTGAGAGGTGGGTAAATATCCAGTACTGAAAAATGGGCTGTGAAACAAGAAATCCAAGAGGCATGTTGGGCACACATTGTTGGAGACTGAACTGTGAGATTATCATTTTTATTCCATATTGATTGGTTATGCTAGATATCTAAAAGCTGTAGTTTTTTGTTACTTGCCTGTAACACCCTTGTAGGAAGCAATGGGAATGTACATAGGAGGCAAGTTTCAGAGAGAGTGATACTGTATTTTTATGTTTATTTTCTGGAGCACTTTTCAGCATTTCACTGACCCTTCTCAAAGACATGCCCCCCTTAGTCAATGCTGCTATGCCCACAAGCTTTCCGTACCAGCTATGGTACTCACACTGTCAATTCGTGCACTCCCTAGGGAAATAATGAATAATTTCTGGAAAAATTACATGTTGATTTCAGACAGAATCAGACAGAAAGGTCTACAATATGCATTCGAAGGATATAACCAGTATGTGAACATGACTCAAAATGAAGTAAACAAAATCAAGATTGAAGCTATAGCCTACAGGTCACAGGGTAAAACTGAACTACCACATCACCTGACGATTGAGACTGAGGATAACAACATTATGGAGCAACACTGTTCCTGTAAATTTGGGTATATAGCTCTCTATTGACTATTACAATCATTAAAAAGCAAAAGCAGTATGCATTTATGTCACATTCAGTAAGTCATCCTAGCTAGCATTAGCTAACTACTGTAACATTAGTAGCCTATAGTGTGCTGTAACAACATAACATCTGGTTAGCTCCACAGGTTTCTATGCACATCTCGTTGGTCTTATCTATACCCTGGACCTCTGTAAAGCCCAAAATATAAGTAATATTTCAGCCCAGTCCTCCACAAGCCTGTCACAACAGTGGTATAAGCCAAGAAGCAGAAAAATAACAGCACTGCCCATAACAGCTGTTGTGATGGTGAAATTGCTTTAGACTTGCTAATGTTTGGTTAACTGTTAGCTATCCTAGTAACGTTAGGCTTTTAATGATACATTTCACCAGTTATGACTTGAAAAACATGTACAAAATAAAATAAGGCTTGTGTTACAGTTAAAAAGGTGCAGTATATATAATTATGTAACCTTTGAGCTTTGGAATAATTTCACAGCTTGTCCAAACTCAGTTGCTGGTGAGGCCATCCACACAAACGTATCCATTTCATACACTTCGCCAGGTTTCTGGCAGGCTTAGGGAATTGGTGAAACTGTATATTGCCCAGCCTGTACCTGCTATCTGCGTTGCAAGTCCCATATGAGCACCTTTTCACCATTTTTTAAGTTCACCGATGTTAGATTATTACACCTGGTTTGTTAGTCAGATTGGTTTGTTTGTCAGACAAAATTTCGGATTGCAATGGGGCACATAATATTCACGTTATGATTAGTCAGATCACCTGTCAATCAAACTGCCTGCAAAGAGTGAATTAGGTAAATGAAATTCAGGTTTCCTCTGGCAGTTGGACTGACTCATCCAGCATTGTTGAGTATTGATGTGCTATGGAAGTGTTACCAGGCAGGGGAGCAAACATATCAGAAAACTCTGCTTGCATTTGAAGAGAGGTGGTCTCCACAGATGCACTTTTCATCCATTCTCAGTTCATCCCTTTCTGGAACCACCATCCCCAGAGGAACCAGAACTGCCTCCCTCCATTGTTCCAGAAGGTTGAGGTATATTTGCAGTGTTTGTTCCCTGTCTGTCAGCTTCGCAGACTTGCTGTGTGACCATAAACTGCCCTTTCAGCTTGACAAGTAATTAAGAGCTTGATAGTAAAATAGAGATCTCTATTTGAAAACTCAAACAGAGTGGGATTGACATTCTTGAGCCTTTAATTCACAGTGTTCATGGAGTGTGCATGTGTGACATAAAGGAAGCAATCTAGTCACTCATCAGATTCCAACTCAAGAGATTATTCAGAAAAATGCCTCTACAACACTGCATGCAAAGATGTTGCAGAGCAGCACTGCTTCTGAGTATCACTTTACGCAAGCCACCAGAAGTAACACAAAGTTTTGCTCTTGTGCACTCCATTCGAATGGCCCGATTAATGGCCAATTCTTTCTAAGGGGACCTCGATTAATGGAAGTGGGTGCAATAATGTTTTAGGGTGGCTTGAGGGATAGCCAGCTGATATTCACAACAGGATGCACACCACTTGTGGTGCCCAGCCAATAGAGATGGATCATTAGATGGTATGGTGTTTTGCCCTGACCTAAATGTCCAACTATGTGAATATTATGAGCATTTTTTTTCTTCTTTACCAACACCTGAGTAGGTTACTCTTTAGTTTGGCCAGCCTTTGTACAGGGTATCTTTGATAACAAAATATGGGGGTAGGACAGAGCAGAGTTCAGGTGGAGTTCAGGGTGTGATCAAGCATGAATGTGGGCAATGTTGTTCTAGGGTTCAACCAACACATTGTAGAATCCTTCAGATTCCTTTACTCCTGATGGTTTGCAACATTAGAGGAACCAGGCAGAGAATGTGATTTTTGTAAGCTCCCTGCTACCACCATGCACTTGAGGAGCTCTAAGAAATCTTCAGTTTCATCCTACAAAGCAATTTTCTACTATATAACATCGGATATAGTGGCCACAATGGCTGTAGCTGGTGAACTGGCTGGCTGAATGTAGCTGTGGCGCACATGTTGATCCACTGCCTACACACTGGACTACACCTGGCCCCAAAGTGGAACTATTGTAAAACCCTAGTAGGCAGTGATGATAATAAGAACACAGGAGGTAAGCAATGTAAAGAGTCACTGTGTCTTTTCTATTTATTTTTTTCTTAAGCACTTTCCAGCACTTTCATCAACAAAATGATAGGTCACTATCAAAGTTCTGTCTTTCAGGTCACAATACATGATGCACAATGCAAATTATAATTAACCATACACAGGTTTAACTACTCACTCATTACATGCTCATTCTCTGTAACTACACCTCCCTTTCAAAACTTCCACTTGACCACACTTTCAATGCTACATTTTGGCAACTTTATGTTAAATCCATTAGATCCCTGGCTTTGTGAATATTGTAATTGCTGTTTATTTTGATTAAGGAGAATGATTCAGATTAATATAATATATTCTAAGGGCATGTGATTAAGAGAGAGAAAGACTGAGCAAGAGAGATAGGAAATTGGGTTTGTAACCTTGTAAGAGAGTGTGAGTTGCTTTCCTTTGTACTTTGGGATGCCCACTGGGTATTTTCAGATTAAATTCAGTAGCAGTATGAGATACCAAGTAAACACATTATTTCAAGGTAATCTGAGTCTACAGAAAATTCAACAAACAAATGGAAAATATACACCATATATGATATTTTCATTTTATATCACTACACATGGAAATTGAAAGTGTGCCTTCATCATAATATTATATTACACTGTCGCATATAACCGCAATCCTCAATCAAGTCTCTGAATATCCCCTAGCCAAAACAATGGCTGCTTGAATGTAAATATGATCAATGTGCAAATTCAGTTGTCTGGAGGTGAAATGTGACTCGTTTTGTCCTTAGCATGCTCTCCAATATTTCACTCTCTTGCCAAATACTGGAGCAAAAAGATCCCATTCTAGATTACAAGAACTAAATCCTCATGAGAAGAATCTTAGAAAGCCTCGAAACAGAGTTTCTTACCTCAAGCGTCTGATCAGGTCAGAATGTCGCTTCAGGCTGCAAATGAGATTTGTTTTGTTACAATTATAGCAATTCTGTCTGTAGTGGTTGGGCTGTCTACATGTAAGGCCAAAAGATTTTTTTTTACATTTTGCTGCATGAATATATCACTTCATTTTACCTCTAAAACAAAGATAACTTGATCATTAAGCAAACTAATTTGAAGTTAATTTTGCATAGTTATAAGGTTTCATTTCACAAATAATTGGTGGTGCTTATAATTTAGAAATATGTAAATATGATTTTAAAACGTATTGAGAATGATGCTATGAAAATAACATAATAGCCTATTATACTTTTTCTGTGTTATTTCATGAACCAAATTAAAGCTTTCCATTTGACAAACCAAAAATTTATTTGTTAACCAGTACTGTGATACTTTTAAAGCTGTACAAGGAGCTTACATCAAGGCATCTACAAACTTGCATCAAGGACTTTACTGTGTCTTCCTTTAATCAGACTTTACTTCAAAATGTGCAGTGCAGTGATTTCTTCTGTTTTTGTGTATATCTCATGCCAAATAGTTTAGATATTCTAATGAAATACAAGATAAAACAAACGCAACCTGAGTAAACACACGATACAGTTATTTAGAAAAAAAAATTGAAGCAAAAACACTTATACAACACCTATCACCAATGTGAAAAACTAATTGTCCCCTTACACCTTAGCAGCAATAACCGTAACCAAACACTTTCGAGATCAGACTTTCACTTACTTCTAGGACTAGAACCTACTCCTATGCTTTGGATCATTGTCTTGCTGCTTAACCCAGTTGCGCTTGAGTTTCAACTTGCAAAACAAAGACTGGACATTCTTTTTAAGGATTGTTTGGTAGAGAGCAGAATTCACGTTTCCCTCATTTATTGCAAGTTGCCCAGGCTCTGAAGCAGCAAAACATCCCCATATCATAACAATTCCACTGCCATGCTTGACCTTTGGTATGTTGTTCTTTTTGTGAAATTCTGTGTTTGGTTTACCTCAGATGTCACAGAGACCCCTGTCTTCCAAATAGTTCCACTTTTGACTCATCAGTCCACAGAACATTCTCCCAAAAGGTTTGACAAAGGTGTGTGTTGGCAAAGTTCAGAGGAGCCTTAATGTTCTTCTGGGTTAGCAGTGGTTTTCACCTCACCACTCTTACATGGAGGCAATTTTTCCCGGTGTCTTTCTGATAGTGGAGTCATGAACAGTGGCCTTTATTGATGCAAGAGAGGCCGGCCTGTAGTGGAAGACTAGTTGCTTGCTCTTGGAGGAATTTTAGAATACCGAACACTTCTGAGGAGGTCCATAACTTTGCCGACTTTTTCCATTTCATAATAATGGCTCTCACTTTGGTTCTTTGGTGTCCCAAAGCCTAAATAACTTTGTAACCCTTCCCAGACTAATGTATTACAATGTATTTCACCTTCTTCCTCATAATTTCGGGAATATCTTTCAAATCCAGCATAGTGTGTTACTGGGTAAGACCTTTTAACCAACTCCATGCTGTTGAAAAAGTGTTGATTTGATTAAAAAGGGTTTGCAGTAATAAGGATGGATGCATCTAGTCCAGTTGAACCCTATTATGAATGCAGTTTCATAGATTTGGGGTATTAATAACTAGTAAATACATTTTCACAAAGGCCAAGCTGGTATTGGATAACATTTTTGCTTCGGTAAATAATATCATCATTTAAAAACTGTATTTTGTGTTTATTCAGGTTACCTTTGTTTTATCTTAGATTTTGTTTTCATTTCTGAAACAATTTAGTTTGAAATACACACAAAAACAGAAAAATCAGGAAGAGGTCAAATATTTTTTCACAGCACTGTATGATGTAGCATTGCATCTGTTCTGGACATTTTAGAACAATGGCTCAAGAAATGTTTACCCTCAATAAAAATATTTATTATTTATTAAATAAAGAGTGTCTTTTTCCAGAAAATAAAGCCTTAAAATGACTAATTGTTCCATATTTGTTGCAGAATAAAATAATGAAATGAATAAACGAGGCACCAGCAGTTTTTGCTTAATTTTGTAAAATAGATTTATATTCCAAATATGAGTGTATATGCATGACATTGATGGTAAAGGAAAAAAAATGGCTGGTCATGTTAAATGTATCTGCTGTAAGAATGAATATATATATATATATATATATATATATATATATATATATATATATATATATATATATATATATATATATATATATATAAAAAGAAGGAGCAGCATCTCTTGGAACATGCAAACAGACACTATAAGTGGGCTAATGAAAATTCAGCGACACATCTCTCTTCTTTACAGCCATTAATTCTTCATACCAAGAGTCATATTTTCAAGAAAATTAATTCTGGTGACTGATTTGCTTTTGTAATAACCTAATAGTTTGCTACTGGCCTGTGCACTCAGCTGCAACGAATAGAGAGAAGCACATATCGATTGAGTGGCTTGCATAGCAGCCGGTTTAATACAAATATTTAATTTTGTTTCCCTCTGTAATTTTCTGCAACCCTACTTGATAGAAGAAAAAAAAGCAATAGTAAAAAAATACACTAAAAAAAAAATGCTGTTTTTTTTTTCTATCCAAATGCTAGGTTGAGCCTTTGGGATCATTTAAGTGTTTTTTTTTCTTCTTCTCAGTTTTGGGTAGTTTTGTGTATCCCAAATGCTGGGTTAATGGTTTGGTCAATGCACCCCACCCCATCCTGACCCATTAGCCCAGCTCCTTGGGTCAACTGAACTCAGCACGGACTGTTTGAATTTGCCTCAGGTGGAGATAGCTGCTTTCACACTGATAAAGGTAAGTCAACATTCATGACTATTTAGCATTAATGCTGCTGAAAATGCCTGGCAGAGTTTGTGATATTTAGGTAGTGAGCTCTCGAAAATGTATTCACTGGAAAACAGTAACTCAACGAGTGATAATTTACTTTACCTGTCACAACGGCTTCAAAAGTGAATATCACGTACTGCTTCCTCAGTGTTGAGTTTATTTTATAATTCTCTGGGTCTGTATCTTATCATAGGCTCTGAGTTAAGGTTAGCTAGCTGTAACCAATCACAGTAAGGATGAGTGCTGCTAATGTAAATGCTCACCTGAGATAGTATTAGTTTAGCATACAGCTCGCGGTAATGTTAGACATTACCTTTTTGAAAGCTAACAATAACCTAGCATTATGGCTATTCACCATGATGTAATACAGAGAGTGGGTTAATGTTACTTACATTTAGCAAGTGTTTTGGACAAGGCGAGCTGTAGTAGCTGTAGCTAGAAGTAAGCTTTCTGATCACATGGTTACTCTGGATGGACTTTCTGTTTCATCATGTACAGCAGTTAAAGACCTTGGAGTGATTATTGACTCCAGCCTATCATTTGATGCTCATGTAGATAATATTACTAGGATAGCCTTCTTTAATCTCAGAATTATTGGTAAGATAAGAAATATATTGTCAATACATGATGCAGAAATACTAGTTCATGCTTTCGTCACCTGTAGACTAGATTATTATAATGCCTTACTGTCTGGATGTTCCAGTAGAAGCATAAACAAACTCCAGTTAGTCCAGAATGCAGCTGCTAGAGTCCTAACTAGAATCAGAAGATACGACCATATCACCTCGATCTTATCAACACTGCACTGGCTCCCAGTGAAATCTCGTAATGATTATAAAATACTGTTATTAATCTATAAAGCACTAAATGGTCTCGCACCACAGTATCTAAGTGACTTTTTGGTCTTCTATGATCCGCCACACCTGCTTAGATAAAAAGATGCAGGCTATTTGACGGTACCTTGAATAGTGAAGGCTACAGCAGGAGGAAGAGCTTTCTCTTATAGAGCTCCAGTGTTATGGAACAGTCTTCCAATTAGTATTCAGGACTCAGACACAGTCTCAGTGTTTACGTCTAGGCTTAAAACGTATTTGTTTACTCAAGCCTACCCTGACTAGACTTTCTGTTATGCTAAGCACAGTCCTAATAATCTTTTCTCTCCCGCTCTCTTTCTGTTGAGCCACACATGATTTTATGGAGATACTAGAGATCCAGATCCTTTCTGCTCTCCGGACCTGCCTGATCCTTTTCATGTCCTGCCTTTGGATGGGGCTCTCATCTACTCCAATTCCAGATTGCTGGGACTACGGCTGCTTCTAAGGCCAAACAGACTTCATATAAATCCATAATGAACTTGGTCACACTATCTGTTGTTACCCAGATGAGGATGGGTTCCCATCTGAGTATGGTTCCTCTCAAGGTTTCTTCCTCTTAACATCTTAGGGAGTTTTTCCTTGCCACCATTGCCACTCAGTTACTTGTTCAGTTGGGATAAATTCGCACCTTTAATAACTATATACCGTGTTGATATTTCTGTAAGGCTGCTTTGAGACAATGTCTATTGAAAAAATTCTATACAAATAAATTGGAATTGAATTGAATAGTAATTAGCATAAGGAGGATGGGTTAGAGCCGTGTTTCTTCATGTATTCGGTAAATGTTAATACTGAATAACAGGTGCAGACATTCAGTGGCTAACAGAACTTAGCTAGCTCAGTAATCTCAAGGCCAAAGGATCTTCACAAGGTTGACGTGACAAAAACAGATGTTGGGAGTTACAGTAGGTTCTAATGCTTTCCACTATCTCTGTAATGTAGGTTACATTAATTAGGTTGTGAAAGAAATGAAAATAAATATTCAGAGGTTAGCTAGATCTTTCCTGGTGAGTCGACACCGCCATTTTGTTCACTAGGAGAGTGGTGATCACATTTCCAAAATTACACAATTTGGGATTCTGGAACACAATTTCTCAGTTAAAGTGCAAGGGCATTTGTCCATATTTTTTTTTAGCTACATTAACCACTAACCGACAATCTTTGCTCTTATACAACTTTTCAAATGGAAGGGAGAGGGACTCTTGTCTTCCCAGATGGCAGCAGATTTGTAAGATATATCAAGTCCAATTCTTATATCTATCCATTTAAAAAAAAACAATTGTAATAAATGTCACTTGAATTTCATAAGCATTTTAGTAGAATTTTAGCATGCAAACAAATTGCATTTTAGGATAATTATAGGGGAAAAAAGAGAAAAAACAACAGATCTGTGTTATTTTTTAAACACATCTTTGTGTGGAAATGTTTAACACACGTGTTAAATGTACTAACACACTGATTGTGTTGATAGCAAAACAAAATGTTAACATGTCCTTAACTAGATATGCAGGTGTGTTAAAAATTAACACATGACTGAGTGAAGGTTCATATCAATATATTTATCCATAAAACCATTACTGTATACTAGAAAAGAAAATAACAGTCCAGTTTACATGACATTAAATGCACTGCTATCTTCGTTAGCTTTGGCCCACTGGATTGTAATTCAGTTACAAATTTTTTTTTGATGTTTTAAACGCCTCCTTTGATCAAAATCTGACATTTTTGTCTAAAAGATATGAATTATTTGAGTTTACATTTACTTCAAAGACTATATATATAAACACCACTTTAGCAGCAATATATTTCTGAACATCTTATGTATAAATAAAGGAGATACCATGTTGACATATTTGTTTATAATGTGGTACAGTATATTTGACATTTTCAAAGGGTAAAAATAACCCTGAAAATATTAACCCACTTATGAAATAAAATTAACCCAGCGGTTTTGTAAAAATTAAACTGTCCTTTGGATTGGAAAACAACTCATTTGCTGGATTAAAATTAACAACCTAACTTGATAGGTTAATTTAGCCCATAATGTATTCTGTCCAATGTTTATCCAGCTGTTGGGCTACAAATAACCCAATTTGAGTTGTTTTTTAACCCAGTATATTTTTTTTAGAGTGTGTGAAAGGCAGAATTGAAAAATTAATGTCATAATGCATGTCATAATTTCAGACAGTGAATGTCAAAGCCCTGGGGTTTCACAGTCTGAATGGCAAGCTGAGTGTTAACCAGTCAATTGATACAGCATTAGACATCATGACAATGTTCTAAAAACATTGTCATTCATAAATAAATAAATCAGAAAGCACAGATTCTCCAAAATAACCCTATTTGAAATAGTCTAATGAACTGGTGTCCTATTCAGTGTGCATTCCCACCTCATGGCCAGTGTTCCTGATATGGCACCATATCAAAAATAAAGTGATTAATGAAAATGAAAGATCTAATGAATATCTTTTATCATGGTTATAGAGTTTTAATTTTAGTTGATTTTAGACTCTTACAGAGCTTAGCATTTGAGAAGACGAGGGGGAAAGAATCCTGACTTTTAATCAAAGATGTCTTGTAATTTTAATGACCAGTTTATCAGATGCTGGCTAGCAATGAAAAAAATAACATAGTCTTATGTCTTTCACAGCTTCTGCCACTAAAATCCAGTCTTCCTCAACACAGGCACAGTAATGTATTGTGAAAGCGGCTCATGAATATTCTTGACTCATTGTGGCTGTCTTCTGTAGATGATCTGTGACTATATGTTTACATGTGCTGGCTTGCATGCATAAATATGTGCATTTATGCATGGTCAAACAGGACAAACAGAATTTGGATTTCAAAGGTATGTATAATACACAAGCCATGTATTTCCAGTTCAATGTGTCATTATCTTACTTTATGCTGTATGTATATAGCTTGATCTTTCATCTGTAAAGAAAGCTCCTCTTGTATGGCATTCATGTTCTTTGAGTCAGGTATGAATGAAAGTCCTTGACCTCAAAGAATGTGATATGATTTCAAACAAAAAACAAAACAGAAATCCACAATTTATTTTAATATATAGACTACCAAAAGCTTTTCAAAAGTTTACAATGAACTTTTAAGCAGGCATGATGAAATGGGTTTTTTATGGTGCATAAATATGGTTTTTCATCATTTTTGTATTACTGTCTTTTCCAGATTCTTTCATATATCTGTGATCTCTTTTTTAGTGGATTAAGCTAATTTGCACAAGCCTAGAAATGGTATAGTGAGCGCAGTAAACGAATTCTGCAAAAAAGCAAATGTGCACAACTACTGTGTATGTAGAGAAGGAAATCTCTTATTAAACATATTCTTCCATTCTCTTCTCTCAGTCTGTCTTATCTCTTTTCATTTTTTAAAATTTAACTCATTCAGTTGTTAATTTCCATGAGTATACTGTGCATATGCTTATTCTTAGATATTTGGCCCTGTCAAGACCAGGCTTTGGGAGTAACGGAATACAGGTAACAGCGTTACATAATCAGGATACAAAATATTGATAAATGTAATCCGTAAGTTACATCAAAAACAAAGTAATCAGATTACAGGTATATTTTGTGTAAAAAAAAAAAAAGAAAAAAAAAGGGAATACTATCAAGACAAAAAAATATATATTTTAAAACCAAATAAATTAATCTTTTGACTTATAAACAGATGCTTGATGCATCTAGTCTGTTTCTCTTTTGCCAGTCGTGGTTCAAATGAGCATCCTCCTGGTGCATGGGCAAATAAATTGTGCAAGGTAATTTGATAGAAATGAACCCAAATTGTTCTCTGAAATGCTTTTGTTAGGGTGACCATGCGTCCTCTTTTTTCTGAACGTGTCCTCTTTCATACCTTAGAAAGGTGTCTAAATTTGAGAAAATGTCTGGGATTCGGCTTTTGTTTCATTATGATGTGCTTATGGTCTAATACTGCAACATGTGTGCACATATTTGCATTGCTTTAACCACTCTCTGTAATTCCCACCGTCTCACACACCAATTGTTCGATTATAAAAGGCTTGCAGCAACTATTGGCCAAATTCCTGCCTCTTAACCATTAAGTAGAAAGTATGCTTCATTTTGTATGCGTACACTAGGAACAGCATATGGAATGCATTTCGTCAGCAGAGTATGCGCGTACTGTACACGTGCCGCCTGATAACCACACATACTTTGTATGTGTAGGTTGCATATGCGCATTTAATTCCTTTGCATTATTTAGTTATTACGCACAATGGCGACAGTGACCCAGGGACATTGATTGTCAAGATAGTTGAAGAAAAAATGGAATAAACAGAAGAGACAGAAAATAGTGCACGTTAGAAAATACCTGCATTTGAATAATTCTAGCCTTAAAGAGTACAAGGATATGCATATGGGTGCTAATCGTGGTGAGAGATTGCTCAAGCATTGTTCGTTTTGTTGTTGTGATTCTTCTGCATTGTCATCCTTCACACCAAAAGACCTGCTTTACTGCTCTGTACTGATTCTAGGCCAGGAGGGCCAGTGCAAGTTGTTGTAATGTACATGCGTCGACCGGCTGTGTACGCGTACATGTCAAATGGAGTATACTTTGAAATGCTGTACATATGACTGTGTGCATACGCTAGTGTACGCGTGACAAAAAGAAGGATACAAGAGGCTGAACCTACTCTCAGCAAACTGTCTGTTGTGTCATCCCCCTCCCCCCACCCCAAAAAATGGTGTCCTCTATTTGGATAACCAGAATATGGTCACCCTAACATTTGTGATGTAATGTTACCCACTTAATGGACAGTGATATTTTATTTATTTATCTATTTTCTTAAAACAAATCCATTGTACACGTTTTAAGCTTTAAATAAGCTCTAAATAAAAGTATTTTAGATCATATTGCTTTTCTCTTGACTATATTTACATATGTAGCCTTGAAGTAATCCAAAAGAAATCAGATTACAAAGTAATTTGTAAGTGAAATGCAATACATTTTTGAAGTAACCCTCTCAACCCTGGTTAAGACTTGGTATTAACATCTGTCTTGGGTGATTGATCACAAGTGGGCAGCTCTAAATACACATGTGAATAGGGTTAAATGTGTTTGATCTGATCACTCAGGACTCAGTGGAGGTTGTCTGGGACCCATGTGACCACACTGTAAGTGTGAAATGTGTCCTGATTAAAATACTGTATAGTCTTTAGAATTGTTCAGCTTTGCTGCTGATATACTCTACATACTGTGTTGTGTGTTTTTTTTCCATGGTTTGCATGTATTGCAATTATTATGTTAATTGAATCTGTGTATCTGAGATGGACTAGAGTTCCATCCAGCCATGCACACTCTCCTCTCATACACCCGATAATTGGCCAATAATTGACAATAAATTGGCCCAATCATTCTCACAGGTATTCTTTTTTCATGTCAATATATAATACAAGATCATTTTAGCACCTTGGTAAAAAAAAATATTTAAGGTGTGTTATATTAAATGGCATATTGTTAATACTTAATTAACAAATCTGCCTACATTATGGTGTTATTTTGAATATTATAACTAGGGCTGCAACTAATGATTATTTTCATATTCAATCAGTTGGCCGATTATTCGGATGGGAAGGGCAAACTTTCAGTACCATTTTTTTTGTATATTTAAAATAAAATCCACAAACTGATCGTTACAAATATTAATTTCAGACTAAAACTACACAACACACAGAACCCAATATACACAGTGCATCTATAGACAGTAATGCATAAATATATATATATATATATATATATATATAATATTTATGTTTTACCGTTTATGGATGCAGGCAAAACACCAAATTAAAGACAAAATGAATAATATAAACTCACTTTCACTGCACCTTGTGGTTTCTGTTACTCACTGCCTTTAGACACATCATTTTACTTATGTTTACTTTTGATCATAGTGTTTTAAGTAGACATTACAGATCTTACTCACACTCCCACTCTGTATCAGTGAGTCTACACCGCGCTTGATCAGCAACGTGGCCTCGTTACTAACACATCACTTCCATTATAATAAACAACAGAAATTACACTGCAAGCATGAAATACAGCATATAATGACAATAAACTTAAACTAAATCTTTTAAGCAACTTGCACCAATTTCCCCAACCCCCTTTGAATAAAAGGTAACATTGACATAAACATTAAACTGAAAAAAGTTAATGTCGGTGATTCTGAGTGTCTGCTAATGCTAGCATGCATATGACATCATGCGCCATCGACTAGGAATTGTACTTCTGACTAGTAAAAAACTCGCTAGTGCATAGTGTAAGTGTATAGTACTTAATTTGGGACACAAATATAGTATTTACTCTTCGAAGCGTATTTTCGGAACAGACGAGCCGTAATGAGTATATGTACCCTGTGCCACTCGTAGACCAACTAATTGATAATGTGATTAATTGACTGATTTTCCTAATCGATTATTATCCATTTTATTGATTGTTGCAGCTCTAATTATAACTCATTTTGCAATCATACGCTATAAAGTAAGGTAGTGTATAGTGTTTGGAAAGGAAAGGTTCAGTCATCTAATGGCATTGATAAAGTAAAGTAAAATTTATTGGTAAAGTAAATATTTTTTCAGCAGATGCACAGTAAATAAATCTCCAGACAAAAGCTTGACACCTTAGTTTGAAGCATGTCTTTTGGACATATTATAGAAACCTAAAATGTAGGCCTATGGGCACACTGCTTTCATATATTTAACACTTGTTAGTATTTTTATGTTTCTGTGCACTGTTGCCATTCATTAGAGCTGTGTTTGTGAGAGACTGATTTTTTAAATCATCATATTAGGCAGTGACTAAATTTATACAAGCAACTCATTTAATTTCTGTTTTTATGTACTTCTCTATTAATTTGTGTGATTGTTAAATGCACATGAAACATGGCTAGCCAGATGTCAGTAGGAATCTAAGGTGCCTGAAATTTAAATTATGAAATAATATCTGATTGCTGAATGTAAACACTTTGAGGTTTAGGTTTTAGTTTGGTACTGGCTCTTATTTTGGCTCTGGTTTGAATGGATTAACAACTATCCCTCTCAGATGTTCATTTGTGACTGGATTACCCAAGACTAATGTTAATACCTATTCATATTTTTGATGTGTTTGTTCTTAGTGGAGGCAAATTGGTTTGCAAAATTCACAGTAAAACAGTGTGTACTATTTCTCCCTCAATCTATATGCCCCCTCTCTCCCTCTCTCTCTCTCTCTCTCTCTCTCTCTCTCTCTCTCTCTTTCTCTCTCTCTCTCTCTCTCTCTATCTATCTCTGTGTTTTGTATCTTTCTCATTCAGAATTTTAAAATGGCCTGTCTTCTTTGACCATAAAAGTCAGAGACATGCCCTGTGGGGTACTGTTAGTGGAAAGCCATGTAGCAGAGTGATTAAAACTTAATGTCACCTGTTCCTTTCCTCCATTGATTACTTGCAACCCAAGTAAATGAGCCACTGCTTGGTCATTATCCAAATGAAGTATGAATGAGATAACAGTCTGAATGATTCAAATCTTTGACCACAGTCTTCTCTACCATTTTAATATAGATGCTGTTACAAATTATGTTAAAAGTCAACCTGGTTCTAAGGTTAACCCCTTAAACTCTCAGTACATGTAGACAGTTTCTGAGACTTAGACTTTCAAACATTCCTCACTCTTGTTACTACAAATTTTTGCTATTAGTTTTACTGTAGTTGCAGAATTTGTCATAATAGTTACAGAAAAAGATACTAAATTGGGATTTCAAGGGGGTAATGCAATTTAGATAACAAACACTAACCTCCCTATTCCTATAACTTTAACTGTTTGTATGGTTTATGTATTATTCCTAATTTCTGTAAGTTAAATCTATGAGATCCTATTGACAAATTATACTACCTTCCTATCTTGCCAGTATTATGTGAAACTGTTCACTCAAAGTTCTGCTTTCTAAGGTCAGAAATTAAACTGTCTACTAGATCACTGTGGCATAGAGGCACAATAACCAAATATTCTCCCAAGGTTTGAAAGCCACATACGAACCTCTGAAATCTGTAGTATTTTCTGGACCTTGCACAGTGAGCATAGATCATTAATTACAAAATCAATCCTGTTTATGTGCTGGACCCTTAAGCACAGAGGCCATTATGAGCTGCAGGGAGCCAGGCTGAAGGTCAATCCCCCCCTTTCGTTCTGTCAGCAAGACACCACAGTCTAATTAAGCATGTCATTAGAATGTGGACAAATGAAGAATGTCTAGTATTAGCACTTACGATCTTCATGTCTAATTGTAATTGGATTCAAGACTAGGGGGAAGGTGCAGATGTTTGCAAGAAATGAATAGGTACTAATAGAATTTGTAAGGTCTTCTTTTTTATAGCCCTCCAAAGGCTATAGACTATATTTGTTTGGTCAATTTAATGAATCAGGCAAGAAAATTAGCTCATGTATAATGAGTGACAGCTTGGCAACATTGATAGAATATCCTTTAAAATTCTATTTCCTATCATGAAACTACAAAAGCATTAATATTGAGTCTTATAACTTGGGCTCTCATCATAGGCCTAAAACTATTATGTATACACAAAGAAACACACTCATTGAAAGACAAATAGGAAATACCATTCATGATTGTGATTGTATGTCAATTTTTAAAAAATTAAGTCAAGTCCAAAATAATGTTGTGTCTTTTCTGAATAGTAAGCACAGTAAATAGAGAATTTGTACTTGCTGTTATCCAAAACCATTACACCCTCTATTGTATTCACATACAAAATGCTGATTATGCGTTATAGACATGTCAATGAAAAAGGCTAAATAGCACCAGTGCACATGAAAATCTGGGAGGCATTTCACCGTGTGTAATAACTTGACATCATTGTTAATTATAGGCTGCATGAATCTACACTCAGGGCTAGGATAAACTCAGCTCCAGCTGTTTTTTTTTCTTGAAGGAGTGGGTCCTAGCTAATGTATACCAACCAGCTCTGCATATAATGTAATAGAAAATGAGTTATTTTGTTGAAAGGTAAAAAACTGTTGTAGAAAGGTATTATGCAGAAGAGTTTATTTACTTCTTCATATTTTTTCCAATTTAATTTTAGCAACATGTACTAAATAGTTCTCACTGCCACAACATATGCCATAATTAAGGAAGCATAAAAGATTAAATAAGGCTTTTAAGAGGCCCTAAGGCTTCATTAATTTGTCTCTCTGTGTGAACCCTTTCTATGTTCATTGTAAAACCCTACAACAAAGAGTTAGAGGTAGAACCCTTTAGAAAGCACCATTCACTATGCAAAGAACCCATTAGAAACCCTATTAACTGAGTTGACCATGAGACTTAAAGCCCCATTATACAATAATGTGTGTCCAAAGTTACTAAGATATTGTTTGACACACAAATGTAACAAAACCATTGCATACATTTGTGAATGACTAAAGCTATTTATGGAGATATGGGGTTTCTGCATCACCCAGACACTATGTATTGCTTTCTATTTGCCACGTTATAAAGATGGATATGGAAGCAAGTGCAGATCTTCTAACATTTAACAAACAAACAAACAAAATACAAACATACAATAACACGGGGCAAAATACTGTGGGAAAAACTAAACATGGAAGCGTGGACAAAAGCATAGATAGATGATACATAAGACGAGGAAGCAATACAAACAGTAGCTACATATAGGAGTGCTCATTAAACAGAATCATGATACAGGTGCAGGTGGTCAAGTGATAATGATGTAGTATAGTGCCGTGGCTGCTGGGAAATGAAGTCCAGAGTTCCTTCCTTGATACATGACAGAACTCCATCCCCCCTCCCCCAAGGGCACTTCTCCTGGAGCACCCAAAATGCACACCCTTCCTCTGGCGGTCCTGGTCCCCTGGGCAAAATGTCCCCAGCTGATCCAGATGACTGAGTAGTGTCCTCAGCGGAGCAAGAAAGCAACACGAGGTCCTCAGCAGAACAGGTAAGCAGAGCGACATCCTCAGCGGAATGGGTAAGCAGAGCGCTGTCCTCAGCGGAACGGGTAAGCAGAGTGGTGTCCTCTGCGGGGCTGGAGCTCAGAGCAACGTCCTCTGTGGGGCAGGACAGCTGGACAACTTCCTCAGCAGGACAGGAGAGGGGAGCAAGGTTCTCCGCAAGGCCCGAGGGAAGCTCCAAGATTTTTGTGAGGCCATAGGGGGGAGCAAGGTTCTCCGCGAGGCCAAAGGGAGGAATGATGCTCCCCGCAAGGCCAAAGGGAGGAATGATGCTCTCCACAAGGCCAAAGGGAGGAACGATGCTCTCCACAAAGCATAAGGGGGAAACGATACCCTCCATGGAACAGGAAAGGGGAGTGACATACGGCGCACAGCAAAGAAGAGTAAAGACATCTTCAGTCGAACATGGAGGCAGAGCGATGTCTTCAGCCAAGCAGGATGGCAGAGCAATGTCTTCAGCCGAGCAGGATGGCAGAGCAACGTCCTCAGCCGAGAAGGATAGCAGAGCGACGTCCACAGCCGAGCAGGATGGCAGAGCGACGTCCTCAGTGGAACATGGAGGCAGAGCAATGTCCTCAGCCGAGCAGGAAGGCAGAGCGATGTCCTCAGCAAAGCAGGCCAGCACAGCGGCATTGTGTGTGGGATTGGCGAACAGAGGGGAGTACTTGGGTATGTCGGGACACAGAGCAACATCTTCAGCCAACCAAGGCAACTGAGCGACGTCCTCAGCTGATCCGAAAGGCTGAGAGGCATCCTCAGACGAGCAGGGAGGTTGACTTACATTCTCAGCTGACTCCGTTTGCTGGACTAGATCCATAATAGGGGAGGGAGGGTGGGAGATGGTACCAGCCCAGTTAACAGGCTCCAACTTGAACGCGGACTCCTCCATGTCTTTTTGCTGTTTACGTAGCGCAGCTTGGTACTCCTCCTCCTGTTGGCATAGCATAGCATAGTTCTCCGTGAACAGAGGTGGCAGAGTGAAGCCCAGGTATTTCATGTTCATCTGCTGCTTCTGAATTTAGGTCTTAAGTTCTGTCACATTACAAAGATGGATACGGAAGCAAGTGCAGATCTTCTAACATTTATCAAACAAACAAACAAACAAACAAAATGCAAAGACACATTAACACATAGCAAAATACTGTGGCAAAAGCTAAACATGAAAGCATGGACAAAAGCATATGTAGACAATATGTAAGACAAGGAAGCTGTACAAACGGTGGCTATATATAGGAATGCTCGTTAAACAGAAATGTGATACAGGTACAGGTGGTCATGTGACAAAGTAGTATGGTGCAGTGGCTGCTGGGAAATGAAGTCCAGAGTTCCCTCCTTGATGCATGACACTATCGTTTGGTTCCAGGGACCTTTATCCTTGTGACACCACTTTGGATACTTCAGAAGGGCATGCAGTTTGAATGTGTATAATAAAGTGGAAACAACACTTTCCACACAATATAATTCACCATCACAATTGGTGCAGCTAATCAAGTTTTTGGCAAAAGAAAGGGGTTTATTTTGTTTGGGATTTGTTCAAACTATTTCACTTTTATTCCTTATGGACCTGGCAGAGAAAAGGAGGAGAACATGTCCATTAAACAACTGTGAGAATTGTGTGTAAAACCACTATTTATTATGGATTGTACACCTTCAGTTAAATTCTACTAAGTAAACCCAGAAGGCTGAATGTCATTTTCTGAAATGTGCCTTTACATATGCAACTACTGATTACATGCAGAGAGAAGTAAATAAGATTTTCTTGTTCTATCACAATAACCCTGCTTGCATTTGCATTGCACCTTGACAGTCTGGCAAGAGAACCAACAATTATTAAGCTGAAATATATGAATAAGTGAATATGAAATAAGTGGCTGCCATCATCAATATATAAGGACCCGCATTTACCCATTTCTCTTCACCAGCATCAGACTTTATGCTGTATGTGGTGTGTCAGTGAGTAAACTATGACCTATTAGCTTTGATAAATTGTTAGAGGTTCTTTGTCTCCTTCAGTTAGTTGCTTCGTTTGGTCAAGAGGCAGAGGACACATAGCTGCGCTAAGCACAGCCCACACATTTGTATTTATCATGATCAAGGTGTGACGCCCACACTCAGATTCTGCTGGCCAGTTGGTGTGTCTGCGTGTATGTGTGTGTGTGTGTGTGTGTGTGTGTGTGTGTGTGGCAAGAAAACACCAAGGGGATCAACGGGTGAGTGCCAATATCACACAGATTCATGCCAAGAAACAAAATGATTGCTTTGAAAGCAAGGTTAGCAACCAAGATCATAAACTTTGTACATGATGGTTACATGTTCCAATATTTCACATAACGAGAATCTTATTGTAATTAAAAGAAAATATGACCAAAATTGTTCACCAAATTTCTTTAGAGCATGTTCTCTATGAGTTGGATTTTTTTAATCAGACATAAGAAGATTGAAGTTGAGGAAGACACAGGTACCACGTAGATTATTAAAAAAATGGCCAGGAGGGCAGTCCTCCCTCTCTCTCTCTCTTCCTGTTTTTCAGTGTGTGAAATGTGTGTGCTTTGGCAGACCCCACCTGAAGCTCATCTAAGATTTGTCAAAGCTAGCTTTGTGGAATTTCCTTGAATCCTTCCTTGGGGAGGACATTGGAATGGATGCTGACCCACTGCGACGGGCTTAGTATATTCCTGAAAAGGAGAGGGAGGAAAGGAAGATCCTTCCTAACACAAGAAAACTACCGTTGAATGGATTAAATGTGTGTGTAGAAAGATCATTTAACATCCGCTCAGAGAAGAAGGTTGTCTTATGCAACCCCTTCATTGTTGCAGTGGGAGCAGCTAAAAAGATTAATTCTATCGTTTACTTTCCATTGCCTTCTTTTCATTTTTACTGGTTAACTGCTGTAATTGAACTTTATATTGAATCAATAAGAAGAAAAAAAATTAAATGTCATTTGTTATTTTAAATTGCATAAAAAAATTATAGCCATAGTGTTTCGTTATATTAAAAGGACAATACATTTTTTAAATGATTAATTCCAAATGGCATTTTTCCCACTACATTTTAGATAGACTGTGTAGCATTAGAGTGGGGGAATTTTTTTCTATAGCTTTTTATAGCTTGAAACTGACTTGCATTAAGTTCATCTTGACTCCAATACCCCAGTCTCACTTCTCTGACTGTGCCAGTAGTTGTGCAACCATCTTTATAATTTCTGCAAAGCTAAATCAAGAGAAATCTAGCAATCCTGTTGGGAAACACTTAAATGGGCTAAAATGAAAATTGACAGCCAGGTTGAGTTAGTACTCTTTATAATGCCACCCTCAATTATTGCACTCAGTTACTTCTGCTCTTTGTGTAATACAAGAGGTCAGAATAACACAACATATAGCATACAGATAGAGCAATAATAATAGAGTTTTAAGAACCCTCAAAGAATCAGTAATCCCTATGATACCCACTTGGGTTCACACGTAGATTAAATTCACATGCTCTATCACACACACACACACACACACACACACACACACACACACACACACACACACACACACACACACACACACACACACTGTTGTGAATGATAAACAGCTTACGTGGATTCCGATGGCATCAAGCCATTGCATTCACCAACGGTCCCACACAGACACATTTATTTCTAATTAAGCTTTCATTGTCACAGTTTTAAATGCCTTATTGTTTTCTTTCTACATGATAGACCTTGTAAATAATTAACCAAGTTGCCAGAGAATAAAACACAAGGTGGGGGAACAGATCAACACTGGGAACTTTGAAAAATAATGCTTTATTCTCTTTATTCTCTCAGCTAGGCAGTGGACATCCCTGTACTACTGCGTTATTTGGCCCATCGTTTGACACTAACAAATACTACTCCATTAATGGTTTTAAATATACTACACTCACACCTGCTTAACAATAATTTCCCAAACCCTGCTCCATGGCTGCCAACACTGTGCATTTGATGTGCACATTGCTGTGGTGATTGGTATGATGAAAGGCCCATAAATGATCCCTTTGTTGTGCTGTAAACAAGGTAAGTTGTTCTATTCATTGTAAGATGGAATGACAGAGAACACTGTGGGGAATTAATCAAGTCCCAATGGTATGTGGAACACAAGACTAAATATTTGTGTTGTAGAAAGTGCTTCCCAGATAAGTCCCAGGATCTGCAGCTCCACATTTACAATATGCATGCATTAAGATTAATAACTGAATAATAAGAAAACTGATAAAGTGATTAAGCTACTAAAAGCTTACTAAAGACTACTTGTACAGTCATGTGAAAACAATAAGTTGAATTTGTTGGCTTTCTGGACATATTTGGACAAGCAGACAAGCAAATATTTGATCATCTTTGAAACTATTAATGCCTATTAATAAAGTTCACATACTTGAACAAAACTACATGGAAAATAGCTATTTAAATCATTTATTCAACAGAAATATGAATAGATGTAATATCATTCTGTGGAAAAAGTAAGTACACCCTTGGCCTCAGACGCTAGTATTGTCGCCTTTATCAGAAATAACTTCTTGTAGGCATTTTGCATAACTGTCCACCAGGCTTGCTAGAATTTCTGACCACTCTTCCATGGAAGATTCTAACAAGTGCAAGATGTTTGATGTTTTCTTGCATGTACTGCCTGTTTCATGTCCCCCCACAACATTTCAATGGGATACAAATCCAAGCATTGACTAGACCATTCCATAACCCACCATTTCTGCTTTTTGAGCTATTCTTTGATAGATTTGCTAGTGTGCTTAGAATCATTATCCTCTTGAAAGGTCCACTTTTGGTTCAACTTCAACTTTTGCACAGAAGGCCACTTCAAGCACTATTTGATATTTTGCAGAATTCATAGTTGAATCAGTGAATGCAAGCTGTCCAGTCCCTGAGGCAGCAAGGCAACCCCAAACCATAAAATTTCCACCATGGTGCTTCACAGTTGGTATGTGGTGCTTCTCCTGAAAAGCTGTCTTTGGTCTGGGCCAAACATGTCTGCTGTTACTATGGCCAAACAACTCTATATTTGATTCATCTGTCCAGAGCACATTATTCCAAAAGACCTGGTCTTTGCCTATATGGTCATTGGCAAACTGTAGTCTTGCAAAGGCTTTTTTCCCCTCACATGCCTCGCATGCAGGTCAAATTTGTACAATCTCTTTCTGATTGTAGAAGCATGCACTTTGACACCAACTGTTGCAAGACTTACTTGCAGATCCTTTGATGAAATTTTGGGGTTCTTGGAGACTTCTTTTTGTACCAGACGGACTACCCCTGGGATGAATTTCCTGGGACGGCCAGTCCTGGACAAATTGGCAGTTGTTTGAAATCTGCACCATTTGTAGATTATTTTCCTTACAGTGGAATGATGTATTACAAATAATTTGAAGATCCTTTTAAATCATTTGCCAGACTCATAGGCATCCATAACCTTTATTCGGAAGACCTTACAGAACTCGTTAGATTGTGGCATGATGACACCACACACCTCAATAACAAAGGAAACACCAGACACTAGATAAGACAGGTTTCACCTACACTCCCTAAGCAGGTTCTAATCACTGGCATCCAATCTTGAGCACCTGATTCTAATTTTATGGATTTGAAAGTGTGAAAAATGTAGGAGTGTACTTATTTTATCCATGTGACTGATCTGATTTTTTTGTTTATTTAAATTGTGAAAATTACTACAAAATGTAAATTTTATGTGTCATTTGATAGTGTGTCATTTTATTAATATGCACTTTCAAAGAGGAGTTTCAAATGTTTGCTTGTCCAAATATGTTTAAAAATAAATAAATAAAATAAACATTTTAAAATACAATTTCCAAGAGGTGTACTTCTTTTTATCACATGACTATAGCAATTTCTTAGAACATTTAGTTTCCATTTTACCCCTCCTATACTGTTATATATCTGATACTGTATGTGCTGTAGATGCTCACTGCCTTAGCATTGTCCATCTTAAAGAATACAGTGTCTAGCTTGGATATCCTCTAAGAATCCCCTTTGAATGCATTCAAATATGAAATCTTTTAACTAAATTCAAATGCAGGTATTAGTTTTTTCTTTTATTCTTACATTAAATCTGAGTTAATCTAAATGTAAGGAAATCAGAAACTCCCCAAGTGTGGGCACAGTGGCTTAGGGATAATTTTTTTTTTTTTTTTAAGTCCAAAGACATGCGTTGTAGGCTGATTGGCATCTCTAAATTTCTGTACTGGGTGAATGTGTGTGCAATTGTTCCCTGGGATAAGCTCCCCAGCAAACCTGTGTAGGAAAAGGGAAATGGAAAATGGCTGGAGAACCACCAAGTTATAAGTATTGGTTTGCATTTTTCAACAAAAAATAGTATTAAGCAGTAATTTTCATATTGGTACATAACCTGCTGCTATGGTGGTATGAACATCTCCCTTAATGTCTGATCAACCAACACTGGTTCAGCAAAAACATGGTTTATCAAGTCTTGTCATATGATGATAGAAGTATTTGTTTGAAATATATATGTTTCAGAAAGGTAACAGAGACAAATGGTATTTAGTATTAGTTGCATTGAAGGCTTTCCTCCTCAGCATGAACAAATAAGAGAAGCAGTACAGTGTGTAGCCCCAATAGCTCAAGGTCATCTCCAAAACATTTCTAAGTAGAAAACCTATTTCTCACACTTATAGCTCCATACATATACCTGCCAGAAATCATTAAATTGTCTTCTCATTGACCAAATAGAAATGACTAAAAATGGCTGAAAGCTTTAAAGCAAATCCTCTCTGAACTCTCCCTCTAATCTGACATATTCATAATTGCCTTCACAAAAAATAAATCCTCCTGGAGGATGACCCTTCTCTCTGCCATAGAAAAATTAAACTGAAGAAATTGCTCTCAGAGTTGCTTCTCTAACGATTATCATAATTATTTCAAATGATTTTAATGTTCTAATCAAAAGTAAGGCGGGTCTGAAGGCTGCTGACAGGTCCTTTTGAAAATGGAGAGGTAGATTACACTGTATGTCACTCATCTGAGCTCTCTTGCTTTAATTAGCCTAGGATAAGTCTTTGCTCTCTTGTTCTACTATTCTGGTTCCACTTTTCCCTTTACCACACTTCTTTAGACAGATTGGTATGGGCCACTGTCACATAACAAGAATGAACATTCTGAGAATTAGACTGCGGTCTTATTATTTATAAAAGAGTATTATTATACAATGTTTTTAAATACTTATGCATATTTAGATACGTATATCTAATACAAACACAATCATTGAGGCCAGCACTTATTTGTAGACTTTTTCAATTCTTCTGACATTTAAAAGAGAGATCTAACAGGAAGGAAGTTTTTATTTTCCTTCTCTTAAGTTTCAAATTTATACACTATATCTGGTCTAGATAGTGCATAGAAATAGTTTTTATGAAAACTATTTATGCTAATAATGTCAGTAAAGTGCTTGACTTGTTTTTTCTGAGACTTGCCTCTATAAATTATTTCTTGTTATTAAGGGACATAGAATACACTATCTAAATAAGAAGCATTGGGCTATACATGCAACAATCTGTCTGTAAAAATAAGATATATTGCTGCAGTAGAAGAAAATTATAGTTGAAAAAGCATTTCATTTCATTTCAAACTCAGGAAATTGATCAAGGATCTTCAAAATTTCTGTTCCTCTGTGACACTCTCTGAAATATATTGTAGAAGTTCCTTTATGTCTAACTGCAAAACCAAAAATCTGAATATTCCAAACTGAACTAATGTATTTGTAGTTTATTTGGATCAATTTAAGTGATTGTAATTAATATTGTAAATATTAATTATATAATACTAAACACTTAAATATGAATATTTTAGATTAGGCATTTAATTATACCTTTTTTGGCTAATTTTTGTATTTTGTCTTACGTTGGCTACATTGTTTAATGTGAATGATTAGAGTAGATCACAAGAGTCTTTTAAAAGCAGCTGTAACATTTTACTGGGCACAAGATTCAAGATTTCATAATCTTTAAATCTGATTATACATACACTGGCTTCCTACAAGTAAAGAAACTTATAAACAGCATGACATAACAAGCTTCTCAGAGCAAGATATAATCACTGCATTGAATAAAAGTATGAGTTTGTCTAATAAACCATAATTCCTTCTGCCATGCTCGCAGCACTAAAAATAATCACTGCTGGAGAATGAAAGATACTTTCCAAAGTATGAAATTATGAAAAATGTTTCTTTTGTAGGAATTTAGTAGGTGAAATGACAATTGTTGGGGGTGCAAAAATGGTGGCAAACTTCCCCATAGTGCCTACCATTATCTCACATGATGCGGCCCTTAGAAAATTAGTCTTTGTATAATTTTATTAAAAGGATAACATATTTCTAATCATACTAATTCAGTTGTTCGGGGTGATGTGTTTGGATTCCATTCAATTTCATAGAAATGAAGTGAAAAGAAAATGTAGAAAATGAACTCAACCTCAACCTTCACCAAAAGAAGTATTACTAAAAATACATTTGTGTTACAATGAATGTGCTAGACCATGTTACTGGTTTAGATAAGCAATCAAGAGAGACACATAACAAAGAATGATTTCAGCAACAGAAAAATGTTTCCAGCTGTTTAAAATCATACAGCAGTTTTATATTTCCAATTTAGAGTTTTAATTGTGCCGATAGTTAAAAAAATATATATATTTAGCATTTAGACTATATATTTAGCATTTAGTCTAAATCAAGAAAACAGAAGGAGTGACTATTTACAGAACTATTATAAGGAACAGCCTACTATAGTCTTGCCCTATTTGGTAGGCTTGACAGGTCCATAATATAGTGTAATAGACATGTTATTACATGTATATAACAACTGGTGTGGAGTCCAGTTTAGCCTGAATTTACTCTTTTTTGTTAAGACTATGAAAGGGAGGTTACATCTTAACTTAACCCCATAAGGTCTAGCTTCTTACTTGTTTATGCTAAAGCATATTAGTTCATCTTAGTCTGGGTCACTATGTATCATGGGCTACACCCTGGATGGTATGCCAGTCCATCTCAGGGCTATACACACACACACACACACACACACACACACACACACACACACACACACATTAGGGGCAATTTACAGTCAGCAGTCCACCTACTGCCATGTTTCAAATTGGAGAACCCAGAGGATGCTGCTCGGCCTGAACAGTAATTTGCCACAGATTACAATTTTCATTCATATCTGACCAACACATTATGCTTTTTAACAGTTTATTGTTAGATTTAATGTTGTGGCATGTCCGAGAAACAAGTTAGTTCCTGTTCTTACCGAACTTATAGCTGCAATAAAAAGTAATCTCCTCACCTCTCTCTCTCTCTCTCTCTCTCTCTCTCTCTCTGACTCACTCTCATTCTCCCTCTCTTCTGTGCTGAAAACAGTTAGGTAACTGTTACAAAGAGCCAAAACCAGACACACCTTCCATAAATGTTAAAAAATGTTTCCACATCATCATGTCAACAGTTATACATTTTGCTTTGTTAATCAACAGCAGTTTTTTTTATCCATTTATTAGTCTTAGATTATGTGGAGCATCTGCTGTGCGAGTTTTTACTACTGAAACAATAATGTCATGATTTCAAGGCAGAGATGGATGTAAGTGCAGATTAGGTTTAATAACAATAAACAAAACAGTATCTATAGAACTTGTGACAAAAACACTAAGGCTAAGAATAAACATAAACCAAAGACCAAACACAGCAACAGAAACGACCGCAAAGAAAGACAAATGTAAGACAAGGAGTGCAGTACAAACTGTGACTATATACACCAGTGCTCATTAACATGAATGAAGTTCAGGTGCAGGTGATCATGTGGCATGATGGTGTGGTACAGTGGCTACTGGGAACTGTAGTTCAGAGTTCCTTCTCTGATACATGGCAAATAACATATTAGAATGAGTGCATGAATATTAACCAATCATTTATGTTATTGCCGGAACTTTCCAAGCCGTGCTATTGTACAAAAATATTGCACACACACACAAAATTACATGACAGATCTTTAGGCAGGTACACTGTAAACCCGGATAGTTCATTTAACTCAAAAAAAATTTGAGGAAACTAATTACCTCAACATTTTTAAGTTGATAGATCAATTTCTTTAAGCCAAATACACTTGAATATTACAAAAATTTAACTTAAACTTGTAAAAAAAAAAAAACCTCCGGTTTTACAGTATATCTTTCTTTGTTCATTCCTATGTACTAGATATAGACTTTTGCTATTTAACCAACCAGTAAAATTGTTTTTTAAAGGGCTGGATCTTTATTCGTATGTAGCATTTTATGTAAATTGGTCAACACTAGACAACTACCTTGAGTACTTTGAGTAAAATATTAGGAAATTATTTTTACTTGCACAAAATCAACATTTAATATCTCACATTAAAAGTGGCACTATCAAGCATTACTTTATAGGAACAACAGCTAAACATTATTCAATTAAAATAGGAGCACAAAACTGATTAACACACTGTGCAGTGTGACTATATTGTCACATAGGCTATGAGAAATTCATTTGGTGCTAATACAGAAAAGTTCACAGTCATACCCATATGAGCCAATAAATTAATAATAGAATAAAGTACAAAGACAATATACACAAATGTCACCCTAAATACTTCTTTTTTCTTTTGTTATAAATAATAATTTACCTGTGTGTGTTGTATCAGAACTATGTTCAATTCCTAAAGCTGATGGTGTGTAAACAAACTGCCACAATTCCCCTTGCGCTAGTGCTGTAGCACGCAGCGCACTCCAAAGCTGCAAACCCTGTATTGTTGTTGGTTGTTTCCCTTATGTGTCATCATTGTACTCAGCTGTTTTGTGTTTCACGCTTGATTTCATTTAACATTTTAAACCCTTGTGTCTATTTGTTCATCATGAAGATTACGCTCAGTAACATTTTGTCTCTGCCATTACCACGCCTTGATACCTTGAATGTTTATTCTGGTTTTGACTTTGTTCTTGTTTTTGACCTCGTCTCCTTGCCCTTCCTTGTTTGTGCTGTTTGCCTGATCGCCTGACTTCTGCCTGTCTATGTTTATTGATTTCTGCCTGATCCCTTAGACTTGTTATTTTATTAAACTGCCATACTTGCACTTGCTCATTGCATGGCTGAATACTTCACCGCACTATGGATGCTGCAGAATTTTTCCGAGGTCCAGAAGCCCTATATGAAAAGGAAAAGCTGAGGTGGGAGAAGGAGGTGAAATTCTCCCTAATTCGAGCCAACTGGGAGTGGCTCAAAATGATATTCTCCATCATGGGGTATGTCAAGGAGAGGCCTTCCAACCAGGCTGGAACCACTCCCTCCCCCACTGAGGATCTCGTCCAGCCTGCCGGGTAAATGGAGAACATCATTCAGCCTTCCTGTTCATCTGAGAATGCTGCTCACCATCCCTGTTCAGCTGAGGATGATGCTCAGTCTCCCTGTTCAACTAAAGATGTTGCTCCACCTCCTGGTGCCGCCAAGAGCTCAGTTTTTCTTCCCTGTCACTATACAAGGTTCTGCTTCAGACATCTCTCTGCCTTCCTACTCCACTGAGAACATTTCTCTGTCGTCCTGCTCAGCTGAGGATATTGCTTTGCCATCCTGCTCCATTGAGGATGTCGCTCCACCTTCCTGCTCCATGGAGGACATCGCTCAACCCCATGCTTCATGGAGAGCATTGCTTCCCCCTCTGGCCTCGTGGAGAACCTCGCTCCCCCTCTGGTCTTGTGGAGAACCTCACTGCCCCTCTGGCCTCATGTAGAACTTCGCTCCTCCCTCTGGCCTTGTGGAGAACTTTGCTTCCCCCCTGGACCTCGTGGAGAGTGTCAGTCCCCTGTCTAGCTTCATGGGGAATGTTACTTCCCCCTCAGGTGCCGCCTTGAGTTTCGTTCTTCCTGCTGGCTGTGCGGTAGCCACCGCTCCACATTCAAACTAGGCCGGGGATATCATGTCATCTCTCTGCGGTGTGGAAGAGATCGCCCCACACCTGAACCTCAAAGAGCATGCCAAGTTCCTGTCTGAGGTCGCCGAAATGGCCTCTCAAGCCAAGTTCCTGTCTGAGGTTGACGAGATGGCCTCTCAAGCCAAGTTTCTGTACGAGGTCGACAAGATGGCAGCACAAGCCAATTTCCTGTCCGAGGTCGACGAGACGGCCTCTCAATCCATGTTCCTGTCCGAGTTCGACAAGATAACCTCCCAAGTCAAGTTCCTGGTAGAGGACAACGAGGAGACCTCCTATGCCCAGTTCCAGTCTGAGGGTGAAGTTACGGCCTTCCGAACCCTGTTCCTCTCTGAGGTCAACGTCACAACCACCAATGTTATGATTGCACCTGAGTCTGCTGACATGGCCAAACAAGTTCTGCTCACGCCTGAGTCTGCTGACACGGCCAACCAAGTATTGCCATCTGGTTCCAATGAGGATGTCGCTCTGCCATCCTGCTCCACTGAGAACTTCGCTCTGCCTTCCTTTTCCACCGAAGCTGATGATCCAGCTTTCCACACCTGGGTGCGGCCTAGGGTCCCCGGCGAACCTGCCCCAGCCTCATGCCTGCTGTGGGACAATGCCTGCCTCGGGACCTGAGTGTCGACATCTTGCCTAGAGGGCCAGGACCGCTGGGGGAGGGAGTGTTTTCTGGAGTAGCTCTATTGGGGGGGCTCTGTCATGATTGCCCCTAACGCTAGCACTGTAGCATGCAGCGCACTCTTAAGATTGAAGTGTGAGTGCGCGCTTCCGGATTTCTATGTCATTGACTTTGTTTACTTTTTTTCTTATGATTTCTGTCTCGTCTCTGCCCCTGTACTGTCATTTGTTGTTTCCTTTATGGGACAGCATTGTACTCAGCTGTGTTGTGTTTCACACTTGATTTCGTTTAGTATTTAAACCCCTCATGTCTCTTTGTTCATTGCAAAATATTGAGTGTTATCACTGTGTCAAGCCTTTGTTCCTTGTTTCTGTGCAATAGTATTGATCCTGATCCTGAATCTATTCGATTCTGTTTTGCCTCGTCTATGCCCGTTTGCAGATTGCCTGACCATTTGCCTGTTTGACCTATGTCTCATGTTTTGGATTTGTCCGCCTTTCTCCTCTAATAAAGCTCTTATTTGGACGTGCATCCGTTCTCAACCTCACATTATATGATACAAATCCAATTTACACTCAATTATAACTTGAACCACTTATGGAAGCACTTATTATGGAAATTATACACATAATTTTTTTAACTTCAGTGTTACAATATGTTAATGTGTGCTGCAACACTTTTTTTTAATGTTTGTAACATCAAGTGATAGCTGCTGGAAAATGTGATGAAACAGATCAAATAACCAGTTCACAAATTTGAATTCAAACTACTTAACCTGTAAATTAAGCAGATCAGTGTGCACATGATGCCACAAAAGGGAAATGGAGTTTTTGGACTGCATAAACACTGAAGTTAGTAAACAGGCAGCTGACTCATTATTAAAAGAGTTTAAAGCGCATCTTTCTCTGATTGCCTACGCTGCATATATAATTTATATCACATAGTAAACATTCTGTTGCAAAATTGCATCACATATTATACATTTCCCCACTTTAGAATCTAGTTAGAAGCAGATAAAAAGTGTGTTTAACATATTTTTTACACCATGAAGCGGCAAGGTTAGTGCTGTAGTATAGGTATGTACATATATTGATATAGGCTATGTGTGTTGTGGTTGGAGGACACACTCTGAATATATCAGGTCTAACCTTAGTCAGTTGGTCTCTAATGTGCGCTACAGCTCTTGTAGGTTCTCAATTATTTATCACGCCTGGCTCACCATGCAGAGGGAAGCCGTGTGTTTGATTTTCCATTCTCTTTCAGCAAGGGGATTGGTTACAAAGCAACTGTCCAGACCAGGGCTTCTTTGGTGAGTGTGTCATGAAACATAGTTTTCTTGTTTTTTTTGTTTTTGATTTTTTTACTAATTACATTCATTAAAAATTTCAAAGTGAATGCATATATCATGTGCTTTGATGAAGGTCTGAAAAAAGTTGTCATTATTATCATTATTATCCATCCATCTATCCATTTTCTGTACCACTTATCATACACAGGGTCGCAGAACACCTGGAGCCTGTTGAGGGGGAACAAGGTGGGGGACACCCTAGATGGGGTGTCAACCCATCGCAGGGCACAATTTCACAAACACTCACACACCCATTCACACACTGCAGACAATTTGAAATGCCAATCAGCCTACAATGCATGTCTTTGGACTGGGGCAGGAAACCGGAGTATCCGGAGGAAACCCCCAAAGCATGGGGAGAACATGCAAACTCCATGCACACAGAGGCAAGAATTAAGCCCCAAACCTGGAAGTGTGAGGCAGATGTGCTAACCACTAAGCCACCGGAGAAAACCCCTTGGAGAAAACCCCCGAAGCACATGCAAACTCCATGCACACAGGGAGGTGGTATTATCAGTAGTAGTAACAGTAGTAGTAGTAGTAGTAGTAGTAGTAGTAGTAGTAGTAGTAGTAGTAGTAACTTTTAACTGTCTACCAGCATGAAATCCAGAACTAGACCCAAGCATTATAGAGTCACTGACAAACTGTCAATGTGACATTTTCATACATGAAAGTATTCATTGACTCAGAATTATACTACACTCTAAAAACACTGGGTTAAAACTCAAATTGTATTATTTTTTAGCCCAATGGCTCTGTAAATATAGGACAGAACACATTGTGGGCTAAACTAAACTACAATGTTGGGTTGTTAATATTAACCCAGCAAATGGGTTGTTATTCAATGGTGTCATCTTTACAAAAATGCTGGGTTAATTTTATTTCATAAATGTTGTAATATTTTCAGGGATATATTTACCCTTTGAAAATGTCAATTATACCACATTATAAATATACTTGAAGTAAATTATCCAAATAAGTCATATATTTAAGACGAAAACGTCAGATTTTGATCAAAGGAGAAGTGTAAAACATTTTTTAAAAACCAACTTACGATCCATTGGGCATTACAAACAAGTACTAACGAAGATAGCGATGCATTTATTGTCATGTAAACTGGACCGTTATCACAGATTTTTGCTTTTTCTATTGTATAGTAATGGTTTTATGCATAAATATGTTGATACAAACTTTGTTTCTCCAAATAAATCTAACAATCTGTCCATGTGAAAACCTGGGCAGACTGTTAGATATGACCTTGTGGATTTGAACGTGGGCATAGTATCAGTGTTGTTATAGAAGAGTTTCCCATGTATGACAATGTGTGTCCTTGCTGTGATGCACAAACATTTTAATAGTCTTCTGGGACAAAATAAAATTCAGGTTAAGTGTAAAAGATGTCCCTTAGAGTCAACCAAGGCTTGCACATAAGATTTAAAATAATTGACAGGAAATTAAACCAGTCTGAACAGGCTGAAGTATAAGGTACTAAGAGTAATAATAATAATAATAATAATAATAATAATAATAATAATAATAATAATAACAGTTTTGACAGCAATGTAGAACAGTAATCACAACAAAGAGTAGGTGTTTTCTGCTTCCAAAGAGCCTATAAAGATGTGTGGGGGAAAGATCATTAAAGATTATTTAATTCTAGAAGTTTTTGTAATTATGATATCTGTTTAAATTTCAGGCATGAGGATGAGACAAGAGTTACCAATAAGCATAAACGTTTTTTCTTAGTAACCTGCTGATATGCAGAGACAAGTAACTTTTAATATTCATGGATATCATTGCACATCATCAAATTTATTTATTATATTAGACGTTGTTTTACTGTAATATAAGGGTGCACAGTGGATTAGTGGATAGCATGTTCACCTCACACCTCCAGGGTTTGGAGTTCGATTCCTACCACAGCCCTGTATGTGTGGAGTTTGCATGTTCTCCCTGTGCTGAATGTATGTATGTTTTAATATAACAGAAAAAAGAACATCCATCTATACATTTTTTGAACCACCTAAGCTACACCGGGTTACAGAGAGCCTGGAGCCTATCCCAGGGTACTCGAGGCACAAGGCGAGGGACACCCTGGACGGGGTGCCAATCCATCACAGGGCAAAATTGAACACACATTCAAACACACAATCATACACCCATTCACACACTACGGACAATTTGGAAATGCCAATCAGCCTACAATGCATGTCTTTGTACTGATGGATGAAACTCCCCCAAAGCACAGGGAGAACATGCAAACTCTGTGCTCACAGGACAGAGGTGGAAATCAAACCCCCAACCCAGGAGATGCAAGGTAAACATGCTAACCACTAGAAAAAAACAACAAAGAAGAAACAATTATATTAAGTTATTGTCTCTGGCTGAGAAAATAATAAAAGAATAATAGTTTTGGTAAGTAGTTTACGGAAGTAGCTATAAATTATGAATTACCTAAATTATACTGGAAGCCATATGATAAGCCTGCTCTACATGATCTCACACATAAAAAATTCACAACAATTCATATGACCTAAGTCAAGGGTTAATGTTTAAGTCAATATTTAAATCAGGGTTAATGCTTGTACCTTTTCTTACTTCATTAGTATCATTTACATTTACAACATTTAGGCAAACACCCTTGTCCAGAGTGTCTTACCTCATCTTTTAAAAATTTCGTTTTCTCATTTATACAACTAAATAGTTAAGGGTTAGGGGCTTTGCTTCCAATCAGCAGTCCATCTTCTTAATCACTGAGCAACCACTTAGTTACCATACTTTAAAAAGTATCCATTTGCATGACATCTAACTATCTTTATTTGTTTGAATTTGTATGAATTTCTCATGTAACAAGGTTGTACTGGTAGAGCCTGACACCATCACACATCAGGTATACCACACAAAGCTGGCTGTCAGTGTATTGTGCGTTGCACACTGTAATGCATTTATTGTAACCAATTTTAGAAATTAAACAAACTATCCAAACAGGTGGTGGCCCTAGAGGAAGATACCATATTTGTGTGAGAGGCTTTTGTAGACAAAGGCACTCACTGATTTCACATAATTGTCACATAAGTGGTTGAAGTGTGTAAACACTTCATGTACATTTTGTGAAAAATTACTCTCTTTCAATGCTTAGAATTTTGGAGTGTGTTAAAAGTCAATGATGTTTTATAATGACAGTATTTCTGTACCAGCTTTAGTCATATGATAGAAGTTCACGAATCTTCTGTCTAAAAAAAATCATAGCCTACAAAATGACTCTGAAATTCTGATGAAGTAAAACATTTAATCCATCGGAGAACTTTCATTATACACATCCTGACAGTGCAATGATTTATGCACTATGTTTTTTGTTCTTTTCTTTTATCAAAAAGGAAATGTAAGGGTAATTTCCAAGAAACAAAATTTCAGAGAATAAGCTGGAGTATTAAAAAAAATGTTTGTTTGTTTTGTTTTTCACTATACAGTTGAGGTCATTGCTATTGAGTGAGAAAGGTCAAATGCTAACCCATTCCCAAAGACTGTGTCCAGTATTTCATGTCTGGTTCAGTAATCTTTAAAATCATTTTAACTACAGAAGAATAGTTTTCAATAGGATGCCTCACAACCTTGCTGTGTAGATGTTAGGTCCACAACAGCAGGGGGTTGTGTTTCCACTGGAGAAACTCTTTCCTACTCATGACTACACTACACAAGCTGCGGTTATGTTATAAGCCCAGTGAGGGGTCGGTTTTAACAGCCTTAAACAATTGAAGTGAAGCATCAGCATCCCAAAGGTAATTTCTATTCTGAACCTAGTTTTAGTGAGAGCCACATTAAATCGATTCAGAAGTCCAGGATGTGGCTTTGGATATGAGGTCATCTGCTATAGCTGGCAGGCATCCCCTCCATCCCCAAGCAGCTGTCATTTAAACATCCTGCAAAGCAGATCCAAGGAAAAACATTTAAAAGAGATGTATTTTTCACAGTGCAGGACTTCATATGCATAATTTAGTCAACAGCATACCATACAATATGGCAAGTTATACTTTAGTTTAAAGCAAAGTAACTTTTATTTATTCATTCTTCATTAGTAAGAATCAGGATCATTGTGGATCCAGACACTATATACACCTTGGATGGGACACCAGTCTATCACAGGATACCATGTACACACTTACTCTAACCTAGGGGCAATTTAGTGTAGCCAATCCAATGCTTGGCATGTTTTTAAAGGTGGAAGTAAACCAGAGAATCAGGAAGAAACCCACATGAACACTGGGAGAACATAGGGAACTTCACGCAGCCAGGTGTAGAAGCCAGCTGGGGACACGAGTCATGATCTTGTCAGTTTTGTCTTCCTGCTTGTTATGAAGATCTGATCACACATCATCTGAACATACAAAGCAAATGTCACGTACTTGACATAATGTCAAAGCTTGAATAAATCGTGCATAAATGTACAGAATCCTTAAATACTTACACTCTGCTCTGACCTTGCTATACTATAGCCACTCTGCCCCAAAAGTCAGTTAATGAGTCTCACTCTGCTGACACAGTCTTGAAGTGTTTGATTTGCTCAAAATAGAACAGCTCAGTGTTATCAATGTTTAATTTTGGCACATCAAGACTTTTTACCTTGTTTAAGAGTTGTAAAAATATCACTGTTTAGATTAATTTTATATGCAACCATTTCCCTCCAGAATTTTTATTTTTAGAAGGTCCTCAAATTGGTTGTTTGTGTGAATATCACACTAGCCTGGTGTTACCAGTGAAACCATGACAACCGCCAGTAAACTTAATGTTTGTGATCAAGCTGCACAAACAAGGCATTAGGTTGGTAAAATAGCACAGAGTGATGCAAATGTAAAAATGTTTGGGTTTGAATAAATCCTTTACTAAAATTTAAGGTTAAAGTTAAGTATGCTGATGCAATCTGATTAAATTAGCATGTGTTTCCACTATAAACACTACAAAATTCAGTGATATTTGTTTCAAAGATGGTATGGATCAGGTCCGATTGACATTAGTCCGAGCTTATACTATACATCAACAATATGATGTACTCATCACATGTATTTGGCAAAACTGTGATGCTGAGTTTTAATTAGGCAACATTTTTACACCAGAAAATACAGCGTTTATCTATAGCTTGTACAAGATATACAGCATGTTTCATCTGACTGTATCTATATTAGGGCTGAAGTGAGCAATTAGGGAGTGAGAAGAAAAGGATCAGACACCAGGTCATAGGGGAAACCTTTGAAATCCCTAACTGCATTATAACAGTGTTGTATAATGTGTAGAGAAATTAGTCTCTGAAAAATGCGAGCTCAACAACATCTATTTTTTTTATTATCTATTACTTATTTATAGATTTATTTACAAATTTTATATACAAAATCTATTTAGGTTCACACCAGCTCCAACAATGAAAACAATTCCACACTTTAACACATTTACACTTTTATATATAGGTATATTAAATAGAGTTATTGAATCTTGAGGTCACATTTTTGTGAGTACAGGACTTTAAAAGAATGACTGAGAATGGTGCTTTAATAACACTGATGTAAATAAATTGCCGTATTATACTGCGATGTTTTTAATGGATTTCATTTTGATATAAATTGACATTTGTAATAGCCACAAATGAGTGGATTATTCCTATTAGTTATGGATAAAATAATGAAAGTTATTGCATTTAGTATGTGGTTAAAGTAGTCAGTTTATGTTGGAGAGGGGTGATATAACTAGCAAACATCCACAAAACTGGGTATTAAGAAATTGGACAGGAATCAAATATTGTCTTGTCTTCCCTGGGAGATGATCATGTAAGTTGGTTTTGGTGCAAAATGTGTTCAATAAGTGGTATAAGTGTATCTTGTGCAAGATGGCCATGTAGAATAAGTTGCTAGCTTAAATGATTTGATTTGGTTTAAAAACCAGGTTAGATTCCCACAATCTATCCTCAGGATCTTTCTGACTGATTCCCGAAAATGATAGATGGATGAATAGATAGATAGATAGATAGATAGATAGATAGATAGATAGATAGATAGATAGATAGATAGATAGATAGATAGATAGATAGATGGGAAGATATACTGTAAATAGCAATGCAATGCATTTCTTCAATTGTCAATAAGTATAGCATCAGAATGAAATAAATGGTATAAATTGAACAAATCAAATAAAACTGAAAAAGTTTCTTCTGACACATCTTTAACACAAATGTGAAGATGCTCACACTGTGAATGCACAATAATAGCAATGTGCTGAAATGTCCCCCCTCCCTTATTATTTTGCTTATTAACTCTGACAGTCATCACACTGTCAAAAGACATTTTTGACATGTCTCCCTTTGCAAATTGAATTCGCAAGAACTCATTTAAGATTTTGACTATCTGACTTGAATATCCACAAAATGGAACAGTGATTACATAATTGGCTGTTATTCTTCTTCTTCTTCTAAAAAAAAAAATATGGTAAAAACATCATAGAAAAAATAATATTAAAAGATGTATAATTAAAGGTCTGCTGACAGAACACCTACCCATTGCATAATGTCAGAATGTCACTTACCTTTTATGGGTGTGGAATAAACAAAACTGCTTTTTTTCCTGATTAACGGAAAACAGACATACATCCAGATCTCAGGAGTGTGTGAGTTTGCAGTTTTAGATCCATAAAGCTTTTGAATGTCTAACTATGAACAGATGGTCTAGCCTGGAATTTCCATCTCATCGGCAGACTTAATCAACTCAGACTGGGTGATTTATAAAGATTTATAATACCTGACATTTTATCCAACCACTCAACGCTTAGCATAGTTTGTCACAGAATACTTTCTCTAACCTTTGACTTTATGATTACATGACTACATGGAATACATGGACATGGCCATCTGCATTAGTTACACGTAACAACATTGATTGGGCCTCTGCAAGGGGCAGCAACCTCAGACAAGACCTAAGCGGTGCAGAACTCATTTTTATCTTTATATTATGCAGTAGGCATGAGAGGAAAACATGCCTGAAGGGGGTTATCAATGAATAATAATTCATTTCAGTATGTACCTTATTCGCCACACTTATGCCAAATCCCTTATCTCTCCTGGTGGAACTGATTCCTTAAACAAGCATGGTGAATGCAGATTGGAGACCAGCTACAAGCTGAATGCTAAAGCCACCACATACACTTATTTATTTCTCACAAGGTATTACTCTGACGTTATGTGTGATGCATACCTGAAATGGAAGGCCCTTAATAGATCAACATTACTATACCCATAGATCACACACTGAGGAGCATACTACAAAGCATTTAAATAGATGATGCTTCAAGGTCTTACAGCAACAATGTGTCTGCAAGATCCTCATCATTTGACACATGCTAAATTTAACTGTCAAGTTAATGTTCGTAACTGGCGGTATGGAAAAATCACTTTTAAAAAAAATACAGCTTTTGCTTTGCGGGAAATATACTGCTTAATATTATCATAACTACTACAGGATAAATTCATAGTCACATAGTTTCCATCACAACCTTTTTATTCACATGCACAGAAAATGAGTGGGAAATAGACTGTTGGCCTCCTCTGCTATGGCAACATGTGCAGTTTAATTTTCTTAGTGTCTCTTCCTGACTAAACAAGACTAAAGCTAAGTGCATATAAGAATTACACACTGGAGCGACTACAAAGTGTGGACTTAGGTTGGTTTTAAAAAATTACTAATGTTCCAGGGTAGTAGTTTATTAACTATCTAGCTAGTTAGGCTCATAAATTTTCAGACAATCAGCATTTATGATTGATAGCTGTAATCACTGAGAGTGACTGAAACTGGAATGGTGCATTGTACTGTTTGTAAATGGGTCCTAATGCACATGTTTAAATTCATGCACCTACAAGGTCTTGTGCAATAGACAGTTTCATTTTACTTACTTGATCAAATTTTATGAATAACCACAGGGTTTAGAGCACAGTTTAGGAAGGTCCATAGTCAGTACTCATCGCATGCTAACCTTGCCCATAACAAAGGACGGCTGGTACGGTCTAGCAAGGCTAAGTGGCTACGTTCTTTGAAAGATAAAAAGATGCTAGTATAAAGTTTCATACATCAGACATTCATACATTTGCTGTTAACAAATGCTTTATTGTAGATTGTAGAATTGTTTATGGTAAACTGTAGAATCATGGAGTCTTTCGGGGTCAGGTGATTACAGGTGAGTGAAACAAATTTTGCATGCAATGAGACTTTCAGCCTGCTTGACTCACACATTTGGAACACCATCAGCAATAATTGAAAGGGCTCACAGGAAACACAGTCACAGGTGTAATGAAAACAAAGTGGATTATTTATTCTATCACCCCATTCCTACAAATTGCCTACACTGCAAAAACTCCTGATCTAGTCAAGACCTGCATATCTAGCCCTAAAATCTTGTTGATCTTGTTTTGAGAATAAAATACTATGTAATACCAGATTGTGTAAGATTATTAAGACTGTTTTAAGATTATGAATCTTTTTTTTTACTCAGAAAGTAAATCTTTGTGACAAAACGAAGTTGAGAATTGGATGCAGGGGCAGATCACAGTCTATATTAATAACTCCAACACAACTTTAAACATAGGGTAATGTAGCATGTAGCTTCATACAAACACTACCACATAACTTCCAACATCTACACACAAATGCATATAATCAAGAGCAACGTGCTGAGTAACTAAGGGCTTTAAATATCCAAAGTAATCAAAACTGAAATTACACACACCTGTGATCATTCACTAGGGAAGCTCATACTAATCCGGAAGCGAGCGTGCAAACAGTCCCGATCATTCAAAAGAAACACCACAGCGGCCTTTGGCGGCTGTGGCATAACATAACCCCCCTCCAAAGGGTGCTCCTCCCAGAGTACCCAGAAACTGGAGCAAAGAGCACCACCCCCGGTGGCTCTGGAGCAAAGAGCGCCACCCCCGGCGGCTCTGGAGCGAAGAGCGCCGCCCCCGGTGGCTCTGGAACATTGGGCGCTGCCCCCGGCGGCACGGGAACGTTGGGCGCCTCCCCTGGCGGCTCGGGAATGGAGGGTGCCACCCCCGGCGGCACGGTAGCTCTGAGTAGGTACCTCAGCGACGCAGGGCTGCGGAGCAATGTCCTCGGAAACTTCTTTCACGTTGTCATTATGGGGTATAATTTGTAGAATTTTGAGGAAAATAATGAATTAATCCATTTTGGAATAAGGCTGTAACATAACAAAATTTGGAAGAAGTGAAGTGCTGTGAATACATTCCGGATGCACTGTATGACTTATCAAAGGGCCTAGAGAAAGAATTTGAGCAGGGAGATCTAGCATTTAATGTTGCTTAAGAATTACTTTGCATTAGGGAAAAGTTGCTTAAAACTTGCAGTTCAATCACTGTTTTCACCGATAAAACAGGGGCAAAAATCTCACATACCTTAATTAAGTTCAAAACAAACTGAACATATACATTTTTCTCTACACTGTTAAACAGAAAAGGCATGATCTTCAACAATATTATTATTTGGCCAGAGGTCTGTTTTAGTTTGTTATTATTTGACACTGATTGGACAGGGTTTGGCCCATATGTCTATTGGTTTATACAATCACTGATTTAAAAAAACTATACATTACAACAGAGAACTTTCAATTCAAAGCCAAAGCAACTTGTAAGGTTGAACCAACAAATTAATTTCTTTCATCACCTATGATTAAATGATTTAGTTGGAAATGTTGTATCTAAATTTTACCATGAATTTTGTTCCAGCACTTTGAAGGCAGGTTACTTGGTTCACTGGGGATTTTTGACTTCAGGGCTACATGACTAATTTGATTTTCATACTGTGCAGCAAAAACAAAAAAGTTAAGGTGTGAAGTGATTTCTACTGCTGACAGAGAGACTTTATAGCTAAATAACTTTGGGGAGAAATCTTGTTTGACTTTCTGGTTAATTACAGAAACTGACATAATTATCAGTGTAAAATAAACATTGTCATGCGGTAATTTTATGATGTGATGATATAATGATCAGGAAATTAACAAAAGTGAAACTTATAGATAAAATAACTTAGAATGGTATAGCTTTTGCTTTGATTTATTTAAATGTTTAACCCTTGTGGGTAAACTTACAGACAGCTTTTTATTTACTTTGTTTGTTTGTTTGTTTGTTTGTTTGTTTGTTTTATTTTGTACACCAAAATATGTGCTAGTTTGAGGCTACGTCTACATTAATCTGGAGACATCTGAAATCATCTAAAAAATCTTTCTCCATCTACATTGATGTTTCAAAACATTTAGCAAAAATTGCAAAAAACACTATCAAACTGAATAACAGGCACAACAACTGCAGTGCAACATCGTCCACTATTTTGTAAAAAATTATATGTATCTCTCATGTATTTGCAGATACTAAATTGAAAGATCTTGGATGGTTGCTGAATATGTTATATGTCTCTTTCATGGTACATTGGAACCCCATGCACTATGTAAATTGTGGTGTGCAGTCAGAGGTTTACTGTTTGTACACTCTATTACGCATACCCCCTCTCACAGCTCTGCTGGAGCCCTGTTGTTTGCAGTGGGCTTTAATTCTCCTAGCTGTTTCGCTTTGATTATTATTACTATTATTATTAGTATTATTAGTATTATTATTATTATTATTATTGGTTTTCAGATTTATTTTGTAATTATTGTGTTGATGTATCCATGTAATTTAACTTATGTCTGAAATTTCTTAAAATAATGCCTGGGTTAAAACTGTTAAAAGGATATTAAACAACACTGGAATGGGAAGGGGAAACACATGTTTGGGAAGAGGAAAATTTTTGCTCAAAATTCTCTTTCAGTGAATGACTTGCTAAAGGCATGTTTTTTGGCAGTTATGAGCACATTATAATCTATGTGCATGCTACTGGTATAAATACTGTCAGGATAGATGCTATACCATAGTGTTTGATAACTTATTGTTCCTATTTCTCATTGAGAGCCCAAACTCTTGATATTTTGCCGTTAACCATTTTGAAAATGAACTCAAGTGACTTGAATTAGAGTACTTTTTTTGTTTAATGATTTGAATTGTTAAAATGCACACATGCTCTGTTTAATTAATTAGCCTGTGTCATGTCATGCTTTTGAAGACAAGCTCGAAAATCATATACACTACATGGCTAAATGTTTGTGGAAACTTGACCATCACACCCCATGCTTTTTGAACACCCCATTCCAGATTTATTCCCCCTTTGCTGTTATACTAACCTCCACTCTTCTGGGAAGGCTTTCTACTAGATTTTGGAGTGTGGCTATGGGGATTTGTGCTCACTCACACACAAGAGCACTAGTGAGGTCAGGCACTAATGTTGGGTGAGGAAACCTAGGGTGAAGTGTTCAGTGGGGTTGAGGTCAGGGTTCTGTGCAGGCCATTTAAGTTCTTCCACTCCAACCTTAACATACCTTGTCCTATACCACAACTATAATAGTAATAATAGCTTAAACCTAGACCAAACCTTATTCTTTCAAATTTATTTCAAATGCCTCAGACAAAAATCCTTGTTGGCATGTTCCTTCACTTAATGTCAATTTAGTTAGTTAACAAATATTGAACAATATTAGCGAGAGGTAATCAATTAAAATTTGTAGTTACATTTAATGCTTATCAATCAATGATTAGTTCATGGCTACTAATCACATACACCTCCAGGATCCTAGGTTCAAACCTCTTGTCAGTTGATTGTCTGTGTGGAGTTTTGCATGCTCTCCCCATGTTTTGTGCCAATAGGCAAACTGACTAAGTATTTAATAAATTGTCCCAGGATAAAAATGTTACTCAGAGTGAGATTGAGAAGTTTTATTTTCAACCGATCTGTATAAACCAAAAAGTATTTCAAAATTGACTTAATTAGATCTTTCTGCTTAACTTAGTGATTGTAAATAAGTGTACTCAAATCTTTATAAGTTAGCTGTACTCCATGTAACCAACTTTTTTTAATTATATGGTTTAAGGCAATCAGTTTCCTTAATCGATTTGAGTAAACATAACTCATCAGCTTTTACAGAGTACTAGAAATCCTGAGCGAACACTCACATGCACACAAACACAGCTGATTGTGCTTGTCGACAAGTGTGTCAACTGAATGAATCCTGTTTAATCATCACTTAACCTAATTTACTTGAGCACATAAAATAAACCTTTTATCACAAAATAAAAATGCTGTTGTCTATTTATCTTTTACCTAATGGCATCATCCATCCACCTGTTCATTTTTCATAATTTTGGTCATTCTGTCTGTTCCCTTCATATGTTCAAATTGATGGGGTAGGTCAAGTAAGAAGAACATTATCCCTGTCAAGCAAATGTAATTATCTCTGATAAGAATGGTGCACCTGAGGATGAGAGGCTATTACTGGTGCGCTCTGTGTGTGTGTGTGTGTGTGTGTGTGCATCCAGACCTGTCTGGATACCGGTACATTGCATTTGAATAAAATGGACATAAAAGTAGTGGCAGTAACAAAAAGCCTGTGACACTATAACCTTTTATAGATTCCTCTATGCATTACTTCATGATGTCTGCTCTGGTTGCTACAGCAGGGCAACACATGTACTTTGTGTTTGAAAATGAAGGGGAGAGAGACAGATGGAAGTATCTATCTTGATATTTATAAGAATTTGTTAAAAGCAGGTAGCAGACAAATTACTACACTGACTCATTTTTGTGACTTGGTAGTAGTAGTAGTTGTGTTTGTGTGTGTGTGTGTGTGTGTGTGTGTGTGTGTGTGTGTGTGTGTGATTTCACCTTCCTGACCTATTATTGAAATATTCATGCATTTTTCAAGGAGGAAAGCCTCTAATGAAGTGACCAACTGTATGATGCTTCTTTTAACATGAGGTCACCCACACAATAAGCTAATACATTAGACATTCATTACCATGGCAACATAGCTGCTACATTTTAAATACATTTTAATGAACTGATCTAAAGCCAGATGCCACATGCATACATTTTACATTAACACAAGCATTAAACACTTTTACCAAAGCTCTTCAAGTTAAGATTTAAGCGATATTTTCAGCTTGGTAACTGCATGAAAAACATGTAATCATTCATATGTTGATATTCATAAGGATATGTTTATTTAAAAGTTATGTAAGCATGCACATAGGAAAATGCACCGAGGGGCTGCCAACTAAATTGAACCAAACTAGGAGTCACATGGGCTCAATTGATTTAATAATACGGTTGCAAGAGAATCTCCACTTTTGGTTCATTCCATTAGTTAGCAAAATAATATACACATAATATTTTTAAATGTTACTAGGAGTCACATTCAGACAAGCCACAAACAAAACATGCTATAGTCTTTTCACTATTTCACTATCTTGACAGTGAATTTTTTTTTTAAATATGTTCAAAAATAAACAAAAAAAATTTTTTATTACTATTCTAGAGCCAGCACTATCTGAGTTAGCTATTACATTTATTGTTTGAATTTTAAAAACCTCTTATATAGCCTTCAAACCTGCCAGAAGGTATGTTTTGCATACCAGCTTTTTGCAGTTTGTAGATTCTAGTACATACTTCTGAATGTAAGGTCAGAGATTTTTATTTGGTGTGCAGCCCATAACACAACATGATGACAGTGGAAACTTTTAAGAGAGACAGACTTCAGCAGTGTGTTTAATATCACTGTGTATTAATCGCAATTTTATTTACTTGGAAACTTGACAGAAATGGATCTTTTGGCTTTGACATACCATATAGTAGATGTCACTTTTTAATAAGATCAGATATGCAGTGAGTGTGCGAGCAATGCTGGTCACATTCCTACTGCTTTTGCACATGCATGCAAAATCATGTGTCGAGTGTAAACCAGGCTCCTCTTCTCACCAGAACATATCACAACACTTTCTCATGGATTATTTTTCTACAACAAATGAACACTTTCCACTAAACTGTTAAATCACTGCTAGAAATATTCGTTTGGTTTTTAGTCACTTACATTACACATGTATGTATATGTACAGTGCCTTTCACTAATATTGGCACTCTTGATAACCTTTTCATATTCTGTTTCAAAAATTCACAAAAATACTCTGCTCTTATGGATATCAAAGAATTGCAAACACAACACAGGTTTATAAAAACAAAGATCTTAGATAATTGTAATGATTGTGCAACAATTATTGGCACACCTATGAATTCATATAAGAAAAAAATATATTTGAAGTATATTCCCATTCATATTTTATTTTCTTTAGCACACCTGGGTGACTAGGCACAGGAAATTGTTCAACCATTTCGTCCTGTTTCACAGGAATATAAGTATAAATATGAGGTACAATGAGGGAAAAAAGTACTTGATCCCCTGCTGATTTTGTAGGTTTGCCCACTGACAAAGAAATGATCAGTCTATAATTTTAATGGTAGATTTATTTGAACAGTTTGCTGTGTTGTTGTTAATCACAGAGGTCAAACGTTTCTTGCAGTTGGCCACCAGGTTTGCACACATCTCAGGAGGGATTTTGTCCCACTCCTCTTTGCAGATATTCTCCAAGTCATTAAGGTTTCGAGGCTGAGGTTTGGTAAGTCGAACCTTCAGCTCCCTCCACAGATTTTCTATGGGATTAAGGTCTGGAGACTGGCTAGGCCACTCCAGGACCTTAATGTGCTTCTTCTTGAGCCACTCCTCTGTTGCCTTGGCCGTGTGTTTTGGGAACTTGTCATGAAATGTCATCAAATACTTCTTTCCCTCACTGCAACAGGCCAAATTCCCTTAGTCATTCATAACAATGGGTAAGACCAAGGAATATAAATGTGATGTGTGGCAAAGGGTTGTTAAGCTTCACAAAATGAGAAGTGGCTATAAGAAAATAGCACAAGCATTGAAAATGCCATTTACTCCATCAGGGAAATAATTAAGAAGTTCCAGTCAACTGGAAATGTTAAGAATCAACCTGGAATTGGGTGTGTCTCTATATTGTCTCAACGCGCTGTAAAGAGAATGGTTCGTGTGGCCAAAAAAATCTCCAAGGATCACAGCTGGACAATTGCAGAAGTTAGTTGTGTCTTGGGGTCAGAAAATCTCCAAAACTACAATCTGAAGTGACATACATCACCACAAGTTGTTAGGAAGGTTGTCAAGATAAAACCCTCTACTCTCATCCAAAAACAAACTCCAGCATCTTCAGTTTGCAAGACACTACTGGAACTTCAAATGGGATCAAGTTTTATGGTCAGATGAAACCAAAATAGAGCTTTTTGGCAATAAACACCAGAGGTGGTTTTGGTGCACACAGACAGGTAGCCATATGGAAAAGTACCTCATGCCCACGGTTAAATATGGTGGGGCTGTTTTTCTGACAGAGGACCTGGACATTTTGTTAGGATGCAACAACGGCAAACCCCCACTTCCCACATCTATGTATTAAAGAGGTCTCAATTGCCAGTGCTTTTTACCAATCAGTTTTCAACCATGGAAAAGTCTTCGCAGCATCAGTCTTTGTGCTTTGCCATTTCTCAGCAACATGACAAGATGTGCTTTTTGTCTTAACTCCAAGAAGAAAGAAAAAGTGGGGCTGGTGAGGAAATGCCTATTTATAGCTACTGTAATATATTTTATAACAGGTGCTAACTTATCTTCTGGACGTTTCACAACATTAAATGTAACTAGAAAGTATTAATAAAGCTTGTACATGTTGTACCTTTCTCTGGAAACACATTCCCCTTTCAGAAAGCTTATAAAATGTGTAAGATGCCATCCTCTCTGCTGTGTTGCACTGAGATGGAAGCCACATACAACTATAGCACATGTGTGAATTTGTCTCTGTCCAGAGGTCCGAGCAAAAGTTGTATTTTAGGAAATAGGCAATGCATCAGACCCTGATTATGGGGTGCACACCATTCACAGAACACCTTCCCTGTACTGTAAGGGTATACAGAATATGTGTACATGGGGCTGTTGTGTTAAAGAATGTTTCTTGAACTACTGGGCCACAGTCATCAGACTGTGAGGTTCATAGAGAAAGGTTAAACCGACAGGTGACCTTGCTGAGACTACCCAATCTCTCTGTCCATTTGGGGCAGAAGATCTCATCAGTTAGGGTGCTATCAAGGTGTTCCAATCCATTTACATTCACATTTACAGCATTTGGCAGACCCAATACAATTTATAATTTAGGAATTTAAGAATAACTTGCATCAGAGGAGGTTACAATATAGTATAGTAGCATAGTATAGTATAATATATAATAAAATTCTTTATTGTAATATTTTGAGATATTGGATTTTGATTTCCATGAGCTTTAAGCCATAAACATCAAGATTAAAACAAAGAAAAAAGGAGTGAAATATTTAACTTTCTGTGTAATTAATCTAGAATATATGAAAGTTCCACATTTTGATTGAAATTATGGAAACAAAGGAACCTGTATACTCATGTTACGCCTCACCGGCAGATGGCACTCCGGAGTGACTTCGATGTGGACATGTGACTCTTGTTTTGGTTTCGTTCTCTTCCTGTTTAGACATTGGCTGATGTGCGGGGGTATAGTTTGATTTGAGCCAGGTGGCTATGCTTTAGTTTAATTATGTTGGGCATTTAAACCCCTCGTGTGACTGCGCACTTCGCGCAGTATTAATCTAAGGTCTCCTGAATTTCCGTTTATGTTTGAAGGGTGTAGCATGTATGTGTAGCATGCTAGCGGTCATAGCTAGGTATCCAGTATTTAAGTATAGTCAGTATAGACCGCGCTTCCTGTGTTTATTTGTTTGTTTGCTTTGTTTGTTTATCAATAAAGACGGCGCTCCTGCGCTTACTTTCCACCAATTGTCCTGAGTCATTACAACAAGCAATAAAAGAAACATCCTCTCACCTTGGGTGGTCGGGGTGACATACTTGACATACTGACTGTCAAAAGTAACAGTCAGTATGTGGTGTGGCCTCCAGCTGCTTTAAGTGCTACAGTGCATCTCATCTTTATGGACTGTACCAGAATTGTTAGTTCTTGCTGTGAGATGTTACCCCTCCCTTCCACAAAGGCATTTGCAAGTTCTCAATCATGTCTGGGGGTGACACATGGTTACATGCAATTTTTCACTGCAAGGACGATCAGTTGTCTTTTCTGTCTCCCTGTAGCACTGTCTTAGGTGTCTTACATTACAAACATTGCAGTTTATTCCTCTGGCCACATCTGCAGTACTCATGCCTACCTACAGCAGGCCTATGGCATGTTCATGCAGGTGAGCCAGCACCCTAGGCATTTCTTTTCTGGCATTTTTTAGAGTCAGTAGAAAGCTCTCTTTAGTCTCCTAAGTTATTGTAACTGTGACCTTAATTGCCTACTGCCTGTAAACTGTTAGTGTCTTAAGGACTGTACCCATGTTCTAAATTCAAGACTAGACAGAGGAAGCAACATTATACAGCTCATTTCTACTCAGAAATTAAAAAATTGACAAAAAAAAATCCAGCTGTTTCCATCAAATATTAAGCAGAGTGAATTCACACACAACCAGGTAGAAGCTATAATGGTCTTAGGGACGGTTCCACAGGAGCATGTGCAATAATTTTTTATGGTTCACTGAACAAGCATGAAAATATATTGACTTTGTTTCATTTACTACTATTTACTGCTCTTTATGGTATTTTTATGTAGAAACATTTAATTTTATTATTTTGAAGGCATCTTTTCTCTACAGCATTTCTTTGCATATGCCTAAAACTTTTGCACAGTACTGTATATTTGATGTCCTGTACTCAAATTTAGCTCTTTGATTTGGTTTGATGTGGACCACATGCCTTCTGTTCTCCTGCACCAAACTGCTCCTCAGCCTGTAAAGGAAGCATCCATAGTGACTATTTCTGCCTAGTTGGGCACTACTCTTAAAAATGCAAACCCTTTTTGTTACAAACTGCCTTGGGTCTCTACCATGCTAGAGCCTATGACCCCTTTCACTGAGATAACTCTGATAACTCCCTTCTGAAAGCCAGTACTATCAGCAATCCTATGGGATTAATACTTCACTGGTGTTATCAACCCTAACATCTTCAACATTAGCCAGTATTGCATATAGTGACCTGAATGAATCTGAGTACCAAACGTAATATTTGCCTCATATTGAGTTGACAGCGTGTGTAGCATTCTTAGTGAATCCAGCTTCTTGAAATACATTTGTGGTTTATGGAGTGGTGAAAGGTAGAACTATAAATTGAAATGGCTGTCTTTGGAAGACAAACCTTTAAAAAAGCAACTGTGTATGAGGGTAATTCGGGGGCAATTATGCTGCTGTCCAAGAGGAAACAAAGACTGTGGGTCAGAACAACAACTTTGCAAACAACTTTGTGCTTAGAAATGTATTGATCTTCAGCTTTATTCTTGTCAGGGTCACTAATCGACTAATTTGTTTATACTTTTGGAAATAGAACCAAATAAATTCATAATCCTATATATATATATATATATATATATATATATATATATATATATATATATATATATATATATATATATATATATATATATATATATATATATATATATATATATATATATATATATATATATATATATATATAATATATATATATATATATATATATATATATATATATATATATATATATATATATAGGATTATGGGAAAAGGAAACCCAAAAGAAAAACCCCCAAAAATGCAGCAAGCACACCATTTATTCAACTACATTTTTTGGGAGGTACTTACACTCTCCCCGCACCAAAAATCTAGCGTGTCCCCATGCTGGCTACACTAATTAGAACTAATTAACTAATTATTATGTACCATAAATGGGCATTCACAATGTGATAACAGGTATTATAATAGGAGAAAATAGTGATCTCTTAGTCACACATGACTTGCATTGAGCAAAAGAGTTACACCACCATGCATGATTGTAGTGTTCTAGAAAGTGCATTATGGGTGAGTGAACTGCATGAACACTATTATGCTTTACCCCTACAGGCTCTGCACTAGGCTCACCTAGCCTTGAATACGTCAAACGTTCTGCAGGTTTTCTTTGTCTCTCTGATTTCCTTATTTCTGGTTCCGGATCCTCTGCGTCTGCCATGTCTGTAGTGCAAACAGTCTCAACAGAACATTCCTTTTCTACCTCCCTACTCTCACCTATCCCCATAGGTACATCTTCAGAAGGTGGTAAGCTCACTACAACTTCTGGCACGTCTAGAGCTGAGTAAGGAGTGTTGGACTCTGTAAGCCTTACATCATCTCTTGGCTTAACACAGATTTCCTCTGACTGGTTGGCTATCAGGTCTTCAAGGTAATGGCCATAATCTGACTCAGAGTCTGAAGAGTACTGCTCTCCCAGGGGGATATGAACTGGAGGATAATTTTTTCCAACATTGGGAGTCTGCTTCCTCTCCTTCACCGTTCTGCGCCTGAGAGCTCTTGGAGAGGGAGTAGGTTTGAGGTCAACCTCAGGGCTTAATCTTACTTCTTGTCCTAAGGGAAAAATATGATTGTGGTGCATGACTTTGACGGGTCCTGAACCACTTACAGGTGTAAGACGATAGACGGGAAGATCAGACATTTGACTCTCAACCACGTAAGGGGTTGCACTCCAGCGATCTGCAAGCTTTTGTTTTCCTTTCAGGCCAAGGTTTCGAATAAGGACTCTATCTCCAGGATTCAAACAATGATAACGCACCTTCTGGTCATATCTCTCTTTGTTACCTTGGTTCAACTTGGCAGAATCAGCCTGGGCCAACTGATAAGCTGCTTGTAGTTCTTTTTTCATGTTAGCCACATATTTCAGGTATGAAGTTGCTGAAGTTCCATCAGCTGACACACCGAAACAAACGTCCATGGGAAGTTGGGCTTCTCTACCAAACATTAAAAGGTAGGGTGAAAACCCGGTGGCTTCATTGGGTGTACAATTGTATGCGTGCCCAAGATGAGCAATGTGCTGACTCCATCAGTACTTTTGACTAGGCTTAAGAGTTCCTAACATGTTCAAAAGAGTTCTATTGAACCTTTCAGGTTGAGGGTCACCTTGTGGATGGTATGGTGATGTTCTTGATTTCTTTACACCCAGCATGGTCAACATCTCTTTCACCAACTGACTCTCAAAATTTCTGCCCTGGTCAGAATGGATGCGATTGGGAAGGCCGTAGTGAATAAAGTACTTCTCCCACAATGTCCGGGCAACTGTTATGGCTCTTTGATCTCTAGTTGGGAAAGATTGAGCATAACGTGTAAAATGGTCAGTTATTACCAACACATTACTCACATTATGAGAATCCGGTTCGATGGTAAGGAAATCTATGCACACAAGGTCCATGGGCCCCGAGCTTGTAATATGTGACAGAAGCGTTGCTTTCTGTGGCAGGGTTTTCTGCTTTATGCAGCGTTCACACATCTTGCAATATGCTTCCACGTCTAACTTCATGCGTGGCCAGAAAAATCTGTCAGAGATAAGGGCATATGTCTTGTCAAAGTCTTGTTAATACTGTTTTAGTATGAATGAAATAATGTGAAATATAATGCAATAATGATGGGACAAAACCTGTTTATTTGTGTAAGATAAAATTTTAAAATAATAAAAATAAAATAGAAGTTTTTAAAATCTAAAAGTATCAAATATAAGATACATGTACAGTATCTCACAAAAATGAGAACACCCCTCACATTTTTCATGAAGCAGAGCATGATCAGTATGCAGAATTCCAGCATGATAACGACACATACCTCCAAGACGACCAATGCTTCGCTTAAGAAGCTGAGGGTGAAGGTGATGGCCAAACATGTCTCCAGACCTAAACCCCATTGAGCATCTGTGGGGCATCCTCAAATGGAAGGTGGAGGAGCACAAGGTCTCTAATATCCACCAGCTCTGTGATGTCGTCATATAGAAATGGAAGAGGACTCCAGTTACAACCTGTGAAACACTGGTGAACTCCATGCCCGAGAGGGTTAAGGCAGAGCTGAAAAATAATGGTGGCCACACAAAATATTGACATTTTGGGCCCAATGTAGACATTTTGACTTAGAGGTGTACTCACTTTTGTTGCCATCAATTTAGACATTAATGGTTGTGTGTTGAGCTATTTTTAGGGGACAGCAAATTTACACTGTTACACAAGCTGAACACTCACTACTTTACATTGTAGCAAAGTGTCATTTCTTCAGTGTTGTCACATAAAATATATAATCAAATATTTACAAAAATGTGAGGGGTGTACTCACTTTTGTGAGATACTGTGTATATAGATGAAAGAACAATAAGAATAAGAATTATAAGAATAAAGGCGATTAATTATGCACTATATCTAAAACTAATTTTTGTTGATGTTTTGGTAGTCGCTGTGACTTTTATCAAAAAGGTCTTTTCTCAGACACCAATGATAACAAGAACTCAACATCCATTCTCTTCTCTCTTCATGAATACTTTTCTTGGGTTGTTACACTGGTTTTCAAAACAGCTTTCTGTGCTATAGTGGCACTTATCTCACTGCATACAGAACAGCACTGCATACAGAAGGAGGGAATTCAAGACAGATATATAGATAAGTCAAGACCAGTGTTGGATAATTTACTCCAAAACAAAATCCACTACAGATTACTAATTTCTAATTTAAATTTGCAATTTTATTACATTACTGATTAGTGCATGTAAAAAGTAATCTAATTACTTTACTTTCAAGTTACTTTCAAAACCTATCAAACCTACAAAAATACACTACAAAAAAGTTGGATTTATCATACAACTTGCCTCGGGTGTTATCACTGTTTGTATTACTACCAAACTGATAAAGTATAAAACTTTTCTAACTAGGCTAGTTTGGTGTCAATTGCCAAGGGGTGGCACAACTAAGCTATGGGCTTAGCTTAGACAGAGCCATACAAAGTACATTATCTTTCCTTATGCTCTGCTCATATTATGTATTACGTAAACTGGAACTCATACATGTACGCACCTTGTTTTCCTGTTCAACATGAGAAGACATTAGTGTTTCAGTTTCAACCCCTTTACAAGTTAAAAATAAAATTAACGGCATATATTTGTTTTTCCTCACATTGACGGTAACGTAACGTTTGGCAGAATTGAGAGCTGTCAGCCAATAAGACACGAGTGTTTCCATATATTTTCCTGTAAACTCTGTCTGATTGGTCTCGCCTCTGTTCACTGACGATTGTCACACGTCGTGACGGGGCGGAAGAAGGAAGGAGGTAAGCGCACTTAAGAACGAGTGATGTTTATTTACAAGTGAGGAGAGCAGACAAATCCCAAAACATGATCCAGAAACATAATCCAAAAAACAGGCGTAAGGTCAGGCGAACGGCAAACAGGCATATAAAGGGCGATAAGGTCAAGTGAGGGGGGGGGGGGGGAAGGGGGGGAGGGCCGCACACGCACCCACCGGGGGGGGGGTTTTTATAGATATGGGGGGGGGGTACCCCAGCGTGAGCTAAAAAAAAAAAAAAAAAAACCAAGCTAAAAGGGAAAAAAAAGGGAGTTAACTAACAAGGAACTACGTTTAGTAAGTTTACTAAGTTTAACAAGTTTAATTAACCGCGCCGTGTCTAGTACGGCGCGTAGTATATATACCGGAATGAATCAACTTAAACTGAATTCAGCTGGGAGTAATTCAGACACACATGGGGATACAACCTATGAGAGACACGGGGCGGGGTCATGACGAACATAAACAAAACACAAATGTACTCCCAGCCATTGACAGAAACGATAACAAAGAGCTCATGTTCAGAAGTCGCAACACGCATGTGCAACCGCGCGAGAGCATGCTGCTTCAAGGGGGAACCGTGACGACGATATAAAACTACAACACTACTGTCTTCTTTTACTGGCATTCACTTATGCAGTGACAAACCACTCCAAGTGGAGAACTATTCGGGGCTAAAGAAAAAATCTTCAGCGCTACAGTCCCTAATGCCCAGGCCAGGTTACACCCCTGGTAGCCACGCAAAATGGGATTTATTGTAAAAATGCATTTTACTTAATACTGTTTTCTTAACAATCAATTTGTAATTTTATTGACATCAGTAACTGTAATCAAATTAAATGTATTTAAAATGGAATACATTACATTACTGCATTATCAGAAAAAGTCGTTAGAATACAGTAACGCATTACTTTGTATACCCAACTCTGGTCAAAACAGATATTGCATGATTATTCATGTATTGTAATTGTAAAGTGTTAGCTAGTTTTTGGTGACAGCAGAGTGTCTAAAGTTAAACCCAAAATAAATATGGAGTTGAATATCTACATGACAAACCTGGATTTTCCCTCACAGGGGCACATTTATTGGATATGAACAGAGTAGTAGCTCACTACCAAGTTCACTGCACACATCGATCTTCAAAAACATAGAGCTTGTTACAACCATTAAGTTGATGTCCAACAGAAAAATATAAAATACCAAAATATCTCAGAATACACACAAAAATATAAGTGCTAGATTTGCTTGTTTGAGCCATAAGTGCAAAATTTCATCACCTGATCATAACCTTACCACTTCTTTTATGGATGTAAGAGAATAAAATCTAAGGAAAAACAATAATAAATGTCTATTTTTGTCTGTACAACTTTTTTTTTTATTTAAAGAAAGTTTTTTATAGCTTTGTCATTACACTACAATGTATTTTATTTCTGTATACTATGTATACTATTAGTTAGTTAATAAGGTCTCCCGTAGGATCGCACTGACCTGATATACATTTCCATGATTTTAAGATTGACATGATTAATCCTTAAATAATTATTTCTTAAATAATTAAAACTAATGCACTTGCATCTATGGTGACTTTTTTATTAGTTACAAAGACATCAAGGGCATCTGCTGTGTAAGCACATTTGGTTGTTTGAGGATTTCAGTTGAAATAATCAGTGCCACGGACATAAAATGATATTTGGGGACATGCCATCAGTCAATACTGCCTGCCAGGTATGGTGATGGAAGCTAAATTATAAAAGAATCTGCTGATCTACATAAGATCTAAGATGAACTGCTAACATTTTATACCCAAATCAGTAAGGGCTGATTTATTCTTCTGTGAGCATGTCTCTGAGCAACCGGACACACCTCTCCACCAACCAATGGGCAAAGTGGCAAATAATTAATGCAGAAGTATAAACTAGGCTTTAAGCTTCCTGCACAATTAGTATTACAATCAAGCTATAAATAAAATGTGTGCAAAGAATTCCCTATAAAGAATTGTTGTAGTTAATTTATTATACAAACACTAGAGATGACTGTGAAAATGAGGATAAAGCTGTGGGGAACTCTCCTTCAGATTCTCTGCTTTTCGGAATTCTTCCTGAAGCTTTCTGTTATGCATATCTCTTGAACAGATGCTGTTAATGTGTAATAAAAAAATGGCCTTTTCACTTCTTTAGTTCAGTCCTTACCTATATTTCTATTAAGGGCAAAAATCCATATTCTTCTCTTTCTTATACCCTGTCTTTAGTCAGGCTCTGGACCCTTTAATGTAGCTTGTATCCAATCTTGACATAAGATCCTGCTGTCTTGGCTTTCTTTTATCATGGCAGAAGACATATCCCTTGCTTTTCACTCACCTTACTTTGCCTCTAGATGAGCTTTGTTCATCTATGCTCTGCTCTTGTAAAATGCTCTGTTCTTGTAATTGTTCAACTGAGATTCACCTATCTGACTCAAATGATATTCACATATTTTCCAGTCTGATTCATAATATCAATGATTAACCTTCATACAAAATGGAAGAGGTTTGAACCAAGTTTGACATACAGTACAGTACTTTCAAAAGTCTAAGACTCCATAATTTTACACAAATTTTGTCTTACATGTTTATTCAGAATGACTTATTGGGCCAGTAATTATGTAATAAACCATTTTTCAGCTAAACAAATAATGCTGTCTATCAGGTTTTACCTGCAATAATAGAAGCAATCGTGACAAAGTTTCAAGAACAACTGTAGCAGATTCTTCAGACTGCTTTAAAAAACTTACCAGTCAATTTCCTTATAACTCCTTAAAGACATGCATGTTTTTTTTAAGTATCTTTAAAAGCTTTACAGCATTTCTTTACAAGTACCTAAGATTTTTGCACAACATTGTATATATTTATACTACTGCTATACAGTATGTTTTATTCAATGACCACTAATCAATGTGTAATTGGTAAAAAAAAAAAAAAAAAAATAATAATAATAATAATAATAATAATAATAATAATAATTAAATTAAGCTGTATAATGTAATTTATGTATAAAGTCTACACTATGATCTGCTGTACCAAAGTTCTGATTATGGATTATTGAATTTGTTATATTTACATATCATAAGGAGAATAAAGAAACAAAGCAAAATATTCCTCATAAGCATTGTGGACACCCCCCCAAAAAATAAAAAATTTCAAATTAAAGGGATAGAAGCTGATTCTGGCACCAGCTTGAAGTGATGTTCATGAAAGATGAAATTTTTATGGGCTGCTCCTTGACTTTCGTTTGCAATCATATTTGTTTTCCATCTGAGCTGCACTGACAGTTCAAGCAAAGCCATTTAAATCCATTCTTTCGAGCCAGACATTCATGGAAAACTCTTAACTCCCAACTTGTCTCTAACTGCATAAATCATCTCCATTTCTGATTATGTCTAACCCTCCATTAATAAGAATGTTTTGCTTTTAATTAACCTTTACCTTTTTTTTTTTTTTTTTAGATCTGTCAAAATATTAATTAGGCAAGTTAATCTGTCCTAGAATTTCAATGCCACCTGCTGTATTATTTCATAATTAATCATTTGCAGAGCTTAAACTTCATGTAATTTCTCATATATTGCCATATACTTCAGAGTCTGAGCATGGTGGTAAATGACAATAGCATTTAGTATTGGTGCAGATATGAATCAGGTAATGAATCAAATTTATTTGTCATGTTTAAAAAAAAAAAAAAAGACCACATCTAATTCTACACAATGATTTTTCAATCAAAATTGTAGTGTTCCTGGTCTCCTTGTTAAGACGATGATATCACGATTGGGGTGCCTTTTGTGTCCCACTGATGGTACATTCAGGAAAATGTATGTAAGGTAAAAGTAAAAAAAAACCAAAACATTTTATTAACCTATGAGCATGTTTTAAATAATTAACTTAAATTTTTTTTTAACCTATGGCACTTAGTAAACAATTGGAAAGCAGGTTTGCCTGCCCATTATGACTACTCATGAACTTATTTTTTGCATTCTTTCAATCTTAATATATTTTGCATTCAACAGGTGATTGAGATGTTACCTCATACTGACTCCATAGCACTCCTGGTACTCCTGGAACACATTCATAATTTGAATTTCCTGAATTCCCTTGCAGTAGCGCTGGCAGATGGCGCTGTGGCGACAATGTGCAAGAGTGGCTTGAGAGCATGCACATGCACGTGATTGAAGTGCGCATGGACGCTAAAGCTGTGTAAAGTGTTGCCAGCTGTCGGCAATCAAGAGACTGGTCACTTAAACCCCTTGCGTTGCTGCGCACATTGCACTGCACTGACATAACATAAAGTAACTCAAAGTAACGCAAAGCAAAGCAAAGCAAAGCAAAGCAAAGCAAAGCAAAGCAAAGCAAAGCAAAGCAAAGCAAAGCAAAGCAAAGCAAAGCAAAGCAAAGCAAAGCAAAGCAAAGCAAAGCAAAGCAAAGCAAAGCAAAGCAAAGCAAAGCAAAGCAAAGCAAAGCAAAGCAAAGCAAAGCAAAGCAAAGCAAAGCAAAGCAAAGCAAAGCAAAGCAAAGCAAAGCAAAGCAAAGCAAAGCAAAGCAAAGCAAAGCAAAGCAAAGCAAAGCAAAGCAAAGCAAAGCAAAGCAAAGCAAAGCAAAGCAAAGCAAAGCAAAGCAAAGCAAAGCAAAGCAAAGCAAAGCAAAGCAAAGCAAAGCAAAGCAGAGAAAGGACTGATGGAGAAAGAATGGACAGAAGAAGATGGAATGAATAATGGTGCCAGGTTGTGATGTTGCCATGCTCTGTCTGTTTTCCTGTTCCTTAGCTTACGCCTTGTTCAGAGGGTTTATGCCATGCCTGAGTAAAGGTGTGTTCATGGTCTAGTTAAAAGATGTGTTCATGTTCTAGTTACATGATGTGTTCATGTTCTAGTTACATGATGTGTTCATGCTCTAGATAAAAGATGTGTTCGTGCTCTAGTTAAATGATGTGTTCAGGCCACAGTTAGATGTGTCTATGCCATAATTAGAGGAGTGTTTCCTGCCTCGTTTCTAGTTAAAAGGGAACTGTTTAAGTCAGTTAAATGGGGTTTCCACACCCTGTTAAGTTTCATGCTTTTTGCTTGAGTTTGAGTTTTTTGAGTTGTGATCCCTCCTTCCCCTGTGATCCCTGTTGTTAGGCCCGCTTACTCATTGTGGAGTTTGCACTGGGTCCTCCATCGTTTGGGGATGGGGACGATGTAAGTGCAATGGGGAGAGGGGAGGGGGTGGGGTTGTTTACTGTGTTTGTTTGGAGTGTGTGTTCTTTTTTATTAAAATTTTTTATTATTTATTTTTATTAGATTTTTTTCACTCTTTACTTTTTCTTATTTTATCTTTGTTTTTGTCTTTTTTCTCCCCCCTCCTGTTTCCTCTCCCCTTTTCCTTCTCTCAGAGGCGATGATTCATTTTCATTCTCTTCCTGCTGTGAGCACTTGATGAATGTCCACTACTGGAAATTCTGTCTCACATGTGAACTTTGTGAGCTGGAACATTAAAGGTATGGGGAGCCCTATAAAGAGATCTAGTGTATTTGCTCATCTGAAATGGCTCAATGCGGACATAGTTTCTACAAGAAACTCATATGCGCGCCACAGACCAGTTTCGGCTTAAACGTCCATGGATTTCAGAGGTGTTTCACTCTAATTTCAACTCTAAGGCCAGGGGAGTTGCCATTTTAATTGGTAAGTCAATTCACTTTTCACCTTCCAAAGTAAGTGTCCGGTTCCGGTGAAAGGGTACGCTGGTGTGTTTTGTTGCCGCTCCTGTTACCGTTTGGTTTGTTTATTTTAAGCCATATCTATTTATTTTTTAAATAACATTGTCTTTAGTGCCGTTGCGATTGCGATGTGGTGGTGCCATTTTATATATTTTGGTCTGTAGTTTTTATTTCTGTTTTTATTTCTGAGCTCCACTGGAATCAACGCCTCGGCTCGGTTGTCTGTGTGTGGACTGTGTGTGTGGATTGTATGAGTTTGTGCTCGCAGTGCGCTCCGGAGTTTCAATCGCTCTGGCCTTGCAAGTGTGCACTCATCGACCATGGCGCTAAGGTACACTACACGCCAGCTTTTGAATCTAAAACAGAACTGTTATTGCCTAGCCCAAGACTCTTACAATCTCTGTCGAGACGATGGACTGCTACGTCCTAAGCAATATATCCATCGGGGTTTAAGGCGCAGTTTTACTGTCTTGTCCTCTCCTAATATCTATGTCCCTATCTGTCGCCGTAAGACCAACAAACTGCTCCATATTGGTGTTGATCACAGTAATTTAATATCGGTTCCCTGCATGTTATTCACAATGCGCTGCTTTTATCGGATTTTATTATGGATAAAAAGCTGGACTTGTTGTTCTTAACTGAACCCTGGCATAAAGAAAATGATGGGCTCCTGTTTAACCAGATCAGTCCAGCGGGCTTTGGAGTTTTAGATCTCTAGAGGTTATCTGGCAGATTGTGGTTTACAACCTGAAGTTCAACACAAGCTCTGTGTCTCTTCCCCAGTTTTCAGCATTTGAATGCTTGGTCTTGAGTATCTCCGCTCCTGTATCCACCATCATCGCTACAGTCTATAAACCACCTAAGGTGCACATGCAGCTTTTATGTCTGAGTTTGCGGATTTTCTGTCAAAGTTGAGCATGAAGTTTGACAGAATTCTAAATGTGGGAGACTTCAACATTCAAGTGGACTGTAGTGACTCTGTAGTGGCTAAGGAATTTCTGTCACTAATTGACTGTTTTAACTTCACACAGCTTGTAACTGACCCTACTCATAATAAGGGTCACGCTATTGTAAATAATCAAAGTAATCCCAGACACTTGTTCCAAACCAAAAACATATTGCTTCAAGTTAATGCTGTTACCACTTTGCCTATTTCTCAGCAGCTCTGTGATTCCTTTCTACAGTTTTTTAATTCTAAGATTGTCAATGTTCGCAAAGAAATTTCTGTTAACCCTGACTGTGCCACTTCACTCCTTTGTCCATCTGTGTTCACTGGTGTTTCTTTTACTCATTTCTCACTGCTTGATTCTGAGGCTCTCACAAAGGAGGTATCCAGCATGAAATCAACCACTTGCCTGCTGGATCCAATTCCTATGAATCTGTTTAAATCATGCTTCACTGTGTGGTGCCCTACTATCCTCAGCATTATAAATGAATCACTGGAGACTGGGGTCATTCCAGCAGTACTGAAGACTGCTGCTGTTACACCTGTACCAAAGAAAGAAAATGTTTCTGTGGATGATTTTACCAATTTTTGGCAAAAATACTTGTTGTTCCCTCTCAACTCTGTACTCATCTGACAACCAATAACCTTTTTGAGCCCCTTCAATCAGGTTTTCGTAAATTTCACAGCACTGAAACGGCACAGCACTTGGCCTCCATTATCACTTTTATGCTGACGATACCCAAATCTACATTCACTCAAGACCTGGTGAAAGCATTGATGTTTGTTATTTTTCTTACTGTATTTCAGAAAAAAAAACAACATGGATGAATAATAACTTTCTGTGCCTGAACAGCGGGAAAACTGAGGTCATGCTTGTCTCTGTTTGTTGATGGCTCTGTTCTAGAGACCCCAAAGTAAGATGAGGAACCTTGGTGTAATTTTTGACACTAGCCTCACTTTTGATTTTTTTGTTCAGGGCACTGTGAAGGCTTAATTTTTTCACCTCAGAAATATATCCAGATTACCACCAATGCTAAACTTATCTGTCGCTGAAAAACTGAACAATTCATTTGTTGTCATGCGGTTGGATTACTGTAATGCCGTTTTAGCTGGAGTTTCTAAAACCGCAATAAATAAATTGCAGTATGTTCAGAACTCTGCCGCCCGGATCCTGACAGGAAGCAGGAAATATGATCATATTACTCCTGTTTTGAAGTCCTTACACTGGCTCCCGGTCAGGTTCCGTGTCGATTTTAAGATCATGATGTTGACATACAAGGCATTACATGGATTGGATTGGCTCCACACTACTTAACTGACTTATTAATCCCTTACACCCAGACTGCAGACTGCGCTCCTCACAGGGTAATCTATTAAATGTTCCACTAACCCACCTTAAATCTATGGGTGACAGGGCTTTTTCTGTCTACGCTCCATCACTTTTGAACTCTCTTCCCCCTGAACTCAGGGAAGCCCAGACTATTGGCATTTTTAAAGCTCTTCTAAAGACACACTTTTTTAAACTTGCATTCTACTCCTGGTGTCTTTTTAGATTGTTTTATATTTGTTTTTTATTATTAATGTTGTTGTATTTGATTTAATGAACTTTTATTTGTTTTATTTTTCTGTGATTTGTGATTTTATGTACAGCGCTTTGAGAAGCTGCTTTAAAGGTGCTTTATAAAATAAAGTTTATTATTATTATTATTATTAATATCAGATGAAAATGGCAGATACTTAATAATTTCAGGTAAATTGTTGCATGTATTATTAGTTAATATATACGCAGCAAATTTTGATGACCCACAATCCATGAATAAGCTCTTTGAGCACCTCCCTTCATTACATAATTTTCTCCTTATATTTGGAGGAGATATTAATTGTGTTGTTGATCCTAGGTTGGACCGCTCTACTCCCAAGACCATGACACCCTCAATAATGTCAAGTGTCGATGGTTAAATATCATCCTATTGTGATTTCTGACCATGTCCCGCTTTCTTTGGATATTCAGCTTTCTTCCCAACCTCGATATTCAACGCTGTGGAGGTTTAATACTTTGCTTCTGTCAGACAACACAATTAATACATTTATTGCAGCTTCAATTGACGATTTTATTGAAATCAATCAGAACGAGATTGGACCTATTTCCTGTTCCCTGCTGTGGGAATTACTAAAAGCATACTTGATTGGCCAAATAATTTCTTACTCCACACATTTAAACAAATCGCGTACAACCAAACTTCAAGAGCTATCGAGTAAAATTGACGAAATAGATAGACAATTGGTCACTGGCCCCTCTTCTGCTTTACTTAAAGATCGGGTTGAATTACAGGCTGAATTTGACCTTATTACAACTGCTGATGAAGAGCGCCTTCTACTACGTTCACGCACTGCATATTATGAACATGGTGATAAGCCAAACCGAGTCTTGGCCCACCAATTAAGATGTCAAGCAGCTTTGCGCATAATCCCTCAAATAAAAGATTCATCTGGAATACTCAACACAGACCCTAATACCATTAACTCAGTCTTCTGCTCATTCTATTCCTCTCTGTATATGTCTGAATTTCCATCTGGGACTTCTGATATGAATGCTTTTTTTAGGCGGTCTCAACTTCCCTACCATTAAGCCAAATGTTGCTAAAGATCTTGATTCTCCATTAACCTTAGAGGAAATCAACCTAGCCATAAATAGCATGCAAAACATCAAAGCTCCTGGCCCTGAAGTATTCCCAGTAGAATATTTAAAAAGTTTTAAATCTAAACTGTTCCCTTTATTGTACTCTGTATATAAGGAATCACTGCAGGATGGCTCTCTTCCTCCTGCTTTGCGATAAGATTCTATAAATCTGCTTTTAAAGAAAGACAAAGATCCGAATCTCTGCAGCTCTTATAGACCCCTCTCTTTGATAAATGTGGATACTAAGATTCTTGATAAGGCTTTGGCTAGTCGCTTGGAAAGAATTCTTCCAGTCATAGTTTTAGAAGAACAAACTGGATTTATGAAGGGGCATCAGTTATTTTACAATGTCCACACCCTTTTGAACATTATCTACTCCAAATGCTCTACTACAACCCCCGAAGTGGTAATCTCAGTTGATGCTGTGAAAAAGCGTCCGACAGGGTTGAATTGGAGTCCCTCCGGGGCCATGTGTGTGCAGAGTTTGCATGTTCTCCCCGTGCTGCAGGGATTTCCTCTGGGTACTACGGCTTCCTCCCCCAGTCCAAACACATGCATGGTAGGCCGATTGGCATGTCTAAAGTGTCTATAGTTTATGTATGGGTGTGTGAATGTACCCTGCGATGGACTGGCACCCTGTCCAGGGTGTACCCTACCTTGTGTCCGATGCTCCCTGGGATAGGCTCCAGGTTCCCTGTGACCCTGAAAATGAGTAAGTAGTAGAAGATGGATGGATGGATGGATGGATGGATGGATCGATGGATGGATGGAGGGTTGAATGAGACCTGCTTACAGTATTACATAAATTTGGATTGGGTGATACATTTATTTCTTGGATACACTTTCTGTACACATCAACGCAAGCTAGTATCTACACCAATTGTATTCAATCAACTTATTTTACTTTATCCCGTGGCACTCAACAGGGCTGCCCCTTGTCTCCTTTACTGTTTGTGTTAGCTACAAGTTTGGGTATGGAATTTAAACTATCTCTTTATGTGGATGATTTATTACTGTATGTTTCCAACCCAAGTCACTCTTTACCTGGAATTCTCTCCTTTCTCCAGAGATTTTGTTCATTTTCAGGTTATAAGGTTAACATTTCCCAGTTAATACTTTGGCATTACAAATGAATCAATCTGACATCCCCTTCAGAATGAGCCTTTCTGGCTTTAAGTATTTAGGAATTAATATAATCAGAACTCTGATTTCACTTTTCTCTGCTAACTTCTCCCCGTTGATGTCTAAAATCAAAACTGACCTTCAGCGATGGAGGTCTTTACCTCTGTCACTTATAGGAATGATTAACACTGTAAAAATGTATATCCTGCCTAGGTTCCTCTTTTTATTCCAATGTCTCACTCTATTCTTATCAAAGCATTTTTTAAAGACTATTGATCAGGACATTTCTAGCATTTTATGGTGTGGAAAGACACCCAGAATAAGTAAGTCAATGCTTCAGAGATGTAAGCTCAATGCTGGCCTTTTTCTCCCAAATTTCCAGCTGTATTACTGGGCATCACATATTCATAAAATAATATTTTGGTTGAGACCACCGCATTCCCCATGGTGTACGTTAGAGGTACATTCATGTGGCTTGTCCTCTCCAATGACTCTGCTTACCTCATGCACTTCTACCAACTTCTCTGGCTTTACAGATAACCCTGTGGTTAGCTCAACTCAGGAAAAATTTTAAATTCATCTCCACATCTGCCTTAGCTCCATTACTGAAAAATCACTCATTCCAACCTGCATCATCTGACCCCACATTTGCTATCTGTCATGACAAAGGTCTAAAAACCTTCAAAGATCTCTACAAGGATGGGGCATTTCATATCTTTGCAGATCTGTCGAGTGAATTTCAGCTTCCACAATCACATCTTTTTCATTATTTCCAATTTAGACACTGCGCAAAATCACTGTTTCCTACTTTTCCCTCCTCACCCCAAAATCAACTATGGGATGATTTTCTCTCATCTGACCCTCTTCAGAAATCTTGAATTTCAAGAATTTATAATAAACTTTTATCCTATGACAGCTCACCTATCACTAAAATCAAGGTTGCTTGGGAGGGCGAATTGGGGATGACCCTACATGAAGCCTGGTGGGACGGTGCCCTTAACAAGATCCACACAAGCTCATCTTGTGCTTGTCTCTTTTTGATACAGTTCAAGGTATTGCACAGGATTCATTTCTGGGAAAATGAATTCCCAGTGCTACTGTAGGGCTTCCCTAGCCAAGGTGGTCCCCAGGTTTTCGTGTTCCCTGGTCAGCAAGCTGCCACAGGGCAACGGAAATCTGATGCTTCTCTCCAATACAATGTGGAATAGCTAACGTCACTAGAAGACCATCGGGCAGCGTGCAAGCTACGGCCAAATGTTTCTCCATGGGTTCTGTCTACCATAGAAAGGGTTACTGGGTCCAGTTATAGCTCGACCCCCCCCCGTTCTCAGGAGTGCTCTCCACAGAAGTCAGCACGGACCAGAGCCCGATGTTAGCGCAGGAAGTAAGCTCCCTTTTGGACAATGGGGTCCTGAAACATGTACCCCATTCCCTCAGGGAGGGAGGTTTACAGCCTTTTTTTCCTGTTCCGCAAAAAAGTGGGAATATGCGGCCAATTTTAGATCTGCATCATCTGAACCATACTCTTCGGACATATAGGTTCAGAGGCTGATGTTCGAACTTATCGTGCCACAGATCCAGTTCGAAAACAGGTTTGTGGCGATAGATCTAAAAGGTGCGTGTTTCCGCATAGGAATATTTCTAGCTTTATCCCCTCGCACCTTCACAAAGTGCATGGATGTCACTCTGGCTCCATTGGGACTCCAGGGCACCTGTACCAAACTACCTGGACGACTGGTTAATTCTAGCACGATCCAGGGTGCTGGCGGTTCAACATTGAGATGTTGCTCTCGCCCACGTGAAGAGCTTGGGGCTCAGGTTGAATCTCAGAAAAGTTGGCTTTCCCCGGTGCAGTGGACAACTTTTCTAGGGGTTATAGGATTCTACTACGATGAGGGCGTTTCTATCCCCAACAGGCGTAGTGTCAATCCTATCAACACTGAGCTAGATAAAGCTGTATCTTGGGAGCCTAGGGTGGAGTCCACATATGTGGCTGAGGTCACATCTGTATGCTGCTCCCCCCATCGCTGCTCCCACTAGCTCTAGCGAGAGTTCGCCAGATAGTCTACTAGTAGCACCTTTTTGGCAGCTCGAACATGGTTCTGAGAGATAATATCTCTGCGAGATGGCACTCCTTGGGAGATTCCCGTCCGCAGGGATCCACTGTAGACCCAGTAACTGTGCAATAGCTACAGTCCTGGAGCTCCTACAATAACATTTCTCAGCGGGGTGAGCTCTTTCTACAATCAGGGTTATGTGGCCGCCATTTCGGCCAGCCACGCCCTGTTGAGGGAGCCTCTGTGGGGCAACATCCTCTAATTTCGAGGTTCATGCATGGTCTCAGACGGCTGAGGCCCATCTGCAGGCCGCGCATAACTTTCTGGGACCTTCTATGGCCCTGGAAGGTCTGTCGGTTGCCCCATTTGAGCCCCTAGAGCGGATGTACTGTCTCAAGCCGGAGGGCTGATTGATCACGCTCGGCCAGAACTCGGCAACTGTGGGTCTGGCCCCTGAGGGGCACCAGCTCATAGATTCAGGTCTCACAACTAGATTGAAACCATGTTAAAAGCTAGAGCACCATCCACAAGGAAAGCATATGCACTCGAGTGGCAGCTTTGTCTTGTGGTGTGAGGAATTTCAGCTAGACCCAGTGAACTGCATATTAGCTAAGGTCCTGGAGTTCTTACAGAACATTTCTCAGTGGGCTGGGTTCCTTCTACAATCAGGGTTACTTGGCCGCCTGCTCGGCCAGCCATGACCCTGTTGATGGAGCCTCTGTGGGGCAACATCCTCTACCTTTGAGGTTCATGCGTAGGTCAGATGGCTGCGGCCCACTGCGGGCCCCCCCCCCCCCCCTTGCCCCGCCCCCTGTTCTTTGGTGCGGGCGTGTGGGGCCGGGCGCCTCCCCCCTGGCGGTCAAAACCGCAGCAACCCCACACTGTCAAGGGCGCCCTTTTAAAAGCCCCCCTCCCTTTCCCGCACAGGGGGGGGCCCCACCCCCTCCTTTTGCCCCTCCTGTTTTTGACTTTACCCCTAGATGAGCCAAGTCCTTCCTGTATCCTAGGCCGGATTATATTCCTAAAGTGCCTACATTGGCTGCCCACCCTGTGGTGTTGCAGGCTTTCTGCCCTCCTCTGTCCTTCACACCAGAACAAGAGAGGATGCACCCGCTGTGTCCAGTAAGCGCTCTCTGTACTTACGTCCACCGCTCCGGCCAGTGGCGTAAGTCAGAGCAGCTGTGATGCTGTGTCAAAGCAGTGCATCTCTACTTGGATTGTTGAAGGCTTTGTCCAAAGGGGTATCCTTGCGGGATGTGTGTGCGGCTGCAGGGTGGTTCATGCCTCACACGGTCATTTGTCATTTGTTAATATACCTGGATATTCATTCCTCCCCAGGCTCGAGTGTCCTGCAGTGACCCTCGGGTTTGGGTATTTTTGAACAGGCCATACCCTCGGTATGACTGAGTGGGTATTCCCGTTCCCATACTGCTAAATGCAACGTCAAAGTTCCCTTTGAAAGGGAACGTCGGGGTTACGCATGTAACCCTGTTCCCTGAGAAGGGAACGAGACGTTGCATAGCACGGTCATACCGGGGAAATTGGCCTGTGAATTGCATCTCCGCTTCAGATAATAGAGGCTGGCGGAGTGGTTCACAGGTGCCATATATATATCATGCGACGCGCTTAATTGCCATGTCACCTGATCATGGCAGGCCAATAAGTAGAGGCATGATTTTACACAAGCTTCAGATACCGGTCACGCGCAGAAGGCGTTCCCATACTGCTAAATGCAACATCTCGTTCCCTTCTCAGGGAACAGGGTTACATGCGTAACCCCGAAGTTTTGCCTCATCACTCTTCTATAGATGTCATTTTGCCCAGTGTCTTTCTGATAGTGGAGTCATGAACAGTGACCTTTTTTGATGTAAGTTGTCCTTGGCTCTTTTTTGATATGTTGGATGAGTAGTTGCTGTACTCTTGGAGGAATTTTGGAAGGACGGTCACTACTAGGAAGGTTCAAAACTGTGAAGAGTTTTTCCATTTGGAGACAGTGGCTCTCACTGTGGTCAATTGGCAGCCCAGAGCCTTTGAAATAACTTTGTAACCCTTCCCAAACTGATGTATTTCAATCACCTTCTTCCTTATTGTTTCTGGAATTTCTTTCAATTTGGCATAGTGTGTTACTGGGTAAGACCTTTTAACCAAATGCATGCTGTTGAAAAAGTTCTACTTAAGTGATGATTTGATTGAACAGGCCTGGTTGCATCTAGTCCCTTTATGAATGCAGGTTCATAGATTTATGGGAATTAGTACCTATGGGGGCAAATATATTTTCACACAGGTCCAATTGGTATTGGACAGCAGTTTTGCTTCAATATATAACATTATCACTTGTTTTCATTTCTGAAACAATTTATTATGAGATACACACAAACACATAAGAAATCAGATACTTTTTCACGGTACTGCATGTGTTTTGATGCATTGTAATTAATTTGTGTACAACGTTAGGACTGAAATAATGACTAAGGAGTTCGACCTTGAAGAAGGAATAAGCGGTTGAAGATGGATGGATGGATGGAGTTGGTAAAAAAAAATATATTTAAAAAAAAGAACTGTATATCCGGCAAAGTGTAATGAAAGTTATGCATGTTATAGGATTAACAAGGTATGAAGCAGATGCCTTAATACATTTGTAACTACTGTTCCTAAATAAAGAGCTTATGTATATGCAGAAAACAAATGCATACAGTATTACTGTATTATAAGCAGAAGAGAAAATGCGAAAATGCATCACAGAGGCCCACAGTGACCTTTTTAGAGACTCTATGCCTCCATCTCCATTCTCTCTCTCTCTCTCTCTCTCTCTCTCTCAGTTGCTCTTGACAGGTCCAACAAGATGCAGTTAAGGAGGTGAAACAGTTCAATTAAACTTCACTCTGTCTGGCCAAATGCACCTTCATTCTCCAATTCAAAGTTGCCAGATAACTATAATGTGGCAGTTGAAAACCTCTCTGTGGAGCATGTTACAGAGAAAAGTGTTCATGTTCCGGACGAACACTCATGGCAAGAACAGAATGCTTTGCAGCACTTTGGATTGGTTCTGTTTTCCAACAATTACAAGGCGGAGAGTCTATTCAGTGTGTGTGCTTGTGTGTGTCTGTGCGCATTAACCTGCTCTGCTGTTATATAGGTAATGTGTGTCAGAGCACTGCACTGCCAAAGGTAATTAAACATTTCTAGGCTATTTTCTATAGAGATCCTGTGTATTCATGATGATTACAGTGTTTCAACGATAGCTCTATTATTCATCATGTTTCAGAGGAGGAGGGAAGAGTAGTTTGGTAAGCTAAGCTATAATGTTCTAAGCTTAAATGCAGTATCCAAAAACATGTAATTACAGCTTTCCAATTTCAATTAAATTTTATTTGTATAGCGCTTTTAACGATGGACATTGTCCCAAAGCAGCTTTACAGAAATATATAAATTCAGAATATAATCTTTTAATTCATGAATTTGTCCCTAATGAGCAAGCCAGAGGCAATGGTGGCAAGTAAATACATCCTGAGACGATATGAGGAAGAAACCTTGAGAGAAACCAGACTTAAAAGGGAATCCATCCTCATCTGGGTGATAATGGATAGTATAAAAGTCCTGTCTATAAATGTGCTAATATTACATAGTCAAATAGTGCAGTTGTGTAACCAGGAATATTCATTACAGTTTTTACATGAAGTCTGTTTTTTTGAACTTCTCCACTGTTCACTGATGTAGGCTTGAGTGCAAAACTGTTTGTGGTAATTGCAGTGCTGTAGTAATTGCAATCCTAGTGACCTCCAGGCTTCATTACGTGGGGCCATCCTCAGCAGCAGCACGTAGCTTCCAACTGATGAGAACTCCAACCAGAAGTAGGGCATCAGGATGGATCAGGCAGGTCCAGGGAACGGAAAGGGTCAGGTTCCCTTGTATCTCAGGAGTATCATGTGTAGCTCTACAGAAAGAGAACGGGAGAGATTATTAGGAATGGCTATTGTCCCATAATGGTTAAGGACGATACGTACTTTGCGTGAGTGCAAGCAGGGACTCTGGCAAGACTAGCTATGACAGCATAACTAAAGGGAGAGCCAGAAGGTAACACAGACATGAGGGCTCCCTGGGACATAAGGCAGCCAGCCACTCTACCATCAACAAACCTCCATGAACACATGAAAGGGGGAGGGGGCGGAGGGCGCGTCAGCATCCAAACATCCAAGTTCACCACTCTATGCCTGTGAGCGATTTAGATCTACTCCTTTACCTAAGGAAAAACTATTCACAAAAAGCGTGACTAAACAAATATATTTTCAGCCTGGACTTAAACACTCAGACTGTGTCTGTTCCAAACACAAATTGGAAGGCTGTCCCAGAAGAGCTTGTTTATGCTCTTACTGGAACATCCAGACAGAAAGGCATTACAGTAATCCCACCTAAGAGTACATATGAAAGCATGAACTAATTTTTCTGCATCGTGTAGTCACATTATATTTCTTATCTTAGCAATATTTATTAGATGAAAGAAGGCTATCCTAGTAATATTATCTACATGAGAGTCCAATGAAAGACTAGAGTCAATTATCACTCCAAGGTCTTTTACCGAAAGGTCATCCAGAGTTACTATGTAATCAGAAACTTCTAGCTGTATGTGGTCCTAGTAGTAGTACATCTGTCTTGTCAGAGTTAAGTAAAAGGAAGTTAATAAGCATCCAATGTCTAATGTCCTTTACACAATCCTCAATTTTATTGAGCTGGTGTCTGTTGTCCAGCTTCACTGAAACAACTGTGTGTCATCAGCATAACAGTGGTAGCTAATTCCATGTTTAGGAATAATTTGAACCTTGCAGAACACCAAACCTTACCTCATTATGCACAGATAAATCTCCATTTACATATACGAACTGATAGCGATGAGTCAATTAAGACCTGAACCAGGAGAGGGCCATTGCCTTAATGCCAACAATGTTTTCTAGTCTACCAAGGAGAATAGTATGATCAATGGTATCAAAAGCTGCACTAAGGTCAAGCAACACAAGCAAGCACACACAACCTTGATCAGACACCAGTAGTAGGTCATTTACCACTTGAACTCTCTCTGTGCTATGATGAGGCCTAAATCCTGACTGATACATTTCATGAATGTTATTCCTATGTAGGTATGAGCATAGCTGCTGTGCTACAGTCATTTCGAAGATCTTGGAGATGAACAGGAGATATGACATTGGCCTATAGATGGACAATTGTCACAGGTCAAGGTCAGGTTTTTTAATCAGGGGTTTAATAACTGCTATTTTAAATGATTTAGGTACACAGCCAGTGCTAAGGGAAGAACTGATTATATTTAGAAGGGGTTTGATTACTTCTGGTTTAATCTGTTTGAAGAAACATGTAGGTAAGGGATCTAGTATACAAGTTAATAAATTAAATTAGTGAATAAATAAATTAAATTAGTTTGTTCTCTCTAAGGGGAATAAAACATTCTAATTGTTGATCTGATATTGCAGCATTATTACCTACAGGGTTAGTTATTAAACTATCAGGTTTTAAATTAATAGTCTGAATTATTTGTCTAATATTTTACATTTTGCAATGAAATTTCATGAAATCCTCACTACTCTATAATAATTGTGTGCATGTTTCTGTGGTAGTTTTATTCCTAATTAATTTTGCTACAGTATTGAATAAGAATCTTGGATTTTTTTTTGTTTGTTTGTTATCTTCAATTAGGGTGGAGTGATTGGTGGAGAGACTGATCTAGCAGCACAAAGAGATTTTCTATAGTTCAGGAGTCTCTCCTTCCATGCTGTTTAAAATACTACCAATTTGATTTGATGCCATTTACGTTCTAATTTTTGAGTAGTCTGTTATAAGGTGAGTGTGTGATCATTATACCAGGGTGCTAGCTTTTCCTCTCTATTTTTTTTTTCTTTTAAGTGGAGCTACCTTAACTAGTATGCAGTGGAATGTAGACTCTAAGCATTTAGTCACATGATCAAGTTATTTGGGATAAGACGGTAATCCAATCATAGCTGATATCTTTGGATATGTTTGACATGGGTGTGTGGCAAGGTGCAAATATTATGATCAATACACAATTGAAATGATCATGAGATAATGATCTGATATAGCTTCAGACTGCGGAAGTGTGACTATATTTCCTATATTTAAACCATGTTAGTATCAGGTCAAGAGTGTGACCACCATTATGAGTGGGTCCTATTACATTCTGACCCCTACTGAATCTAGAATAGACACAATCGCTGTTCTCAGAGGGTCTAGAATCAAAATGAATATTAAAGTAATCAACAATTAAAGCTTTATCTAGAGAAACAACCAGATTCAAGATGAAATCTGAAAATTCTCAAAGGAATTCAGAATATGGTCCTGGGGGTCTTTAAATAGTAATTAGAGGTATCAACTCAGTAGACTTTTTTTCTTAAAAAAAAAATAAATAAAACTTATGCTATAATTATTATTCTTTTTTCTTGTTATTCAGGAAACAGACACATCTCTATAGGATGGACCACACATGCTGTATTATTATTATAAGTAATTTAAACATTGACTATCAAGACAGCAGTTTCTGTAGAGATCTTGAAGACTTGGGGTAGTGGAGGAGAAAAGGTCCTCACTCGGAGTCTGGTGTGTCAGCGCCGGAGTGAAGGAGACCCAGGCTAGTTGTGTCCTGGGTGCATGGCCCCTTTCTAGAGAAGCACACTGAGTGGATGTGGTGATAGTATTTGTATCACTTACTATGGACTTATAAGCATCAGCATGAGATGTCTCAAGTGTGGCTTTCCGCTCAGCCAGCCGGACCTGCTTCTCCATGGACTCCAAGTCCAATTGCACCGTGTGCAACTAGAACATGTCCTCACTTGCACTCAAAGGTAGACAAACATCTGATACATTCGCCATGGTGAACAGTGGGGGAATTAGCAGTGCTAATTCTAACTGGCTAGAATAATGTTAGCAGGCTCCAAACTGGTAGTGGATGTTCGTGAAATCCGATGAAAAACAAGCAATATCGCAATGTTCTGAAAAATAATATTGGGGATATGTTCACATAAAATAATAGTGAAGAATGGTAAGTTTTAAGGTTAATCAAAAATAGAAAAATTGATAAACAGCATCAACGTATGTAGCTCCATCCTTTGCAGCTTGGATTCCTGCCAGAGCTTTTGATTCTTGTTGTATCTGGTATGTAAATCAATTGCCCAACTTGGACCATTAGACCTGTTGAACTATACAGAGATTTTTAAAAGAATGAGATTTGAAAGGCTTGTGTTACACTTTGACTCCAAAAACTGGTATACTGTATGTTAGTGTTTCAAAGAAATTCATCACAATGGTGCATGCATTGTGCAAATATAGCATTGCTGAAAAAGTATTTTAAAAAGGGGAGACAAACTCCCACATTTAAAAATCGTGATTCTCATCTCATCATTTTTGCAATGAATTAGTGGAGCACTAGCATTTGGCAGTTTACAGAGCTGTTTTACTTCAGTAAAACCTGATATTTAAAAAAGAAAGGAATTCAGAATTGCTTGACACTTTAGATAATGTGTTTTCAGAGCATTTGCAGAAATGTCATTTTCAAGATCAAGTACTCAAACCTGAGTTGATTAAGGACTCAAGTTCACAGGTATAACAATCCAAGATATTAATTACAGCCTGTCATTTTCAGTTTATTTAGTCTCTCACTGTTCAAATAAATCTGCCATTAAAATTATAGACTGATCATTTCTTTGTTAGTGGGCAAACGTAAAAAATCAGCAATCAAATACTTTTTTCCGTCACTGTATAGTATCTCACTAGGTGATGTGCTAAGCTGGTTTCTTATGTTTCATAGCACCTTAATTCATTTTTACCAAGACTTGTTATCTTGGTGTACAGAACAGGTTTCCTATATTACGTCAATAAGCAAAAGGCTTTTATTTACCCTCAGTTTTTTTTAGCAAGGCAGTCATGTTGGAGGTGTATTTGGGGTCATTATCATGCTGGAATACATGTTGGGATCATGCTTTGCTTCAGTATGTCACAGTATATGTTGGCATTCATGGTTCCCTCAATGAACTGTAGCTCTCCAGTGCCGGCAGCACTCATGCATCCCCAGACCATGACACTCCCACCACCATGATTGACTGTAGGCAAGACTCACTTCTCTTTGTACTCCTCACTGGTTGCAGCCAAACGCACTTGACACCAACTGAACAAAATAAGTCTATCTTGGTCTCATCAGATTACAGAACATGGTTCCAGTAATCCATGTCCTTAGTCTGCTTGTCTTCAGCAAACTGTTTGCGGGCTTTCTTGTGCATCATTTTTAGAAGAGGCTTCCTTCTGGGACGACAGCCATGCAGACCAATTTGATGCAGTGTGCAGCGTATGGTCTGAGCACTGACAGGCTGACCCCCCACCCCTTCAACTCTGAAGCAATGCTGGCAGCACTCATACGTCTATTTCCCTAAGACAACTTCTGGATATGACGCTGAACATGTGCACTCAACTTCTTTGGTCGACCATGGCGAGGCCTGTTCTGAGTGGAACCTGTCCTGTTAAACCGCTGTATGGTCTTGGCCATCATGCTGCAGCTCAGTGTCAGGGTCTTGGGAATCTTCTTATAGGGTAGGCCATCTTTATGTAGAGCAACAATTCTTTTTTTCAGATCCTCAGAGAGTTCTTTGCCATGAGGTGTCATGTTGAACTTCCAGTGACTAGTATGAGGGAGTGTGAGAGTGATGACACCAAATTTAACACACCTGCTCTCCATTCACACCTGAGACCTTGTAACACTAACAAGTCACATGACACCAGGGAGGGAAAACGGCTAATTGGGCCCAATTTGGACATTTTCATTAGGGGTGTACTCTATTTTGTTGCCAGCGGTTTAGACATTAATGCCTGTGTGTTGAATTATTTTGACGGGACAGCAAATTTACACTGTTACACAAGCTGTACACTCACTATTTCGTCAGTGTTGTCACATGAAAAGATATAATCAAATATTTACAAAAATGTGAGGGGTGTACTCACTTTTGTGAGATACTGTAAATAAATAAATAAATAAATAAATAAATAAAAGCCTTTTGCTTATTGACGTAATATAGGAAACCTGCTCTGTACACCAAGATAACAAGTCTTGGTAAAAATGAATTAAGGTGCTATGAAACATAAGAAACCAGCTTACCACATCACCTAGTTTACACCTCTAACACATTTGCCTTCAGAGCCATATCCTTTGCATGTTCAGACACAAGAGAGGCAAAGCATCCGCTGCAAAGTGATTTTACACTGGAAATGTGTTTAGCATAAACTCCTGTCTGCCACCCTGTGTAGTCCTTCCAGCTGTCACACACACCACAGCTTCAAAGCAATATCCTGTGACAAGCCAAAAGCTCCATGTGTACCTTGGGAGCCTACTGCTTCAAATAAGTAACTAAGAAAAAGAAAACACAGTTTAGCCTAGCCTAGCCGAACTGACGAGCTTACTGGATGTTAAAGAGTGGCAGTGAAGAACTGCCTTTTTCAATTTTTAATGCCTTTGAAATACCTCCGTGCTCACAATCGAGTTAGATGTATGTGGCCATGCACATAATGAATGACATAATTGGTTCTGTTCGCCTGCCTTTCTAACTCTCCTCTAAGGCCCATTTCTATCCCATTGATCTGAGCTTGAACATAATCAATATTCAGCAGCATGCACTCTGGTCAGAGCTAAGGAATAGCAGGAGGCTTGTTCAGAGACTGTGCACAGACACAAAGGCTGCATTTGCTGGCCCTGGGATGAACACTAGAGAAGGATCTCCTTAGTGTGGAGGTGCTTCTGCTTTTTCTGTAAACCTCACACTTTTGTATCCGGCCTTGCTGAGTATGCTGCTCCTCTGCAGCCTAAACACTTACACAAACAAATTAGATAATGCTGCTCCAGTTCCATCTCAGAGTACTCACTTACTTTTTAATCTCTTAATAATCTACCCCTTGGACCAAATTCTAATTATTTCCCCGGAACACACAAGATTAATTCAGTGGACAGAGATGCTTGTGAGATCTGGTCCTGAATTGCTCTCTATCCATTCAGATCTCTAATTGATTTTGTGAGTATTATCTGAGTGATCAATGCCTATGATTAATGCACAACCAATTTTAAAGAGAAATTTTAATTAATTACAATTTTTAGAACATTTATTTTATCAGATGCATATATCAACCAGACTGGCACCCTGTCCAGGGTGTACCCCGCCTTGTGCCCGATGCTTCCTGGGATAGGCTCCAGGTTCCCCGCGACCCTGAAGCAGGAATAAGCGGTTGAAGATGGATGGATGGATGATGGATGGATATATCAACCAGCCTTTGCATCTCAGAGATGGTATATATTTAAAAAGTTATCAGAAGTTTAACGTGACATCTTGGGTCCTTTGGTTAGAGAGCAACGAGAATGTACACATCAAACCACCCGATCAAAATGCAAATCAATATCAGTAAAGGTGCAGTCTAAAGCTTTAAAGTCTAAAGGGAAAGATATGGCCTGGGTCTGTTTTTGTCATAAAATATGCCAGACTATGCTTGTGAGCTTTTGAAGGTCAAGTGAACTCAGCAGAGGAGTTTTGCATTCTTGGAGCTGATAGAGAAAAAAAGTGAGGGAGACAGGAGGTCTCTCTCTACCAGACAGGAAGTGTGCTCAATTTTAAGTGAATCTCCTGTTATTTTCGATTTTACTTTTTTTGTCAATCTTGCTTGTCTTTATTAATTTCCCCATTTGCTTTTAACTTATTCCTTGTAAAAGGCAAGTCTTGATCCACCTCAACCCTGACCAGGGCTGCATCCGAATATCAATACTATACATTAGGAGAAAAGCAGTATGCCAAAAGGAGTAGTATGTCCGAATTCTTTGTATTCATAAAACAGCAGGCGAGAAAAACTTGGCTGACCTACTGCTTCTACAGAAATTCTGCAGTATGGAACAGTGGACACTGCGCTATTACATAAGTCATCTGGACTGTCGGAATCAAAAATGTCAGAAGCCAGCACAATGGCTCTTTTTAAGTGTATGTCACATGACAATGCCAATATGGTGTGCCATTATGGTGATGTACTACGCACGGGTTGCATTCATGCTACACATAAATACTGATCAGTATATACTGTATTAACGGCCAAGCAGTAGGTACTGTCACAGTACACAATTTCAGACACATCCCAGGTTTCTGAAAATTAAGTATCATGAAACCATTAATTATTTTTTTGTTTGTTTGTTTTGTTTTTGTTTTGTTTTTGTTTTTGTTTTTTTTTGGGGGGGGTTTGGACTGAGTTAGTTCTGCTATTCAACATGAGGAAAAATAGAGTGTATATTCAACTACAGCACACGGCTACAAAAAAGTCCTAGACACTTTGCTACACATCCAGTTCACTTCTGCTCCTATATTTTTATAACAACATTTATTTATAAAGCTTTTCATTGTGCTTGCTTAACATATCATTTTATAAAAAGATATGTCTCTTTCATAAGAAAGTGAACTTAGTGTGTTTTATAAGCTCTATAGTCAATATTTTACCAAATTTCCTCTTGGGGATCAGTAAAGTACTCTCTCTCTCTCTCTCTCTCTCTCCTCTCTCTCTCTCTCTCTCTCTCTCAATAGAGTGCTGACTGCCTTGATATTATTTATCAATTTGCAAGCCATGTTAACCAAGCTATATTTTGTTTGGAAATTTAAAAAATACAAACATACAGTATTATCCTATATTAAGATGTATTGATGTCACCCAACTCCCATCAATACTCACTTACACAAAGCCCTGCCTCCTCCTAAAGGTGGGAAAGAGTGCCCCATAGAGAAAGTGTTTGGCCTTTGAAATAAGCAACAAACAGCTGCTGGAAAAAGATGTTATTCAGCAGTGCTTAAAAGCTTCACTTTGTCTTTGAGATTTGTCACATAAGATTTAATCAGCAGGATAGTATTGTAAAGGGCAGAAATAGGAACACAGGCTGAGTGTTGAGAAGACAAATGTTTCAGTTTACTCTGATCTGAAATAAAACAAGCCTAATCTTTGTCTCAGTTACAGCTTTCCTTGCTCTGTCTTCCTGTGGATTAATTGGATTGGCTTCCCAAAAAGAGTGGAGGGAAAATATTAGAAAATAAATTACAATCACAACCACTTTCCTTTCCCCATCTGTCTTATTCCAGGCAGCCTGTGTCAAAATTAGATCTGTCCCAGTCTCATGTCTGTATGTTTCTCTCTTTCTGTATCTCTCTTTCACATTCTGTCTTCCTACTCCACTGGTCATCCATCCACTGGTCTTTGCAAGGTATTAATGATTAACATGAGATTATTGTAGGAGAGCAGAGTATCCATTTAGTCACTGTCCTCTCTCAACAATTAGGTGTCTGAAAGGAAACAATAGCAAAAAGTTAAAAAATAGTGTTTAATAATGCAAGTGTAAAGAGAGATGGGACCATAGGGGAGGCACTGTAAAGGACGTATTTACCGTGTGGACAGATGAAATAACATTCTGATTCATTTGTTGCTTATATTTCTCTATGCTCAAATACCCTGAGAGGATGTGAATTCTAATTCACCCATATTTCCCTGTCTTCATTTCCGATTTCCTCTGCTCCCTCACTTTCTTGTGCTCAGGTCTGATTCAGAAACCTGTGAACAATAGAGTAGCTATCAGTTCACACATCCAGATCCAGATTAATGCCATATCTGAGAGCAAAAGGCAATTCAGCACTAAGCACTCGGCATTATCCTCATCACTTGCCAACTGTTAAATGCCATTTTTCAGCTGACAAGCAGCAAATCCACTTTTAGTTCCTGTGGCCTCAAGCTATGAAATTCTTTCCCTCAGCACATTTAAAAGTCTTTTTATTATGAAAAAAATTTATATCATATAATTGTAACTAAATATTTAAGTTAAATCTTTGTCTTTTATTCAGTTGTCATTTATTTAATGTAAGCAAAGTAAGTAAAAATTTATATAGCACCTTCAAGAACAGATGTCACAAAGTGCTTCACTATAAAATATTTAGTAATATAAAAGAACAATATATATATATATATATTTTAAAAAGTACATGATTTCAACAAAGGCAAACAAATGGGTCTTTATCTGCTTTTTAAAAGATTTCAAAATCTCCTTTTGTCTTGAGCCTAGAGCTAGGAACAACCAGCAATCCCTGATTAGAGGACCTCAAATTCTGAATATGATTGTATGACCACAATAGTTCTGTAAAATAGCCAGGTTTCTAAACTGGATTCTAAAACTGGTTTCTAAGTTTAATTGCTAAAGAAATCAAAGTTGGTGTTACATGAGACCTTCTGGATAACTTGGTCAGAAGCTTAGCAGCAGTATTTTGGACCACTTGTAAGCAGTTCAATGATGTATTGCTAAGACAGCTGTAAAAAGAATTACAATAGTCAAGATGGGAGGAGAAATGCATGTATAAATCACCTCCACCTCAGCTCTGGACACAACTTTCCAGAGTTTAGCAATATTCCTCAACTGGTAAAAACAGGAGCAAACCAAATAATTTTCATGCCGATAAAGACTCAGAGAATAGCCCATAGTAGAGAGTAGGTTTAACAGAAAATAAAAAGACCAAGTTTTATTATTATTTTATATATATATATATATATAGGGACAACGCCAGCAGGGGCAGAAATTTAAACTTCTGTTTTGTCAGTATTTAGCTGGAAAATAAAATGATATATTATGTAATATAATAATAATATAAATATATATTTATATAAAATATATTAAATACATATATTATCTATCTGCCATCCAATCTTTTATATATGTGATGCACTTTAAAAGGACAGGCAGTTTAGAAACAGTTGTGGTTAGACAACTAGATGTGATGATGCAATTGCAGAATATAAGTGAGGCGTTTATTAAAGTAACAAACAAAAGCACAAACACAAGACTTACATGGACAAAGACGAGCATAACATGATACATGGGGACAGAGCACACATGCTAAACATGAAACAGGTGAATGAGACATGACATGGCTGATATGAAATATAGTTTCTAGTTCTTTTCTGATATTACATGACAGAAACACACACACACACACACACACACACCCCTTCCTTAATACGTGGCTCCCAAAGTGCGTAATCAGTTCATGAGGGGCTCCTGGATCCCCAGACCAGAGGTTCTTAAGCATTTCAGAGTTCCATTGTGCGTCATCTCTCATGGGGCTGGACAGAGTATGCTTGACATGTTCACTGAGGGCCAGAAGTGGTCGGTCTCTTCCGCTCCGTAGAGAGATGACGTGAACGAAGCTCAAGGCAGAGACGTTTACCATGATGCTAGATGGCAGAGCGACGTTCTCTGTGAAATCAGAGGGGGGATCTATGCTCTCTGCAAAGCATGAGGGGGTAAGCAATGCTCTCTGCAAAGCATGGGGGATAGCAATGTCCTCCGTGGAGCAGGAAGGGGGTGTGATATATGTCGCGAAGCAAAGAAAAGGAGCAACGCCTTCAGCCGAGCCTGGAGGCAGAGCGAGGTCCTCAGCCGAGCAGGATGGCATAGCAACATCCAAAGTGAAGCCAGGCGTAGTGACATCCGAGGTGGAGCAGGGAAGTAAAGCAGAGCTCTTGGCCAGACCGGGAGGTGGAGCAATGTCTTCAGCACAACAGGGAGACTGAGACTGAGATCTACAGGGTGGGAGGAGAGGTTTCCGCCTGGCTAGAAGGTTCCTTCTTGATATATGCCTCGATGGAGTATATCATGTCAAGCCATTCCTGATTAGCCTTGATCATGGAGAACCTCTCATTCTTCTCCCACTAAGGGTTTTCCCTTTCAAAAAGGGCGTTTTCCACACTGAAAAAAATCTGCTGCATCCATTGATTCGGTCTTGCATTCTGTCATGATTTGGATTTAGAGGCAGATGCAAATGCAGAATATAAGTGAAACATTTAATAAAGTAATAAACAAAGCACAACACAAGACTTACATGGATCAAAGACAAGCATAACTTGATACATGGTTACAGTACAAACAACATAAGACAACAGGGCAGTGCTGAACATGGCTATATATACACACCAGTGCTAAAGAGCTAAACATGAAAAAGGTGAATGAGGCACGTGACATGGTGCAGTGGCTGATGGGAAACATAGTTATAATATTTCCATAGCAATCAATTTGGTTTAAATATTTAACGTCACAATGCATTGTGGTATCATTTGTTAATGTTTATTTAGATTGAATCCAAATATTTACCATGTAAATATATGTATGTACATATATATTGCATGCATGTGTGTATGTCTATGAATATATAGTTCTTATATGTGTGTGTGTGTGTGTGTATATATACTGTACAATATATGTGTATATATATATATATATATATATATATATATATATATACACATATATATATATATATATATATAATGTGTGTGTGTGTGAGTGTGGGTTTTTGTGTGTGTGTATGTATACATTTACTAAGTTGCTGCAAAGAAAAAATACATTGTTTATCAAAAATATTTATGTAAATCTGGATTTTTTTTCATCAGATTTTTACATCCAAGGAAAAAGTACTGAACTGTTGAAGTTTACAAAAGGTACCCCATAAAGTGTGAATGTTTAAATGTGTTGTGCTATCCAGTGTGTATTCCTGCCTCACACGCAATGTTCCTGGGTTAGTCTCTGGATCTACCCTGACCCTAATTAGGCTTATACGGAAGTTGAATAAATGAACTTAATGATTGCATTGCTTGACCAGGAAAAATGTTGCTAATTCAGCATTTAGCTTCATCCCTTTTGCAGTCAGCAGGTTTTCCCATGTTGGAAAAGCACCTCTCTGATATACTTTTATTTTTATTCTATTTTATTTTTCGTGTCATGGTTTTTGTAGCAATACTGACAGGAAGGATATATATACACAATCAAGGAAGCATGAAATTGAGGTTGTTGTTTTTTTCAGGCATTTGTTTTTCATTGTGTTCCCAAGATATCCCCTGTTATTTGTATCAGTAAGAACAATTTTAACAATATTTTCTCCTGTGCCCCTATAAATAGAATATTATCACACAAAAAGCAAAAAGATATGAGCGTACATGACTTCTCAGTTTTACTGGGTGCATCTCTTGGCTTTTTCCATTGTTAGTACATCTCTTATCAATGACATTCGACATATGAGTAGAAGGGGAAATATGTCTCCATTAAGATATGGGGATGGCACAAGGCTAAATCCAGAATGGGAAAAAAACATGGCTTGCTGCTTAGGTAAATCTTACCTTAAAATCCATCTCCCTGCACAACAAACATCAAAGGAAGGATTCAATTGGGCACCAAAGTTTCTTTCATCTTTCCTTGGTTCCTTATTCACCATCCAGGACTGAAAGTCACCATATAAGGCTTTCACATCATGCTTCCTGCATGGAGATGTACATGTATGGCATGTATGGCAGGTTCTATAGTTTCTTAATCTCTGCTCAGTTCAAAGTGGTTCAAAACTTTTACTGGGATAAAGCATTTTGTCACCAAGACCAGTTTATACACATGTTTTATAAAGAACCTTGAGCTTTGGATGTTGGTCACATTGTGGATTTTTCTAACAGGATTTCTGAACAGAAGAACAGATACAACCTACACATGCTTGACAACACAGTGTTTAAATATTTATCTCATGTATCAAAGCATTAATGAAGAAAAGAAAAAATAAATAAATGGATGAGCAATCGGTTTCCCCCTCTCAGAGAGACATGTGCTGCTCCAGATTACCTGCTGGACAAATAAATGCTCAAAAAGAGAAACAGCTGTACTGGATAGCTGATCAGCATTGCCAAGTGCTGATCCGGATCATAGCACCAGCTTTCTTGTTGGAATTCATATTGCATTGCTACATTGGCTAGTGCTTTTTATATGATTGCGTCAGCAAAATCTGAGAGAGAGGGATTTTTTTTTTGTACGCCTCCAAAACAAATTACCAATATGCATACATATGTGAATGTCATATTACAGAACAAGCCAGTCTTTTTGAACTAGCCCTGGGCCCAGTGCATGAAAATTACTCCTGATTATACCACATGAAGGTCATAACACAGTTATCAATATAGTGATAAACTGTACTGTATATCTATAATATGACTGTGTCACAGAAGACATAAGGACTTACAGCACTGAAAATAGCAATATGCTAAAGCCTTAATACTCTTTGATGAGTGTCTAAATTATGGAAGGTAAAGCAAAGAATGTTAACATGCTGTTCACACTCATTCTCTAATCACTGAAGTCTCATTCAAGGTTTAGAGGTTTAGAATTCAAGAAATGTCACCTATCATAGTCTTTGGTGTATTAGCAAGCTGTGCTACATTCAAATTCTCTTTCTCAAAAAATACGCTTTCTCTTTTTTAATCTCTAGCTTTTATATCTGTAGCATGAAGGTTCCATCCATTTATCTTCTACCGTTTACTCCTTCTTCAGGGTCGCGGGGAACCTGGAACCTATCCCAGGGAGCATCGGGCACAAGGCAGGCTACAACCAGAACAGTGTGCCAGTCCATCGCAAGGCACAATCACATACACACTCACACACTCATTCATACACTACGGAAACTTTAGACACTTTAGACAATCAGCCTACCATGCATGTCTTTGGACTGGGGAAACCGGAGTACCCGGAGGAAACCACCGCACACACACGGCCCCCTGGACCCTGGGAACGTGCTAACCACTAAGGTTTTTTTTTTTTTTTTACCACAAATTCAAAACATTTCCCTATATTGATAAAGGAAGGGAAAAACAGTTTAGTCAAAACTTACTTACAGTAGAAGTCAAAGTGCAGTTTTTTAAGCAGTCAGTGAATGTTTATATAAAACATGCCTTTGACATACATTTTCATGAATTCTCCTCTTAAAGTGATTTGTAAATAAGCTCAAAATCTGTATATTTTGCCTGTTCAGAGATTGGAATAGCTTTTCAGGGGAAATTTTGGGATTATGCACTATGTATATAGTTATATGGCTCTGATCATGGATGAATACCATACAACCACCATAAAAATACCATTTTGTCTCATGGTTTTACTGTATGGTTATAGTCTTTTACATGTTTATTGACAAAATTCATCACCTTCCCTTACCATAAATGAGTTTCAGTGGTTCACCATTTTTAATGTGGATTTTCTGATTTTCTCAGCCTTATCAGTATTCAGAAAAAAAGAAAAAGAAAAAAAAAAGAAAGTCTCAATAAGGTTACAGGATTTGAAACCATTTAGTGAAATAGGCATCTGTAATAGAACATTTTAGAAGCTATTTTCTACCATGTTCACAGTAGTTGAAATAGCTATATTGTTCATTTTATTTTTAGATATAATATAGTCCCAAGGCAGCAAACACTAATAATTTCAGCACTAACACTCCTGTGATTATGGCCCAATTAATACAAAGAGGACAAATGAAGATCTCATTACTATAACAATGTTTGCTAATCCTCTATAATTAAATGACAAACTCTAAAGTTGTTTTGAAACTTCAAGCATGTACATCCCACCACACTGGGTCCTGAACTGTAGCTGTTCTCTATCATAGTATGTGAAGGTCACCCTGGTGATCCAGGGCTAATCCTAGCAGAAGGGCCCCACTTTGTGCACCACAAAACATACCTATCCCATTATAGGCTCTCTCGTTCTCTGAGCAATTTACTTCTGATTAAGCAGTTTTTTTCCAAGGTGTGCTTCCACTGGCACAGATGTGGGTAAGTCCTATTGCTTTGAATGTGTCTCCAGAGGGGTATTATCTGCACAAGCCTCCTACACAGGGGAGAAAGGCTAGTTTTTGCCTGCTTATCTTTGCTCTTCTTCCTGTTTCTGCTGGGCTAGATAGAATTGAAGCAGGGTGAGAAGCCTTCCAGAAAACACAGCACAATTAAACTCAAGGCCCAATCAATTTGTTCATTCCAGTCTATAGCAAGTGAAGACTATAAGCTTCCTATAGATATCACCTTTTACCTTATTCTTGGCAATAAATCGTATGGTACTCCATGTGCTTTTTCAAGTGGATTATGCATAATCTCGGGGTAAATATAAATAAAATCAGAGGATCTATTATTTTGTGCTTGTGGGAAAATTTAATTTTTTCCCTGTTAATCTAAGTTGTGGTGGCTGGAGTAAAGGCCTCGCAAAGCGTCTCAAGGGAGGAGGGAGGAAACTCATCATTTGATGACAATGTAGCGTCTGGGGGGGCGTTGGTCTAGCACTTGGACCCCCCCAATGTCCATACCATACGCTCAATTGAGAGGTCACCATGTATTAGTTGTGACAGACAACACAACAGTGGTCTTATTTATCAACCACCAGGGAGGGTTACACTCGCTTGGGCACCCCCTGTTCAGGCAGGTGCAACTAATTCTTCTCTGGTTGGAGGGAAATTTTTTGTCAGGGTGTGCAATGTACTGTACATTCTTGGCAACTGGATTGTGGGGACAGACATCCTGTCGAGGCAGGGGCTGAGGCCCAGGGATTGGAAGCTCCACCCAGAAGTGGTGGAGTCCATATGGTGGAGGATCGGCCAAGCGGAGGTGGATGTGTTTGCCGCTGAGGAGACAACACACTGCCTGTTGTGGTTTGCCCTTACTCCCACACAATTGGGGCTGGACGCCATGGTGCACATGTGGCCGAGTTCACATCTGTATGGTTTTCCCACAATCGCCCTGCTCCCACAAGTTCTAGAGAGAGTTTGCCAAGACCATTTACGTCTGCTGCTAGTAGCACCTTATGGTTCTCAGAGATGATGTCCCTGCTAGATGAAACTCCTTGGGAGATTCCCATCCACAGGGATCTCAAGCCAGAGGACTGATTTATCATGCTCAGCTAGAACTATGGAAACTGTGGGTCTGGCCTCTGTGTGGCACCAGCTCATAGATTCTGGTCTAACTGGTTGTAGAGACCATGTTGAACACTAGAGCACCATCCACGAGGGAATTGTATGTGCTTAAGTGGCAACTTTTTGTCTCATGGTGTGAGAAATGTCAGCTAGATCCAGAAAACTGCAATAGCTACAGTCCTGGAGTTCTTACAATTGTGTTTCTCAGCAGGTTGGCTCCTTCTACAATCAGGGTCTATGTGGCTGCCATTTCAGCCAGCCATGCCCCTATTGAACGACGCTGTGATCCTCTACCATCGAGGTTTATGCATGGTGTCAGGCGGCTGAGGCCCATCTGCAGATCTCGCATACCTTCCTGGGCCATTTCTGTGCTCCTGGAAGGTCTTTCAGGTGCCCCATTTGAGCCCTTAGAGTCAGCCTCAGAGAAGCTTCTGACTCTAAAGGTAGCTCTTCTGCTGGCCCTGACATGTCTCAAGTGAGTAGGAGATCTACAAGCTCTCTCTGTTTCTCCTTCCTGCCACACACATTCATTTGATATAACAGCCTGGACATACATTCCACCCTGGGCTTGAATGTCTTGCAGGCCATACCCTCAGTATGACGGAGTGGGTATTCTCATTTCCACAGCATGAAGATCACGCAACTGAGTTCCTTTTGAAAGGGAATGTCTGGGTTATGCATGTAACCCTGTTCCCTGAGAAGGGATCGAGATGTTGCATAGCTTTTTCATACTGGAGCATGCCTATGAATTGTATCTTTGCTTCAGATAATAGAGGCTGATGGTGTGATTCACAGGTGCTGTTTCATATCACATGATGCAATGCGCTTAATTACCACGTCACCTGATCACGACAGGCCTATAAATAGGCATGATGTTACACAAGCTTCAGATGCCTGTCACACGCGAGTTCACTTCTCACAGTGTGAAGCTCACACAGCGACTCATTCCCTTCTCAGGGTTACATGCATAGAACAGACGTTTTTGCATTGCCTGACCTAGTTTGTGTTTTTGACCCTGCTCTTGCCTTGCAATTTGGATTTATTTGTCTGGTTGTTACAGCCATTTTGCCTTTTTTTGTGGAGTTGGAACTTGGGCCGTTTTGATCCGTTTCTTTGGGATTGCGTTGTGTTATGTGAGGTTTGGTAGTGCATTTGCTCCTGGTTCATGGGTCACGTGTGGGGTCTCCCACCCCACATATAATGTGGGTTAACCTTCCAACAGGTGGATGGAAATGGAGAGCTGGGAAGCACACCTTTTTTGACCACGCTCCTGCACGCCAATTCACAATACGCCTTTTTGCGTTAAGTTAGTAAGGTTTCATTTCAACAAGTTTTTCATATATTATGTGTTTCTGTCAAGAAAATAAAGGTCTTTTTATCTACGGCATGCAAGGAAGTGCGTTAATCCAACCCTGGTTCCCCCGTTTCCCCCGCATTGAACAATTCGAACAAATCGCAGACACACTGGTTATTGATTAAAATCAGCCACAACTGCAATTGCAGCTATCTCAACCCCCTTATGACACACACTTTTTTTGTTGTTGTTTGTTTGTTTGTTTTTTTAAGGGAATGAGAGGAGCTGATTTTATTGGACGGCCCAAAGCTATCCATCACCAATCTCATCTCTTAATAATGTATTTATTATAACTCCACCCATTTTATAATTTTAAAATTGAACCCATTTTTTCCAGCATCCCATGCATTATTAAAAGAGAGGTCCATGAATCTAAAAAATGTGTTTGTTTTCCCCTGTTTTAACTTTTTTTCCCTATTTAATGGGTGAATATCAGTATATATTTGTCTCATTCTGCATAGCAACAATTATACAGGGAAAAAAGTTAATTTCAGAGATGAGAAGTAACGAAGTACAATACTTTGCTACTGTACTTAAGTATTTTTTGCACAAAAGAATCAGTACTGGAATCAATACTTTACTTCACTATTTATATTTCTGACAAATTTTTACTTTCACTTCTTGCATTTTTTACACAAATTTCTATTTTCTTCCCTTGCATTTTCAAACCTGGCTTGTTACTTTAGTTTGAATCTGTATTTGGTGGCATAATCAATATTATTTCTTGCCATTGTGGACCTTTTTTCGTTTCCTGGCTATCATGCACAACAAATAAGCTAGTCTTATGAAGCTACCATGGAGCAAGGCAGAAGGCAACAAGAAGAATGGATGACGTTATGGATAAGACAGAGAGAGTTAGTGATGTCGACATGACTGAGAATAGAGACGTTCCTGATTACCCATTGCCATATATGAGAGAGATAACCGAAATTGTTGGCATCAAAAAGGATCCCTGGTTAATGCGCTGTGATTGTGTCAACCTAAAAAGTGCTGGCTTTCAATTCACCATCGAATTTGAGAAAGTACACTATCTCTTTCTTATCATGTGCCAATGTTTAGTGTTTTCAGTATTAATAGTCTATTTACTATGTTTGCTAGGTCTGTAATGTTATCAGAAATTAATATGGGTGCTTTAGTGCAGCTCAACTTTAGTGCAGCTCAACTTTAGTGCAGCACATGTATTTGCTAACATTAGCATTAGCAATGTGAAATGTTTTATTTAAAAATGGACATTTCAAGAAACCAAGAGGGAATCACAGCAAAGCGTGGATTAATCTATTGTTAACTTTGTCATTCAGGGTCTACACACGCTAAGTGTTGTTGAACAAGAGGGTTTTAAAACCCCTTGTGCATCTCCTTCAACCAAGTGTTGTGGTAATGTCTCATGGCACTGTAAAAAAATAAAAATAAATAAAAACCTTGAAAAGGCAACACAGAAAATGAAGAACAACCTGAAAGCTGCCATGAGTGAAATTGAGTTCATTGTGACCAACACTGACTGCTGGACAGCACACCGACGGAGCTTCATAGGTGTCATGGCAACATGGATAGCTCCTGAAACTCTACAGAGATGTTATGCTGCTCTGGCATGTAAACAACTAAAAGGCACACATTCTTTTTCTGCACTCGCAGGTGCCTTGAATAAATTTCACACAGTTCATCATCCATGATAAGATTACTCGCACAACAACTGATAATGGCTCCAATTTACTAAAAGCATTTAGAGTCTATGGTCAACTTGATGGAAACAATAATCCAGAAACTGTGGAAGGGTCCAAGCCAAGTCAAATGGGGAAAAATTGAGTGATGATGATGATGAAAAAGAGGGGGAAAACAGTGAGGGTGCTCAGTTTGTTGACGCTAGAACCATGTTGGACCAAGATGATGGCCTGGAATATCAACTGTCTAAACACCATCACTGTGCCTACCACCTTCTCAACCTGGTGTCTACAGTTGATGTCTTGGAAGCCAATTCTAATTTAGCTTAAAAGCGACTCTCTTGTTGAGCATTTTCAAAGTGCTCAGGTATGTGGTACAAAAGCGCATGATCCACTACAGCTGCTGAGATAATAGAAGAAAACTGCAAACTCCAGCTCTTGAGGCCAAATGTTAGTAGGTGTGGAGAGGATTGTGAGACTTGTGAGGGAACACTGAGAGGGAATAATGAAAAAGAAACATTGCAGCTGTCTGCAGTGTGTTAAAAATGTAAGTACCACTTAATTTTCAAAACTTAGCCTATTGATTGCAATATGATGCAATATTATTTATTAATACATCTTTGACCATTTTGGATGGATTCAAACTGACTGTAATAAATTTCTACTGTGTATGAAAAGTTTTTTAAAGTATATATGAAATATAAATGAATCTCTCTCATACATACACACAGTGTAAATAATACAGTACTACTCATTAACATTATCAAGCAAAATCTGTCATTTGGTTTCACTTTATTTGCAGCAATACATAACAGTCTTTTTTTTTGGGGGGTGTTTTTTGATAGGTTCACTCCTGCTGAGCTTGCATTTCTGGAAGAATATGCAAAGACAATGAGCCCATTTGCAAAAGTTCTCAATGTTCTTCAGAGAGAGACCACTGTGCAGGTGGGAAAACTTCAGCACATTCGCATTTTCTCTCCAGGTTCTATGGGCCTTTGGTGGATGCTCTTCTAGCAGGAATTGAAAAATGTTTTGGACAGATACTCGTTGATCCAGAGATAATCGCTGCTGCAGTTCTACTCCCCAAATTCAAGATGTGCTGGAAAAGTGACGAATGTGTCCTAAAACTTGGTAAGTTTTGCACAGTTTGCTTGATGCTTTACTACTTGTGGCAGGGTAAGTGATTTAACTATCCTATTGGTTCTGCTCAGGCTATGGTTTCGACAGACCAATAGGGTGGGAGCTACCCGACTATTTAAGGAACCTTATTTTGGTAGGCGCATAAGTGTCTAGGTGATTCCAAGTTCCTCGCCCCCCTGGCATTTCCAGTCCCCATTTCTGGTCAGGTACGTTCATGCTTTGCTCATGGTGTAATGAGGTGAACATCTCAAGGCCAATTTGTTTATTTATACTCTTAGAGTGACGCTGGTGGCGCGTGCATTGTGGTGAGTTGGTGCCGGAGATCGCATTCAGTGATCACAACATTTAGCCAGGGGCTGAATGAATATGTATAAGTATGTCAAGCCGTGGTAGCTGTGAGTAATCATACAACTTTGCATTTGGTGTTTCTTTCAACCCAATGGTAAGAGTGGGAAGTTGAGCATCTAAGTCTTCTCTATGACTAATCCCTAGCCGAAGATGCTACATGTGACGCCGCTGCTGTTCTGTTTCACCTGATCTGTTTTGCTTTACCTGATTTTTTTTCATGATAATTTTCTTTGTTTTATGTATTGTTTTGTTTCACCTGATCTGTTTTGCTTTACCTGATTTTGTTTTGTTGTACTTCAGTGTTTGATGTTTCAGTGTTTAAGTATGTTTGGCTTATGTTTTGCAACCACATGGGGTGACTGTGGCGCAGGTGGTAGAGCGGGTTATCCACTAATCGTAGGGCTGGCGGTTCGATTCCCGGTGTGACTCCACATGCCAAAGTGTCCTTGGGCAAGACACTGAATCCCAAGTTGCTCCTGATGGCAAGCTCTGTTACCATTTGGTGTGCGTGAATGGGTGAATGAGACACAGTGTAAACAGCTTTGGATATAAGTGCACATTTACCATTTACATGTAGTCTGAGAGGCAAAATGGTAATTAGTGTTTTCTAGCCTCAAATCTATTTCAGGTTTGTTGTTCCACACAACCACCTTACTATTGATGGGGTGTATGCTATGCCTTATTGTCTCTATGCTATAGTGGCTATACTTTTGTACTGTTTACCATAATTTTGGTTCTGCTTAGGTGCTGTCAACTGCCTCTATTTCATGTGGTGGTGTTAGTAGGCTTGGGTGTTATAGCTACCACACCACAGTGTCTGTAAAATTTGTCTTTCTTTGTTTGTTGTTTAGTGTTTGTGTAATTTTGGGTGTCTTCTTTCTCTCGCAAGTGAGTCTTGGTGGGACAGGGGATGCTAGCTCAATTTATTCTGTCGTGTGTGCTTCACAGCATGCTCAGTGTGCCAACACAACTTCCTTATGGTGTAAGTAGTGTTTGATTTTGGTGTGACTTGCAATGGGTTTGGATGACCTCCCGAATTGTAACTGGCCTGCCTTGTCCTTGCCAAGCATGGGCCTGGAGAAGTGCTCAGTTTTAAAAATCCTTATTGTGCTTCATGAGAGAGAGAGAGATTTTTAAATTTGTATGTTAAATTTTAATGATGCTTAAGTGTCATAATAAGATATTATTTTTATATCCGTACTCATGTTTCACTCTCACGTTCCTTGCCCCGATTGGTGAAACTTATCTGTATTAATTTATTTGGGAGTATTTTTCTGGTTCTCCCCCAGGGTGGTGTAGTTGGATTTACTAAATTTGGGATAAATGTTTTCCCTCCACTTAGGTATGCCACATACTGAAGATAATAGAGGACACTTTTGCATTTTAAATAATTTTCATAACATTTTGAGCAATTGTTTTTCATGCAGGAGCGGGCAATTCACAAAATTTTGCATAACTATCTTGGCATAAAAGAAAAATCCTCAGGTCTTGACTATATCAAAAGTCACCTGAAATAACAAATGGAAGTGTATAAAGGTGAGGCCTCATATTCCTCAGAAGATTTTTTTTTCAGTGATCAAAAAGTCCTATTCCCAAGTGGCATAATGTTGAAATGGACTTTAGTACCTGCATTGTGTCAGTGGGGCAGTTGAGGTAAGTTTCCAGCTGACTGGTATGACACCAGTCAGCTGGAAACTTACCTCAACTGCCCCGCTGACACAATGCAGGTACTAAAGTCCATCTCTGCATTATGCCACTTGTCATTAAGGGAACCCAGACTATGAAGACTTGTGAACACTCTAGATGTCAGGTTATTTTTAAATAATAAAAATCCTTGCACTTGTAGGCCGCCATCCCTGTTTATGTCAATACATTCTGGGTCGTGACGTGAAATGGTTGCAATGGTCTTGATTGTACAATGACCCTACAGCGATATTTTAGCCTGAGCATAACATATGCAAGGAGACTAACATAGAGGCCATTACTCAAAATGTACATCAAAACAAAGACGATCAAAGAGGTGAGAAGGCAAGAGTGGGGTCAAATCTATGGTGTCTGTGTAGCATCTGCACATCTATGCCACCCGAGAGCATTTGTTGTTGAAGGTAAGCATACGGATTAAACTATTACCTTTATGATGAAATATATATATAATATTCAAATATCAATAATTTTAGAGATTAGCAGTCATCTCTCTATTGTATACATTATCCTGTTAAAATTCCGACGTCTTGCCAGCGCTCTTTCACCATGTTATGAGAAAAACTATGCTATCTACACAGCTTATATGTGTACAAAGGTACTCATATATTTGGAAAGCTAAGATACTTGTGATTCAGTTGATATAAACCGTCTTGAGATACAATCACAACAACATCTACAATCAATGTCTGTCAGATCACTGATAGACAAACACTTACGAAATGGAGGCAACTCACCTCATATGAAGCATCATAGCAATCCACTGATCCATAGCATCCCGACAAATACAGTCTTGTTACACTGGCAAAGGTCCAAACAATCCAATTATTGAAAAATATTTAGTCCACCTTGCAAAAGAGACCAAAACCATGCATGTACTCCAAATGGTTCAAGAACAGCTTTAATTTTACTTTGCAGCTTTTTCAGGAGATTTATGTTAGGAGAATATACAGAAAAAATGCCCTAACAAGATGCTTATGGGTTTGATTATATTTACAGATGTCCCCTGTGTCACAGCACACAAGAACTAGAAAATAGCACAGTGTGGCATTCTTTTCCTGCTGCGGGGGCTAGTAGCAATTCTTTTGAGTGCTCAAGCACAACCATTTTACAGCAGTGACTCAGAATGCATTGCACATGTCATATAATGGCGGCCTATGTAGATTAAAATATTTATTAAATGTTAAGGATTTTTAAAGTAGTGAATATATTTCATTTGTTTCTAACAATGTATTTTAGTAGGGGAGGCCATTATTACATGTTAAGGCCTACAAGTCTTCATAGTCGGGGTTCCATTTAACACTCCGCTACCAGCCTCAGCTGCCTGTGAGTGACTGTTCAACACTGCAAGACTGATTTTTATGCCAAAAAGGGCACATGCGGATTCCAAGAACTTGCTGCTTCTCAGGCTAAACAAAGACTTCTGGTAATAAGGTTGTGCAGTTTATGAAGCAATTCACACACAGAAATGAACACACGTGTATATACACATATACAGTATCTCTCAAAAGTGAGTACACCCCTCACATTTTTGTAAACTTTTGATTTTATCTTTTCATGTGACAACACTGAAGAAATTACACTTTGCTACAATGTAAAGTAGTGAGTACAGCTTGTGTAACAGTGTAAATTTACTATCCCCTCAAAATAACTCACACAGCCATTAATATCTAAACCGCTGGCAACAAAAGTGAGTACACACCTAAGTGAAAATGTACAAATTGGGCCCAAAGTCTCAATATTTTGTGTGGCCACTATTATTTTCCAGCACTGCCTTAACCCTGTTGGGCATGGAGTTCACCAGAGCTTCACAGGTTGCTACTGGAGTCCTCTTCCACACCTCCATGACGACATCACGGAGCTGGTGGATGTTAGAGACCTTGTGCTCCTCCACCTTCCATTTGAGGATGAACCACAGATGCTCAATAGGGTTTAGGTCTGGAGACATGCTTGCCCAGTCCATAACCTTCCCCCTTCTTTAGCAAGGCAGTGGTCATCTTGGAGGTGTGTTTGGGGTTGTTATAATGCTGGAATACTGCATACTGATCATGCTCTGCTTCAGTGTGTCACAGTACATGTTGGCATTCATTGTTCACTCAGTGAATAAATGTATGAGAGCTGTCTGTATGAGGACTATGCTGCAGAGGTTAAAGGAGTGGGGGGTCAGCCTGTCAGTGCTCAGACCATACGCTGCACACTGCATCAAATTGGTCTGCATGGCTGTTGTCCCAGAAGGAAGCCTCTTCTAAAGATGCACAAGAAAGTCCGCAAATAGTTTGCTGAAGACAAGCAGCCTAAGGACATGGATTACTGGAACCAAGATAAACTTATTTGGTTCAGATGGTGTCAAGCATGTTTGGCTGCAACCAGGTGAGAAACACAAAGACAAGTTTGTCTTGTCTACAGTCAAGCATGGTGGTGGGAGTGTCATGGTCTGGGGCTGCATGAGTGCTGCAGTCATTGGGGAGCTACAGTTCATTGAAGGAACCATGAATGCCAATATGTACTGTGACATACTGAATCAGAGAATGATCCCCTTCAGAGTCTGGACCACATGGCAGTATTTCAGCATGATAATGACCCCAAACACACCTCCAAGACGACCACTGCCTTGCTAAAGAAGCTGAGGGGGAAGGTGATGGACTAAACCCTATTGAGCATCTGTGGGTCATCCTCAAACGGAAGGTGTAGGAGTACATGGTCTCTAACATCCACCAGCTCTGTGATGTCGTCATGGAGGAGTGGAAGAGTGGCAACTTGAGGCAACCTGTGGCAACCTGTGAAGCTCTGGTGGCAACCTGTGAAGCTCTGATGAACTCCACACCCAAGACGGTTAAGGCAGTGCTGAAAAATAATGGTGGCTACACAAAAATATTGACACTTTGGGCCCAATTAGGACAATTTCACTTAGGGGTGTACTCACTTTTGTTGCCAGCGGTTTAGATATTAATGGCTGTGTGAGTTATTTTGAGGGAACAGCAAATTTACACTGTTACACAAGCTGTACACTCACTACTTTACATTGTAGCAAAGTGTCATTTCTTCAGTGTTGTCACATGAAAAAATATCATCAAATATTTACAAAAATATGAGGGGTGTACTCACTTTTGCGATATACTGTAACTATACACACACGCACACACGCACACACACACACACACACACTGGCTCACACCCACAGTAACTTAAGGGTAAAAAGAAGGCTCATGTAATTATGTAGTGTATGCCTTGCCTATTATTCCCCAATTTTTGGAGGGGCTAAGGGTTATTCCCTAGAATTTTGTTTCTCAGTTTATATAAGGGATCTTGCTAGTGCTGATGGCACACACATTAATATTCAGTCTTAAGGACGGTATAACTCACCTCAATTTTGTTATTTTTAAAGCATTGTAATAGTTTTGAGTTGTTTCCAAGGACAAGAGGTTGTAGTCTAGGTAATGGCAAATAGTTATTTTTTGTTTGTTTTTGTATTTTTTCCGTCAGCTTAGTCTTTTATCTGCTTGTGATCTACATGGTGGTTGTTCAGCCTGGATACATTGATTGATTAGCTAACGAAATTTGAAATGTTATTTTTTTGTATTAATGTATTAATATGACGTGAGGTTACCCCACCTTGTGCCCGATGATTCCTGGGATAGGCTCCAGGTTCCCCATGACCCTGAAAAGGAGTAAGCAGTAGAAGATGGGTGGATGGATGGATGATGTGAGGTCCAGTTATTAGCGTGACACTAAAACAGGTAGTAGTAATGGCTTCTTTTTACTTAAGTATATGTCAGAGTCTTTAACTTGAGAGAAAAATGTTTGTCAGTACTTCAACTTTTACCAGAGTCTTTTAAAACATGAGTATCTGTACTTCTATTTGAGTAAATGATCTGTGTATTTTTGCCATCTCTGGTTAATTTACCACTGTGGCTTTGACTGTATACAATGCATACATTTTATCTATACAAAAGTTTCATTCAGTGAATAAGAAATTCAAAACAAAATGCACATACTGGCACATAGTGTGACAGAAAATCTATGAATTAGAATATGGAATAATGGAATGGGAGCATGAAAATATATATATTTTTTTATATTAGAGATATTTTGTGTGCCATAAATCGGAACAGCTTGGAGATAGGAGACAAGGATATCAGTGGTGCTACATGTATCATTGCAAGCTGTTCAATAAAGTGTTGGTGAACATTATTGGTTCTTCACTGCCATAGAGACATTGTCCTGGGGGACACAGGTTTGATACAGCAAGTCTTAGCTAAGTGGTGCATTGCTCATATCAACCATCTGCTGGCCTGCCAGATTCAATCATTATGACAGACGATGACACAGGATTCACAGAGCAGCCCTGCTGTGACACATAGTCTCTCACTCTCTCTCTCTCTCTTCACACACACACACACACACACACACACACACACACACACACACACACACACACACACACACACACACACCTAGCATTTATACTATTTAAACTAAACAATGTGTCTTGCTGACCTTACAGGAGGCACACCATGAGATGAAACACTGAAGGAGGGGGTGGACGGTGTTCTTGTACTTCACCTATGTTTCAGGGTCAGTGGTTTATGAGAAAAGCAGACAGCAATCTAAAATATAGGATCTTTTCTTTGTTTTAACTATCTACAAAATATTACACAATCAGCTTCATAGCACAAGTGTTGATTTAATATTTACAAATGTTCTCCATAAAAAAAGCTATTGCAATATGGGTGCATTTCCAATACACTCTCAAATCCCTTAAGTATTTGTCAGCAATATGCTCTAACCCAGTGAAATGAAAAACAGAGTGTAACGCAAGGTAGTAGAATACAAAGCTGTCATTTAAGAAGTAGATGCTTATTTTCTCAACAAACACAGAAAGCCATGTATTACATAGATTTGTGTGTACCTCCATATATGTATGCAATGAATGTGGTACTCGATTTTTTTCACACTGCAGACAAAGCAGATCTGCACTGTGCATAGACTACAGTCCTGCATCAAAAAGAACATCAAAGCCAGCGATGCTAATTTTCCCATTATGAAAGCAATCTTGTAAAAGCTGCAGCTCACCATATGAAAATCAATACATTTCATTTCTATGCTATGCAGCATTGCTCATTATGTCACACACTGTGAAAGTTTCATACTTAAATGTCTTCACTGAGTGCTAGATCATACACCCAGACAATGACAACACCGCAAAATCTCATTACCCCTACTTGTACACTTTCTATTTTGTCATGGCATCAAGCAATTTAAAATGTATTTTAAAAGACTGCATATTAGTGTCGCTTCTGTACATTTTAAAGTTCCAGAGACCTAGAATAATGCAGTAGACTTTTATTCCATAGCAAATTGTGAGACCTTTTATTAATTAATGCTGAGAGCTAATGCTGAGTGCCCTAAATTAACAGTTTTGCACCCTCTCAGCTAACAAAGAATTTTATTAGAACATTCAGTGTATAGGATATTGTGAGAAAACACCCAAAATTCTTTGATGTGGAAGATTTCACACCATCTTCAAGTCTGGAGACCGTCTTTTCTCCTATCCGCCCACTTGAAACCATATAATACCTTTTAGTAAACCCTGCACACCCCCAACTAGTTTAAAGTTATAACGTACAGTAGAACCACTAGGCCACTATGTTCCCAGGGCACATCAAGCTGCCTCTTGGACAATCGCACAGAAGTTCATACAAAACTGGTATTCAAAAACCAAAAACAATCTACTTACATACAAACATATTAAATTAGAAAACTGCTCAGCACACCCATAATATCCTTTTTCATGTACTTGTCACGATCTCTGCGGCAATGTGCACGGAGACCCAGAGGGCGCGCTCTTTACATAAGAACCATGGAGACTTTGTTTACAAAGGACATGTGCGTTTGTTTCTGTTTTGTCTCCTCTTTGTTTTGTCTGTCAGCGTTTAAGGTAAATTGACATTAGTTATTTAAACCCCTCGCGTTGCTGCGCACTTTGCTCAGTATTAAAGGTTTAACTGAGTTTCCATGTCTTGTTCTAGTTTCGTGGTTCATGCCTTAGTTCTAGCCAAAGGTCTAGATGTAAGGAAGGTACATGTGTAACGGTGCCACGCGGTAATGTTTCCATACCCTGCTAAGGTTTCATGTTTCGCGCTTATAGTTAATGTGTAAATGTGCTAAGCGGTAGCGTTTCCATGACTTGTTCTAGCTTCGTGTTGCATGCCTTAGTTCTAATTAGATGATTGATATGTATATGCTTAAAAGTTTGAATGGTGCCACATGGTAATGTTTCCATGCCCTGGTCTAGTTTCATGTTGCATGCCTCAGTTCTAGTTAAATGATGGATGTTAAAATGGGTTAAATGTGGTAGTGATTCCACACCCTGTTTAAGTTGCATGTTTCTTGCTTCAGTTCAAGTTTTATGTTTAAACCTTGTTTCCTTTTTTCTTGTGCGCTGACTTTAGTTGTCAATAAACACGTGAACCTGCACTTGCTACCTGTAAAGTCTCATTACGAAACAGTACAATGTTGTGTACTGTGTGATCATTGCATGATTAATGGATGTGTAATCCTTCCCATTTCCTGAAAGGCACAGATACCTCAACAACTATGCCATTTTTGTTCTTAAATGCATCATAAAGTCATAGTTTGAACTTTAATGTAAGTTCCACAAATGTAGACACTCCTGTTTCATGATCCAGATAAGTTAAGAACATCTAAAATGTTGTCTCCAAGGCACAACCCTTTAGAGAGGTATGAATTGAAATTGCACCACAGGACATGCATTTGGATGATTGACAAGTCAGCAGACCAAACAAGGAGAGGCAGAAACACCACTCAGCAGTATATATATATATATATATATATATATATATATATATATATATATATATATATATATATATATATTTATTTATTTATTATTTTTTTTCCCCATACATTTAGATTTCTGTTCATCAACCTCAAAGTCTTGTTTTGACTATAAATCTGGGTGATTGGACAACAATCTCAGTCAGTCTTCACTGTTGCAATCCTGAGACACTTTCTGAACAATCTCTTCTGAAGAATTGTGTACATCAAGTCATAAGGTTTCTCCAACATCTCTGGACAAGCTGACTCAGCTTAGGCCACAGCTGGACCTTTGTTGCAGTTCCTGCTGAAATATGTCCAAACATAAGGCTTGCTCCATGATCTCCAGACAAGCAGAACGAAGATCACGGCTAGAAGTTCAGCACAATCTCTTCTGAACTGTGCAGCACTGGGTCGAAGGTCTAGACTGAAATTACCTCTCTGATCAAGACCAATCAAGCAGATACAATCACAATGTAACTATAAAACATTTCTATGTATCTCTTGTTGATATAGAAGTATAGTATAGCCTACAGAAAATTTTCAATTCTAGTTTACTGTCTTTGGTATTATATTGATGTTTACGTTTCTTCCTAAATTTTTACTTGTACTTTACTTGTGTTTCTTTTTTTTCACAGTTGAATCTCACAAACTGACAAAGGATTCATGTAATGGGGGGATTCCTTTAGATATTAGGCAATGATTACTATTTCTTATCTTGCTGATGCTATCATTATTACTCATTCTTTTATTCTGAAATATTTTCCCACTATACTTGACCTGTTTAAAAAATTCTTTAAAAATTTTAGTAATTTGTAATGTTTCGTTTAATGGTAATAATTCACGCACAATATATTAGCACTTTAATGTTTCTGCAATAAATAAAATGTGCAGGAACAGTTATGAATGTTAGTTATGAACATGCCTGGGCAGCCAAAAACTATGAAAGAATAAACATACTTAGAATCAAAATTTTCTAAAACACCAGCATTCAGAAACCTTTCTGCTAACCAAAAATTGTTAACTGGGCTATTTCTACAGTACAGTACAGTAACTTCAGTAATTACAGTACAGTCATATCTATCTCTTTTGTTGTTGTTATTTGTTAGAAATTTTGTTAGAAAGTTGGTTAGCAACAAAAAAAAACTTTTTGTAAATAAAAATAATAATTCAGGTACATTTTAGTCATCATGCTTACCGAGTACATGCTTAGAATGAAACAAAATGGCATGCCTCCTGGTTCATGGTGCTAGTAAGAAGATCTATAGACATCAATATATACAGTACAAGTAGTGTGACCAGTGTTGGACAATAATAATTCAGAAACACTATTCAGAAAATACACAGGAAATTAAAGGAAACCAAACAGTACACATGACAACAGCATCAGGATAAACTAGACAGCATAATTAGGTGTTTGACTGTGCAAATTGCATGTGTTGTAGACCATCAAAAATAGCAGCATGTGAGAGAATGTTGCAGCTTATAACACATATACTACATTCCATCTGGTAGATTATTTCTGTAACTCCAATAGTGCTGTTTCACAAATAAAAACATGTCCAAAAAATAAAAGCTCTTGCTTGCTGACTACACAAATGTGGTTGCACTCCTCCAATTATGGAAATAAATTACCAGTTTCAGAGGTTTCGACTGTGCAGCCTTACATAAGTACACACAATGCATACTTAACAGTTGCATGGGGAAAAGATAAGCTTTCGCAAACTCACATTTTTCATTAGAGCAATCAATATATCTTCACATTAACAGTTTTAACAAGTGACAGCCATGGGCATCATGAAAACACACGAAACATCAATTATAGTTGAGTCAATTATAGCAGCATACAGTATGTACAGTATGACTGGTTATGTATAATAACATGGGTGGCAGGCATAAATGGGGTAGAAGGGTTAAGCTCCTGTGTTTTTCAAAGATAAAAAGACATTGATATCCACATCAGATTATTTGCTGTTATGGAATATTTTAAAGCAGCTTATTTTGAACTTTCATGACATGGAAATGGCACCATCAAAGGTCATAAAAATACACAGAGTGGTATGAAGAACCAAGTTTTAGGCTGAATTTCTCTTAGCTGAGACTGTCAGGTGATTACACAAATGCCCTGTAGATTTATATATATATATATATATATGAACTAATATTTTTCAGCTTGCTTTGCTGTGACACATCTGTACCTGCATAATTCAGCAGTGATGGAGAAGATGCATGTGAAATACATTCACAGGTATAATGAATGCAAAAATGGATTATTTACTCTATCAACATTTTTCATCAAAATGCCTTTGGAGGAGGCATTACATGTCAACTAAAAGGAGGAACTAAAAGTAAACTAGTGTAAGTACACACTGTCCAGTCAAGTTTGAACATATTTTCTCTTTACCATGTTTTCTATTCTGAGAAAACATGGCATGAACTCAGTAGTGCATTATTAAAAATAAAATAAAAAATCATTTGAAATCATGAATGCAGCTGCTTAAATACTTTTAAGTGTGTTTGTGTGTGTGTTTTGCCCCCCACATCATTCTTATTATGACATCGATGTGACCTTATAACGCACTGATCAATCCTAATAGTTTCACTGCTAGATTGTTGATAGCTATAGATTTTAGTCCTAACATCTAATATCACCACTAGCCATAACTGGTTATTGGTATGTGTATTAAAGTTTGAAACAGCTGTAATTACAATAAATAAATAAATTTAAAATTTAAAGAGTAACACATACTCTTACATCTACACCTAGACCTGATATAATTTTCTACTTGAAGGTTACCCAAAAAAAACTACTTGGTTTAACACATACAAAAAGTATCAGCATTTACAGTGTTATCATGTTTAGCCTCTCAAAAATGCCTTCTGCAGATAGAGGACCGGAGAACACAGTCAAAGTAGTACAAATGGTAATGTCAATACAGATGCTCTTGTGTTATATTGTTTGTCGATTCCCTTATCTATCCAGCACAACTTGTTATTGATCTTACTTAAACAAGGTTAACCAGGTGTGAACTAGGCCAGGACACTAAGGATCAGCTACATTTTAGTGCTGTTTAACAGAGAAGTTAAGCTTTGTTTGCATGGTAGCCAAACAAACCTATTAGTATAAGCAGACACTGAATCTTTAATCCTCTTGTACAAACATCTTGATTCTAAATGAAGTGGGTCAATACAGTGTTGCCAAATCTTTTCAGAAGAAAGCAGCTAATACATGCTCAAAAAGTCATGAATCGGCTGACGATGCCATAGATTAATTTGCATTGAATCATCATGATCATTTGCATTTCAAAACATGTTATATGAATAACATGTTCATTCTTCTGAATATCACCACAAATAGAGTTTAAAACAAATAACAAAGTGTGTGGGTGGGGAAAACAATGGTCATCAGTAATTGGTTGTTGGGAATAATGGTTATCAGTGGTTGGTCACTGGGAATAATGGTGATCAGTGGAAGGTCACTGGTAATAATGGTCATCAGTGGTTGGTCACTGGGAATAATGGTAATCAGTGGAAGGTCATTGAGAACAATTTATGATTAATAGTTGGTCACTGGGAATATTGGTTATCGGTGCTTGGTTATTGGGAACAATATTGATTGGTGTATGTTTTTGTGAACAATGGTGATCAGGGATTGGTCATTCTAAAAAAAAAAAATATATGATCCATGGATGGTCATTGGGAGCATAGGCTTGTACAAGTGAAACTCGGTCAGGCTTTACACACAAGCTTTACACATGCTTTTCTCTCAAATAGTATAATCAGCAGCTGTGTGAGCTAGAGATTTATTAAGTGCAGGACATTCACTTGTCTGCCTAAAAAAGTTGTCAAATTTGTTGCTTGTCTCTTTTTTAAAACAAAGTCATTAAAGTTGCCAAACATACACAGTAAAATCACCAGTGTTAAATTCACACCCTACAGCGTTTATATAAGTCCATTGGACTCATATATAAACACTCTGGGTGTTAATTCAATACTAGGGATTTTACTGTGTAGTGACAAAGTCTCTAATTCTCTAACACTGGTTCAATATGTTTGCAAGTGTGTGTGTCATTTTTTGCAGTACAATATGAACTTATTTAAGACAAGTCATTCCCTTAAAATCTTTCAAATATAAGCTCATTATTAGCTTAAAATCCAATGCATATTATTCAGTAATAACTATAAATTGTTCAATAAATGTAATGAAACGAAATCTGGTAAGCTTCGTAGTTATGAAATTAAGGACAAAGGGTCTGGATCCACTGAGAGATCCTGGGAGCCACTGGCAATACAGTTTTAAATATTTTAAAAAAAATTATTGTGGTACATATCATTAAATAAGCATTTATCAGTGGTAGATTCATGAAATATATACAGTGCCCCCCAATAATATTGACACCTGTCATGTAAAGGGATAGGAGATGGATACAAGTGCAGTATAAAGCTTTTATTAAAGAACCAGGCAGACGATTCCAAAACACAAGGAAAAAACGTAGTCGAACAACAAGCAAGGAGTCAGGTGATCAGTAAACAGGCATAAACAGAGAATCAAGAAATGAGGACGAAATTCAGGATCAAAACACTGGGAAACGAGGACAAAGATCAAAGTCTTAGTATGGCTCTGGCGGCAAACCACAAAAATGCACAATACTTCGCATTGAACAAAGACACACAAGGGATTGAAATACTAAATGAAATCAAAGTGGGAAACAAGAACAGCTGAGACATTTAGGAAATAATCAAATAAAACAACAGGGGTGGAGACAGGACAGAAATCAAAACAAAACACATGTGTCAAAAGTAAATGGTCACTGAACACCCGGAAGTGTGTGCTGTCGCACTTCGGGCAGTTCATATGTGTTAAATGCTCCGGTACTCAGCGCGACGGGAAATCCGTGACAGTAGCCTTGGTAAATATGAGCAAAGAAGGCTGTGAAAAATTGTCTTTAATCGTTCATCTTTTTGATATTTTGCTCAAAAGATTCACAAAAATGCTCTGCTCTAATGGATATCAAACAATTGCAAACACAACACAGATTAATCCAAAAAATATATCTTGGTTAAATATATGCGTGCCACAATTATTGGCACCCCTATTAATACCTGTGAAAAAATATATATTTGAAGTATATTCATATTGATATTTTACATTTTTAAGTACACCTGGGTGATAAGGAACAGGAAATTGTTCAACCATGACATCCTGTTTCACAAGAGTATAAATATAACACATAGTTAATAAAACCAAATTCCCTTAGTAATTCATAACAACGGTTAAGACCAAGGAATATAGCTGTGACGTGCAGCAAAAAGTTGTTGAGCCTCACAAAATGGAAAGTGGCTAGAAGAAAATAGCAAAACCATTGAAAATGCCCATTTCCATCATCAGGGCAATAGTTAAAAAGTTCCACTCAGCTAGAAATGTTATCAATTAACCTGGACATGTGTCTATATTGTCTCAACACACTGTGAAGAGGATGGTTCGAATGGCCAAGAAATCTCCAATTATCACAGCTGAAGAATAGCCCAATTTAGTTGCGTCTTGGGGTCAGAAAATCTCCAAAACTACAATCCGAAGTCACCTACGTACATCACCACAAGTTATTTGGAAAGGTTTCAAGAATCTACTCTCATCTAAAAACAAACTGAAGCATCTTGAGCTTGCCAAACACTACTGGAACTTCAAATGGGATCGGGTTCTATGGTCAGATGAAACTAAAATAGAGCTTTTGACTCTATCAAATATCAACAGATATTAAATGAAAACCTGAAAATGGGCCGTGGTTGGATCTTCCAGCAGGACAATGATACATACATACATACATCATCAATGATTTACTGACCACAAAATCAAGGTCCTGCAATTTCAATCCCAGTCCAGTGACTTGAAACCCATAGAAAACCTGTTAAGTGAACTGAAGAGGAGAGTCCACCTTGAAGGATCTGGAGAGATTCTGTATGGAGGAATGGTCTCAGACCCCTTTCCCTTCTCCAACCTCATCAGGCATTACAGGAGAAGAGCAATTATCTTGTCAAAGGGAGGTAGCACAAAGTATTGACTAAAAGGGTGCCAATAATTGTGGCATACATATATTTAATAAAGACATTTTTTTGATAAACCTGTGTTTTGCTTGCAATTGTTTGATATCCATGAGAGCAGAGTATTTTTGCGATTTTCTTTTTTAACAAAAGATCAAAAGTTTAAAAAATAAAGCAGTATTTGCTCATATTTACCAAAGGTGCCAATATCAGAACATAAGAACAATTTAATTATAACTAAAAGCTCCAAAATGTTACCTTTTTTCTTCTTCATTAGAACTGCGAGGGCATATTCATAGTTACTGTAATAATGTGGTTTGTGTTCAGCAGAACATGGTAGTGTTCTTTAAAAAAAACATTTTAAAATACCTGAGCAAGACCCATTAACACATTGCAGTAAAAACTATTGCACTAAAATAGTGTATATAAAGTGCTTAAGATTCTAACTAGATGCAGTTTGCTCAGGCTGAGAGAGCAGGAATATATCACTGTATGTCACTTTAGTTTCTGTGGTTATTTGTACTCGAATTTGACACAGACTCGCACATTTTGAACTTGGAAATTTTTCCCAAGTACAGTCGAGTCCGCATCATGTGTAAACGTGAAAAGAAAGATATAAAAATTAATAACAACATAAAATTAAGATAACAAGAAAAGAATGAATGTCTCCCTTTGTGACTTTCTGTGCGTACACACTTGAAATGCGTGCACACAGAAACCTGCCTCATTGTGCAAGTACCAAATTGGCTCTATGCATGGTCACTTCCACGTTTTTTCTCAGCAAGCTCATTTACTTCCGGTGCTACACCGGAAGCTATTTTTGCTATTGGTGATAACTGTGTGAAGATGGCGCAGGAGTATTACAATCGCTGTTTACAACAGCTACCCCAGATTACCATGAATGATGTTCATCATATTGTGAGGTATCAGTTGTTACACTCAATAGTAAGAAGGCAAAGGCTTCAAAATATATATAAGTTACATCAATAAGAAATATATAATATATAATGTACAGTGGGGGAAATGAGTATTGAACACATCAACATTTTTTTCAGTAAACATATTTCCAATGAGGTTGTTCACATGAAATTTTCACCAGACTTTGGTATTAACTCAAGAAATCCACACATATAAAGAAACATAAACATTAAAATTTATAAATATATTCATGTGTAATAAATCGGAATGACATAGGAAAAAATTATTGAACACGCTAACTGAAATTTATTTAATACTTAGTGGAGACGCCTTTGTGTGTAATGACCGCTTTAAGACACTTCCTGTATAAAGAAATTAATCGACTGCAGTATACAGTTGTGATTTTGGCCCATTCTTCTAAACATATTGTCTTTAAATCTTTATTAATTTGATTCAAGTCAGGTGATTGACTGGGCCATTCAAATGCCATGATTATTTTCTCTGAAACCAATTGAGAGTTTACTTTGCTGTATGCTTTGGATCGTTGTCCTGCTGGAAGGACCACCCACGTCTCATTATTCTGGTGGATGGCAGCAGATGCTTCTCAAGAATCTCCCGGTAAAGTGCTCCATTCATTGATCCTTCAATTATATGAAGTCTGCCAGAACCATGCGATGAAAAACAGCCTCGCATCATGATGCTTCCAACTCCAAACTTCACTGTTGGTATAGTGTTTTAAGGGTGATGTGCAGTGCCATTTCTTCTCAATTTTGCCTACTACACTCTTTACACTCTCCCAGTATTTCATAGGCTTGTCCAAATGAGTTGTAGCAAACTTTAAACGAGCTTCAACATGCCTTTTATTTAGTAATGGTGTCTTGCGGGGTGAGTATGAGCAGTGGAGAGCATTGCCTATTGTTATTCTCTGTGACGATGGTACCTGCTGCCTCCAAGTGTTTCTGGAGCTCTTTACGAGTGGTCCTTGGCTCTTGGGCTAATATTCTGACTATTCTTCTGACTCCCTAGTCATATATCTTGCAAGGAGCTCCTGTGCATGGCCGGTTGATGAGTGGTATTGCTTCCTCTTGCGGATAATGGCCCCCAATTGGATGATTCAGAATGTTATTAATACGTCTATTCCATGAGTATGTTTCACAACGATAAAATTGCAAATGTCTTGGGAGAACTCCTTTCTCTTACCCATCATGAGATGTTTCTTGTGACACCTTGGTAATGAAAAGCCTTTTTCTAGACCTTCAATTTACTAACCCAGCTGATATAAATTTGCACAGATTGGGGGTATAATTACTTATGGATTTTAGTAAGTTTAAATATTCACCTTCTCCAAACCCCAAGCTGCTATCTTAGTATATAAAGTATGTTCAAGTGATATACTGTAGTTAAAAAGAAAACAAGGCTTTCATTGTGATGCTGTTGTATTTTTATTGTGTAGTTTTTTTCCTCGTTAACTTTTATTAACCTTTAAAAAAATTTCTCAAGCTTACCTCAAAGTTTATTATGAACATTTGCAAATACCTTTCTAGTACATAACAGTTAAATCACTACCATAGAGTGAGAGTCACTGTGTCAAAAAGGTTATTATGGTCTTCTCTACACAATGCCACATGTTACCACTAATGAGCTTGTAACAAAAAAAAAATATATATATATATGATTAGTATGCTAGGTTGCAGTGCATTGTTTAGAACAAAAATAATTGCCTTTTTTTGTTGTTTTCATTGAACACCAATGACACAATTACAATGAGAAGACATCACCTTTACTGACTATGGAGTTTGCATATATACATATTATATATATATATATATATATATATATATATATATATATATATATATACACACACACACACACACACAAATATATGAAAGATAAAATAGAAATATTTCTCCAACACCCATCTCTCTCCATCTCTCTGTTTCTTCTGCACTAGAATAAATAGGTATATTAAGCCCAGCAAATGTAAATGAGTTTGAGGAAAATTAAACACAGAGAGTTGATTTTGGCTTTTAGTCCATCTCAGTTAACTTCATGTCTGAATGCATAACTTTACTGTATTTCTTCATAAATCCTCACAAAGTGAAAACTGGAGCTGTAATATTCATTCTCAGTCTGTAGACATTTAACCCTTTTCATGAAACCTTAAAATGTACAATAGCATCTTTATATCAGTGACCAGTAATAATAATACTTGATTATATTCTTTTATTCTGGACGTTTGTGTTTAAATGGGATATTTCACATACATACTTAAAAGATTCCTTGAATAATTGTATTTTTGTATTTCTTTGTTGATTACTTACAAGTAAAGAGTTTAATCAAAAACACCAGTCAAATCATTATGATATATGGCATGCCTGCACCTGGAAATACATTGACCAATGGTTGCTGCAGAATGAGCTAATTGAAGTCATTTTTATTAAATTCCTCTGTGGAATAATTGATCTTGTCCTTGCACCTACTTTCTGTGCACTAACTATTAAAAAAATTTACAGCAAGTCATTAAAAGGTCTGTTAGAAAGCAGTGTTAGAATGAAGAGTTGAGCAGTAAAGAATAAGAGGCACTGGACGTCTGGTCTGCGTATATATCTCAGCCTTGCACAAGTATGTGGGATGATGTAGTGAGTATTCTTTAAAGCTACAGATTTTTATTTTTATATTTATTTTTTAATGTATATATTAAAATCATTATTGAGTCAGGGATGTAAAAATACTGTAAAAATACATTTTAAAAAATGAGTCACGTCATTGCCAAGAGATGAGTTGAGTGTGAGTATGAATCCTGGTGATGCCATTATTGGCTGCAAAACAAGACAGCAAAATTGGCTGTGCTCTCAATCACTCTGTTTTGACAATCACAGTGACACAAGCCAATTGACTGTCCAATAGAGAGACACTTTAGGGGCATAAACAAGTCACTAATATTAAGCACACAGCAACATGCGATGTCATGCTGTTCATTGGTGCAGTCAACTAATGGGAATACAGCAATAGATAGTCATGTCCTCTGTTTATCTTTCCGCATAGTTCAGTTTTCCATTGTGTTACATCATGGTATCCATCCACCCATCCATGTTCTGTACCGCTTATCCTACACAGGGTCATGGTGAGCCTGGAGCCTATCCCAGGGAACTCAGGACACAAAGTAGAAGGCAGGGGAAAAACAAACAGGAAAAGAGAAAGCATGGACTGTAGACAGTAGACTGACAGCACAGATGTCTTGTTTGAAAAGTAAATATATGTGCCTGGTGACATTTTCAAATTTTCTGCTATTTATAGTCATGAAAAATACAGGTTTTTCTGAACTGAAATATTTTCCATTTTGGCATATATCTCAACGTATGGATAAAGATGAAATCATAGCATTTTAAAGTCTGGTTTCCCCGAAAAGTGAAAAAGGCAGAAAACTGCATTTAAAGATTGCATTCAGACTCCACTGAAAGATATCAACACAGAGATTATTTAATTGCAAATGTTATTTATTGATTTGCTTTGGATTTACCTAACATATGACATAAGATATAAGACCATGAAAACTGTGTCAATCCATTTATCAGCCTTTATTCTACACTACTGACTGACAGGCTTTTCAGAAGTCTTGCCCATTCAGAAGACATTCCATGTTGAATAATAATAGCCCTTATTTTATATACTGTAAAAAGGGCAAATACCTGAGGTAAATGTCACTGCAGCATTTGTACACAAGCCTCATCATCTTCTCTTCTCTTGACTAATATTTGTTCGCTCTAACATTGATGGTGAAATAGGTGCAGATAAATTCAATGATTTCTGTTCTGTTGGCTAAATTTCATGTCTTTTGTTAGATAATTTAAACATTGTAAAATTTGTCCACTGTATGTAAGTACCCTTCTGTTTTGCTGGAAGTTTGAGCTATTATGATAACAATTTGATTGTCAGTACCTGATTACTAAAAGAATTGTTTATGCATATATCCATTATACTATGGCATGTAGCTATCCAATAGTTCGATTAAAGACTTGCATACACTCCATAAAAATAGCTCAATGAGATAGCAAGGTTTTACACAGCTTTAGATTGATTGTCTCAGCAATTTCTGACAGGTTTCCATAGCCAAAAGCCTATGGCCAACACCATGGCCAAAAGTATGTGGACACCTGACCATCACAGCTATAGGTGGGCCTTCCCCAAACTGTTGCCACAAAGTTGGAAGCACACAATTGTCTAGAATTAAGATTTTTGTCTAGAATTAAGCTGGAAAGGTGTTGGTGATGCCATATGCTTTCCACTTCTTAATAATACTCTGAATGATACTCAGAGGAATAGTTAAAGCCTTTGAAAACTTTTTGCACCCTTCTCCTAACTTGTTCTTTTCCTGGAGCCTTTTTTAAAGCACGTTTACAACCATTGTGTATTCTTTGCATTGTCATGCACTACTAGTAATGGAATCATCATGGAACAGGCAGTTTTCTTATGAAGATTGATGTTGGGCTGGGGAAAATTAGCATGGTGTTTGATCTGGGAAGTGACCGGTTGGACCTGAGCAAGTTTATAATGGTTACTCTAAGGGCCTGATCACTTATCCAAACCAGGTATTTCATTAATTCAATTTAAATAATTGTTCAGAATTTTTCTATGTTACTTTCACTTAGATGTTGAGGGTTAAAATGTGTAAATACAGCTGGCAAAAGTTAGATTTAATTTATTTTTTATTTATCAAAAATCCCATATGAGTGTGATCGGTTGGGTGTCCACAAACTTTTGGCCTTATATGCACTTAATACCAATTTTGCCAAAGTAATGTGTAATAGTGGTTCCTGGCTATAATTTTTTTTGCTTTGTGTATCAGCTAACAGACATTATATTTAATAAAAAAGAAAATGTAATAAGTGTCAGTCTTTAGTTAACTGAAACTGAAACATGTGCCTGTATTACATAGCATTACTGTAAAATCACTATGAAAATAAAAAAGGCAGATCCCTGAATGTCATTGTGACACATTCTGGTTTTGTATAGACCACTGTAGGCATACAGGGCAACACTGATAGAGACACACAACACTAAGTAACTGTTATTGATACGGTTTTCGTTCTCGTTTACGATTCTTGTTTAAGCCCTGTTTTCCCTGTTTGCTGATCGCCTGACCTTGTGCCTGTTTTGTGACCTTCATATTGCCCTACTATTTTGGATTTGTCTTCAATAAAATTTAACTGCACTTGCATCCATCTCAATCCTAGTTACGTGACACCTACTGTCTTATATAAAACTAAACACAAAATTCGGAATACTATACACAGTCCTACATCAGGAATATTAACACCAAATATTTACTTAATATATAATGTTATTAAATAGGCTATTAAAAACAGTCTCCCTAAATAGTTATTTCACCAAGGTCCTAAATTAGTCTTATAATATAGCTAAGAGAATGAGCCTACCAAACCACTTAGAGGCAGTGGTAATCATTTTCATAGCCACGTGTGCTTGTTAGATTTGGACATTAATAACTTACCTTACTTAAATGGGGTTATATTACAATTTATACATACATACATTCTAATGTTTGCAAAATGCCTCATCTCTGACCTATAATTCAAAAAGCTTTTTACCAAAAAACCTCTGGGAATCTGGTCGCACCCTCAATCACATTGTACTTGGAAAGATTGTTTATCTTGAGTTATGAGTGATTTTCATTGTTTTTTCAGCAAGGTCTACTTAGCTAAATTGGTCATTTAGATAAGCCCTTTATCTGAATTATAACAGTCCTCACAGCAGACGACACAATAGAAACAATTAGAGAAAAATCGATTCGTTTTAGTGGATGCAGAAGAATTGTAATTTTAGTGTCATGTATTGGTAAATGACCCAAACCTCTCTAGAATTCCAATAGTGTGCTTAAATGTTAAGCCTAATGTTTTGTAGTGGTTTTACTGTAAAATGTCTGCTATAATGATATTGAAATTTGGAAAACATTTCAAAATCCTTTATAAGTTAATCCTTTATATAACATTTTGTTTAAGGTTTTGTTGTTGTTATTGTTTTGTTGTTGTTTTTTCTGTGCGTGTTTGTTTGGTTGGTTGTTTTGTTGGGGTTTTTATTTGTATTTGTCTTTGACTTTTTAGAGAATGGTCTATTTTGTCTTGTGCCGTTCACTGCCTTAACATGTAAAAAGCTTCAGCATTTTAACAAGGATGCAGTGCCATTTATGTGATGCACTACACAGTAGCCTATTCATAATCCTTAAGACGATGTTTGGAGTGAATGAACAATGAGAGTGTGAGGTAAAACCAGGACCATGAGATGTTTTACATCTAAAAGGCATTATACACAGCTAACCAGAAACTTAATACAACTATTGTTGCCTAAACCTGCAGAATGTTTTTGCTATATTTGTCTAAGGTGTTCATTATACTCAACCCTATTTACAGACAGATGTATCTGTTATACTGTATTCTTGTAATGAAAGCTTGGCAGATTATATTCCAACCTATAGGGACAAAATAATGAGAATCTGATGGAGATTTATTTTCTTGCATTGCAGCAAGGTGCTTCAGTATTAAGGACGTAGCTCTTAAATAAAGTTAAACTGAATTTAGAGTGTCCACACTGTGTATGATTTTGTTGGAAGAATAACTAACACCTCAAAGCAAGAGATCAAGGATCTACTTTAAACAGGAGAAGCTTGAGCAATATGTGTGCTTTTGTTTTATGGGGGACTTTATGTGGGAGTTGATGCAGGAATAAAGCTGCTGGCTAGGCGAGTTTACTGCATATTACCGTTTAATATCATTTAGATTTTCTTTAACTTGAGCTCTTAGCACTTCTTAGTAAATGTTGTTAAATACTTGGCACTGCATGTGAAGAATGTGTGGTTCGAGTTCTGGATTGTGTACGTAACTAAGCTAGCTTGAGGCATCTGTTCAATGTGTTACTTGATCAATTTATGTTGAACATGATTTTTGTGATGTTTGTATTTTTACATTAAGCTTATACCTTATGATCTTGTTTATTTATGTAATCTTGTTGCTGATTTCTTTTTTTTTTTTTTTTAATATTTTTATTGGAAGAGATGGCACATTGGAAAGACAAACAAACAGACTTTAGTGCACTGAGACCCAAGCATAAGAGGAGAAGAGGAAAAAATAAAAAATAAAATAAAAGAAGAGCACAGAAATTTGTGTCGTCTCAGTGACTAGACAAATTGGGGACAGCCACCCCCTTTTTTTTTACATACAAAATTAGAACACATGCATACGTCCAAACTCACCAAATAGAAACTAAGATAAAAGTAATAAAAATAAATAATAAAAAACAAAAATGACGGAGAGAAGAAAAGAAAAAATAAGAAATAAGAAAAAAAAAAATAAATAAATAAATAAAAGAATAAAATAAAAAATTAAGGGGATAAACAAAATAGTTAAACTAACCAAAATAAACTGGGGGGGAGGGGGGTGAGTATTCTCTCAATCTGAAGGCAAAGATGGCAAAGATTTGAAGAAAGTTAAGAAAGGCTGCCACTTTCTGTGAAACTTGCCAGAATCGGCCCCCCGAGAGTACCTAATCTTTTCCAACTTTAGAAGAGACATAACATCCCGAAACCACTGAGTACTGGAGGGAGGCGCGTGGATTTCCAATGGAAAAGAAGGCGCCGTCTTGCTATTAAGGAAGTGAACGCCAAGAGATCGATTAGGTCAGTATGTGGCCCTATCATACTTCCCGGATACCCAAATATGGCAATATGGGGAGAGGGTTTAACAGTAATGGACAGTATTTCTGAGATGCTATCAAAATAATTCTGCCAAAAGGAGAATAACAATGGGCAAGAGTAGAACATGTGAGTGAGATTGCAGGGAGAGGCGTGACATTTATCACAGCGGTCAATGACGGTGGGATAAATCTGTGACAGACGTGTTTTGGAGAAATGAATCCTGTGTAACACCTTAAACTGTATCAAAGAAAGACGAGCACAAACTGTGCTCTTGTGGATCTTGCTAAGGGCACCGTCCCACCAGTCTTCATGTAGTGTCAGCCCCAATTCGCCCTCCCAAGCAACCTTGATTTTAATGATAGGTGAGCTGTCGTAGGATAGAAGTTTATTGTAAATTCCTGAAATACGAGATTTCTGAAGAGGATCAGACAAGAGAAAATCATCCCACAGTTGGATTAGGGGTACGGAGGGAAAGGTAGGAAACAACGATTTTGCACAATGTCTAACTTGGAAATAACGAAAAAGATGTGACGGTGGAAGTTGAAATTCGCTCGACAGATCTGCAAAACTACGAAAAGCCCCCTCCTTATAGAGATCTTTGAAAGTTTTGAGACCTTTGTCATGCCAGATAGCAAATGTGGGGTCTGATATTGCCGGTTGAAATGAGTGATTTTTCAGTAATGGAGTTAAGGGAGACGCGGAGACAAATTTGAAATTCTTCCTGAACTGGTACCAAATTTTTAGAGTTGCACGAACCACAGGGTTGTCTGTAAAGCCAGAGAAGTTGGTAGAAGTGGAAGAGGTGAGCAGAGCCATTGGAGAGGACGAGCCGCATGAATGTACCTCTAATGTACACCATGGGGATTGCGCTGGTCTCAACCAAAATAAGATTTTATGAATATGTGATGCCCAGTAATACAACTGGAAATTTGGAAGAGAGAGTCCAGAATTGAGCTTACATCTCTGAAGCATAGACTTACTTATTCTGGGTGTCTTACCACACCACAAAAAGCTAGAAATGTCCTGATCTATAGTCTTAAAAAATCGCTTTGGTAAGAATAGAGGGAGACATTGGAACAAAAAGAGGAACTTAGGCAGGATATTCATTTTTACGGTGTTAATCCTTCCTATCAGCGACAGAGGTAAAGACCTCCATCGCTGAAAGTCAGTTTTGATTTCAGACATCAATGGGGAGAAGTTAGCAGAGTAAAGTGAAGTCAGAGACCTGGTTATGTTAATTCCTAAATACTTAAAACCAGAGGGGCTCATTCTGAAGGGAATATCAGATTGAGTCATTTGTAATGCCAAAGTATTAACCGGGTAGCACTCACTCTTGGAAACATTAACTTTATAACCTGAAAACGAGCCAAATCTTTGGAGAAAGGACAGAATTCCAGGTAGAGATTGACATGGGTTGGAAACATACAGTAATAAATCATCCGCAAAAGCAAAGAGTTTAAATTCCATGCCCAACCGAGATATCCCAGTGAAAGAGGAGGAGGACCTCAGATAAATTGACAAGGGCTCTATAGCTAACGCAAAGTAAAGGAGACAAGGGACAACCCTGTCGAAGTGCCACGGGATAAAGTAAAATAAGTTGACTGGATACCATTAGTGGAGATACTAGCTTGCGGGGATGTATACAGAAGGCGTATCCAAGAAATAAATGTGTCCCCCAATCCAAATTTGTGCAATACTGTAAGCAGGTAGTCCCATTCAACTCTGTCAAACGCTTTTTCAGCATCGACTGAGATTACCACTTCGGGGGAAGTAGTAGAGCATTTGGAGTAGATAATGTTCAAAAGGGTGCGGACGTTATAAAATAACTGACGCCCTTTTATAAATCCAGTTTGTTCTCCTGAAACTATGACTGGAAGAATTTTTTCCAAACGATTAGCCAAAGCCTTAGCAAGAATCTTAGCATCTACATTTATCAAAGAGAGGGGTCTGTAAGAGCTGCAGAAATTCGGATCTTTGTCCTTCTTTAAAAGTAGATTTATAGAGGCTTGTCGCAAAGTAAGAGGAGACGCCACTCTGCAGCGATTCCCTATATACAGAGTGCAATATAGGGGACAGTTTAGATTCAAATCTTTTGAAAAATTCTACCGGGAATCCATCAGGGCCAGGAGCTTTATTGTTTTGCATGCTATTCACGGCTAGGTTGATTTCCTCTAAAGTTAATGGAGAGTCAAGATCTTTAGCAACTTCTGGGTTAATGGTAGGGAAATTGAGACCGTCTAAGAAAGCATTCATATCAGAAGTCCCCGCTGGAAAGTCAGACATATACAGAGAAGATACTGAATTAATGGTATTGGGGTCCGTGTGGGTATGCCAGATGAATCCTTTATTTGAGGGATTATTCGTTGAGGCAGCTACGCGTCTCAATTGATGGGCCAAGAGTCGGCTCGGTTTGTCACCATGTTCATAATATGTGGAACGCGAACGTAGCAGAAGGCGCTCTGCATCCACCGATGTAATAAGGTCAAATTCAGCCTGCAATACAACCCGATCTTTAAGTAAAGCAGAAGAGGGACCAGAGAGGCCCAATTGCCTATCTAGTTCGTCAATTCTACGCGATAGCTCATGTAGTTTGGCCATACAGTGTTGTGTCGATGTGCAGAGTAGGAAATTATTTGCGCCTCCGCAAGTATGCTTTTAGTGATTCCCACAGCAGGGAACAGGAAATAGGTTCAAGCTCGTTCTGATTGATTTCAATAAAATCGTCAATTGAAGTTGCAATGAATGTGTTAAATTTGTTGTCTGACAGGAGCAGAGTATTAACCCTCCACGGTGTTGAATATCGAGGTTGGGGGAAAGCTGAATATCCAGAGAAAGCGGGGCATGGTCAGAAATCACAATAGGGTGATATTTAACCATCGACACTTTGGAGATAAGTTTGGCGTCAATAAAGAAATAATCAATTCTAGAGAAGGACTTATGCACCTGCGAAAAGAAAGAATATTCCTTGATACTCGGATTATGGAATCTCCAGGGATCCACACAACCATTCTTAGACATGAAATCAGAAAGTGTACTCGACATTAGTGAGGGTGTCAAGGTCTTGGAAGAAGAGCGGTCCAACCTAGGATCGATAACGCATTCATATCTCCCCAAATATAAGGACTGTATTATGTAGTGAAGGGAGGCGCTCAAGAGCTTATTCATGAAGTGTGGGTCATCACAATTTGGGGCGTAAACATTAACCAGTAATACCGGGACATGCAACAATTTACCTGATATTATTAAGTATCTCCCATTTTCATCTGATATTACATTGGAGGATGAAAAGTGAATTGATCTACCAATTAAAATGGCAACCCCCTGGCCTTAGAATTGAAATTAGAGTGAAATATCTCAGAAATCCAGGGGGCACTTAAGCCGTACCTGGTCTGTAATGCGCATATGAGTTTCTTGTAGAAACACTATGTCCGCAATGAGCCGTTCCGGATGGGCAAATACTCTGGATCTCTTCATAGGACTCCCCATACCTTTAATGTTCCAGCTCACAAAGTTCACATGCGAGCCAGATTTTCCAGTATTAGTGGACATCTATCAAGTGTTTATGGCAGGAAGAGAATGAAAGTGAAGCCTTACCTCTGAGAGAAGGAAAAGGGGACAGGAAACAGGAGGGGGGAAAGAAAAGGACAAAAACAAAGATAAAATAAGAAAAAGTAAAAAGGTGAAAAGAAAAAAAAAAAAAAATAAATACAATAAAAGTAAGTGATAAACCAAAACAAAAGAAAACACACTCCAAACATACAGTGAACCACCCCATCCCCCTCCCCATTGCACTTACGCCCCATCCCCCAAACGATGGAGAACCAAGTGCAGACTCCACAAGGAGTCAAATCCCCAACAGGAAAGCTAACAGCTGTTGACCCGATAGTAATAAACCCCCAGGCCGGGCCCCTGCAAACTAAACGAAGATAAATGTCAAGGCACATAAACAGTCAATAACTCCCTCATGTGTTGTAGAGTCAGTAGTGGTCCATTTCACTTCTGGAGACGGATTATCAGTGTTCTCACTTGATCAGTGTCTTAATAAACACCCCGGCGGCCTCCGGTTTAAACTCCCTCTCGATTCCGTCGTGTGTAACGCGGAGGCGCCCGGATAAAGCAGACCGAACCGTATTCCGGTATCTCCGGAGCTGGCGGCGGCAGTCATTGAAGGCAGACGAGCGCGGGCTACCTTCGCGTATGACATGGTCGGAAAGATAGAGATGACCATGTCACCAACCTTCACCCGTTGTTGGGCTCTGGCCCGCCGCAGGATGTCCACACAGTCCGCGTGGTAATGGAGTCGGGCGATTATAGGCCGGGCGTTCACCGGGTTTGGGCCTCGGCTGCAGAGTGCGATGAACGCGGTCCAAAAGTGGCTCTTTGTCCAGCCCAAAAACCTCCTTAAGCAGAGTGGAAACGGCTGCCGGTGTGAAGCAGCGCGGGTCGAGTCTTCAGGGACACCCACGATCCTCACATTGTTGCGCCGTGATCTAGCCTCGAGATCCTCACACTTGTTTTCCACCCTCCCCAGCTCGGTAGATAGGCGCTCCACTTTAGCCTGTAGCGCGTAGCTATGTCATCGCAACAGGTAGAGAGCGAAGTTTCCATTTCCCCCACTGTATGCTTCAAAGTGCTCACCTCTGACTGGATAACCGCAATACTGGCCGATAATTCTGCCTTTACGGTCTGTAGCTCTCCCTTATCGATGTTAAGTTTTCACCCAAGGCCACCTGGAGCTCAGATTTAAAATATGGCCGCCATTTCATGGCGGAGCGCGCGCAGAAGCTCATCCTGCAAACCGGGGGGATAGAGGGGTCACTACGGCGGGCGGGGATGCAGCGTGTGGAGCAGGCCGCAGAGGTGTAGCAGCCAAAGCATTCGCGCTTTTGGATTTTGCCGGCATTTTAGACATTAAACTAGAAGTTTACGGTGTTAAACAAGACTTACAAACACAAATGCTACCAAACACAGTGCCTATCATTTAATATTAATAGTTGTTGCAGGAGCCCCGAAAGTTGCGACCTACTCCATTTGTCACTCAACCGGAAGTCTTGTTGCTGATTTCTGTTACATACATTTAAAACTAATGACTAGTTTGATATATTATTAGAGACTATAGCTGATTTAAAGGTATTAATAGCAGTAAAGAATTGACTTAAGACTGGCAGGTTTTGATCATTGCTTTCCACCCATTTGATTTGATAGTCAGCTGCAATTTCCAGTAGTTAGACACAATCAGATTATTAACAGTGCATGTACTGTATATTTCAAAATATATGATATATGATTTGCTTGTATTTTTCTCATTTGTAAGTCGCTTTGGATAAAAGCATCCGCTAAGTGCATAAATGTAAATGTAATGTAAATATGATGTAGTTAACAATGCAAATTTATTTACAAAATTACTGAAAAATCAAAAAATAAATAAAAAATAAAATTACAGCTAATTTTAGCAGAGTAGACTTGCATCTTGCTGTACAGATTGCATTGTCTTAAAAGCAATTTAGCACCAGTGGCCTATTCACATTGTTTAGAAGAGTGCAGAACAGCCCACATCACAAAATGTTGTTCCACAAGTATACATCAGTTGTAGTTTTATACCAGAGAGGAAAAACTTTCCATTTCATTTATCTAGGAATGTAAACTTTCACCAATGCCCACCATGATTAGACCCTGATCACGTTCCTGAAAAGGCCTGTGACAATTTCCTTTTTTTTGGTTGTTTATTCATTTGTTTGTTTGTTTTCGTTACATGCCAAAATCAATTAATTTCCAGATAATATAATTGAAATGGTCTATTTAATTGGACTATTTAGTAGTCTAGCAGTTCATACTAAACCACGTAGTCCTGAAATCATTAACAAATATTCCTTATCCATGACCAAATGGCAAGAAGTCAAGATGAAAACACCAAACAAAAATCAGTCACCTAATATTTGAAAGAATTTGACCATTTCATGCAGGGTATACATGGATCCATGGATAATTAATATAACATCATTTGCATGTTACTAAATTCAATAAAAAAATATAATTTTGAAGCATCCTAAAGGCACTTTTATCCCTTTTACAGTAAGGGTACATAAACATCACTTTACTAAACCATTAATTACTATTTTCAAATAAGATTTATAGATGTTGATATATTGTGAAGCATATACAGTAAGTGCTTAGTTCCCATTCAATGTTTGTCACATTAATTTATATTTAACTGCATAATTAATATGGGAAATATTGTTAGTTATTACTAACTGGTTAGTAAGGTGAGTACTGTTTTACTGATTTTATTTATTTTTGTGAATACATGTACTCATGTAAACAAAAAAAAATAAGTTATTAAACAACAACTTATTAGTTAATTAATAACAATATATGTGACTTATATGTGAATGTACCTGACAATATGTAACTGTTTAGTAATGCTACTTTATTAAGTGGTGTTTATTAATATACCATTGCTATAAAGTGTGACCCATTTTGTAACTTTTTGAACACAGTTTTCTAAATGATAACTACTGAATGCATCTGCTATCTCTATGACTGTCCTCTCCTTTAGTTAACCACGGAGACATGCACCATGTGTGTGCTAATATGGCATTATGCTCATTAATGTGGGTGCCTTTCAGATGTTCTGGAACTATACCCTTTATATTGTAATATGTTGCTTATAATATGACCAAGTTTTTATGACTAAGATCCTTAAGGAATAAAATCTGCTTTTTTTTCCTACAGAAGATGCAGAAATCCTTGAGTAAGGCATGAGGTGTTTTGGTTGATAACAAGTGACGATTTAGAGCCCTTACTTTTATTGGCTGTGTTCATAAAGTTGAATGTTGCAATAGACTGGTAACTTTACAGTGTATCTTTGAATGTACACTGTAAAACCGGATAGTTCATTTAACAAAAAAAAAATTGAGGAAACTAATCAACTCAAATTTTTTAAGTTGATAAATATGTTTAAGCCAAATACACTTAAATATAACAAAAATGTAACTCGATTATTTAAGTGTACTGGCTTAAAGAACTTAGTTTATCAACTTAAAAATTTTGAGGTAATTAATTTCCTCAAATTTTTTGAGTTAAAAGAACTTTTACAGTGTAGAATGTTACTTTAAAAAGATAAGCAGTTTCAGGATGTCCCTGGATTGTTGTAAAGTACAATTGCAACCACTATTTTTGTGAGCACCAGAGTAATTCTCTGATAATAATGAATTATTAAGGTCAGAGTAAGCGTTCTTTTTCGCAAGGGCAACAAAGTCATTGGCATTGTCTATGAATCGGAATCAGAAACAGTCATAAAGAATATTTATATTTCTCTTTGCTTTTACAGAGAAAGCCACACAGTATCTAGAATGTGATGAGTTGTAGTATAGTGTAGGAATAAAAAATAGAAAGGAGTATGTACAGTGTTATCCAAAGAAGAATTTTCTTAAGCAATTGAAAAATACAATGTTCAAATGTCCAAAATGCCCTAATGTTCAATATATACCAGATCTGTATTAAATTTACAGAACTTGAAAAAGAGGTTGATTTTAATTTTAATTTGTAAACTGACACTGCTTGAAAGTGCTTAATGCTACAAAATATTTAGCATCAGTATAAGTTCAAAAGAAAAGTCTCAAGACTTTTCTCACTCTGAAAATGCTTTAAAGCATTTACATTTACATTTACATTTATTCATTTAGCAGACGCTTTTATCCAAAGCGACTTACAAATAAGCAAAGCGATATATCAAGCAGGGAACAATACAAGTAGTGCTACTATACAAGATCCATTAATTAAATACCAGAGGAAGCAAAGTGTACAGAGTAGAGGTGTAAGTGCAAGTCTGTGGTTTTTTTTTTGTTTTTTGTTTTTTTGTTTTTTTGTTTTTTTAGGAGATGGTTAGGTGTTCACGGAAAAGGTGGGTAATCATTTAATCATTTTGTAGGAATGTCTGTGTATAATCTTTTGATATTCATTTAAAAAAATAGATGATAATCATATTAAAGCTTTACTTACTTCAGCTCAGTCATTGAATAGTGAACTATTAAAGACCTCTGGGTTGACAAATAAGAATCTGTAAATGGAAGACCATATTGGGACAGTGAGCACATTAATTTCTCATAATAATTCCTGGTATATTATGCTAAAAGATGCTTGCCAGTGAGTATTAACCTCGGTGTGAAGGCTCAAATTTACTATGTGGAAGACAGATATGCCTGCAAAAATTGCACCCATTTCACGAATAAATGAGGATTCTGTCTTGACCTTTTTCCTGAGGGAAAAGCACTATAAGTGATGAAGTATGGTATCTCAGCAGGGACATGTAGGACAGTCTGCCTAGTTTGCACTAAGGAACTAATAGAAGGCTCATGATAAGAGGACCTGGAATTACTAAATAATTATAAGAAATCAAGAAACAGCTCAAGAAAATACTGAAGGAGAATTTTTCAACATATTTCTGTTATTCACCCTGCTAAACTTTGAGCAAAGGTAAAATGTTTCCATAATCACTCATTACACTTCTTAATATTGATTTCCTGTTCCAATGTGCTTACTTTACATAGTAGAGGCCAATTAATCCTGGGCCCTGACTCCAGCCCATGCAGAAACAGAGCCTGGCTAATGCAATTAATGGCACTGTAGGTTAGCTCTTGCAGCCAGCTTTTTCTGGCTCAGAATGCCTTATCTACACGCATCAAAACCTCTCCAGCAACGTGCAAGGGAACGTAAGTTGCTTTGAAGCATGGACATCTGAGACATGATGGAAGTGGCAGCTATTTTTTAATACTGTAAAACACTCTATGTGCTCTGCACAGACTGAATGGCAGTAAAATTGGTATGGAATCAAGTGTATATAAAAAAAAAAGTGATTGGTCAAATTAAGCAATTTCCTACACTGTTGCCAGTAATATTTTTCTTTGGAACTGCTCTGATATGAAACCTTGATGCTTCCATTTGTACCTCAGCATTGTTTGAATGCTTTATTCTGATCGGTCAGAAGGTATTGCTTAATTTTCTATAAGATCATGGCTCTGACAAAAGTTCTGGCTACGAGGCAAATTTCAGATTTATGTAAGTGTCATCTTTCTATTACATTACTGCTTTTATAACAACTTGCACACTTGTATGGTGGACAATACACCTAAAAATGATTTTAAAAATGTGTGTAAACATTGACATTGTTTTCTGTTTTTAAATAAATGAAGGAGTCTCTAGTATCAGTGCTTCATAACAGTTAGAAGTAAAGCATTTTAAGTTTCCTGAAAAGGAACGTGTCTTCAGGACAGAGGGCTTTGTGGTTTCTCTTAATGTTGAAAATATGCATTTTTTTGTATTATTAACTTCAAGATAAAGAAAATCTGGTAAGGGGACAACTGTTTATAGCTGTTAACAATGTGTTGCAATAAGTATTACCAGGAAACAGCTTAATTCGTGAATGTCACACAATATTAAACATAACTAAAAACTATTTAAATAAATTAAAATTATTATTCCATTCATGCATTTTACATACTGCTTATATATTACACAGGGTCACGGGGAGCCTGGAGCCTATCTCAGGGAACTTGGGGTACAAAGTGTGGTGCCAACTGATCCCAAGTCACAATCACACACTACAAAAAAATTGGAAATGCCAAACAGCCTTCAACACATGTCATTAGACTGGGAGGACACTGGAGTAGCAGGAGAAAACCACAAAAGCACAGGGAGGACATGCAAGCTCCGTGCACACAGGACAGAGGCAGGATTCAAACCCCCAACCCCAGAGGTGCGAGGCAAACGTGCTGACCTCTAAGCCACAGTGCTTGCACAGTACAGCTTAGCATGCTGTAATTGGAAAATACTCAACTCTGGAATTGTAATGGCATCACACCACCGCATCAATGATTATCTTCCTCTAAAAGCATATATAGCTACATTATATAGCTACATTGGTCATCATTCTACATTTGGCAATTCATGCAGATTTTGCATCTCAAATTCTTGCTCTTTGTTTTAGTCGAATGCTAGCTTCAGGCTGGTGTCATACTCCAGATCATTAGCATACAAACTGCTAACCATCACTTTCTTACTCCCATTAACATCCAAGGTCACTGCCATCAATAAATCTCTCCAACTGTGCCCTTCTAGCCCAATTCAGCACCTGTACCACTCACACCAGCATCTTGTAACTAAATGGTGGAGAAAGAAAAAAAAATCCATTAAGGAGGTGCACATGTGGCGTTTTGGAATTCCTTCTCTGCAGTTCTAAAAGGGTCAATTACAAGACGCACAGTGCCAAGCATATACCAGATCACCATTAGCAGTCTGGCACCATCTGTTCTTGTTGCTGGGAGATAACATAGCCTAAATGGCATAAATTTAATGCCTGGTTTTTAAAGTGTTACTTTCTTGGGCATGAAATATTATTGTGGAGGATGGACAGACATCAAGAAAGTCTGTTATGAAAAGTTAACCTACACTTTGTGGCAAGATGACAGAAATTAAGAAAAACTGGAACAGGGGAAATGAAGGAATGATGTATCAGTAAGTCTGGCATGTACAGTATTCGTACTCTAGAGATGCTTGGACTTTTTCCAGCTACTGAACAGACATCTAGGTCTTCAGCTGCTTACCTCGATTCCTGTTAGAGTGAATAGCAGATATAAATTGCCTATGTCTTCCAGCCTGTAAAGAATCCTGCTCTATTTGGCCTAGTCATTCTGTGTAAAACACATATCAAAGGGCTCTGAAGTAGATGTATCAATATCATTGTGTGTTTTTTTTTTTGTTTGGTTGGTTTTTTTTTATCAGTGTGAATAAATGTTTTTTGGTACTTGCTGATACAGACACCAAAACTGATATCAAATTGAATAACCTTCTCAGGATATCAATGTAAATTTTATTTAGCTCTGTTGATGTTTATCTTGTTTACATAGCGGCCATGAAAAGTGCATGTTCATGCAACTTATAATGCTAGCTTGCTGATTTCAAATTAAGCATATTGGCCAGCTAGATTACTTACCTTGGTTCGAGTAGGGTTGCAGTGGAGAAGAGCAGGATTTGTTCATGTTTGGAAAAGCACTTCTGTACATCTGTGGGTAAAGTATGTTTCATTGCAATGGAATCACTCATTGTCAGTGACCAACAGTGACATGCCTAGAGTTGTCTGCAGACATATTTGCTGCCTAGCTAGCATTTGCTGCAACACTAGTTGCTGATGTGTGCTGTTAGCAAAGAACTATAACTATAATTTCGTTTGTTCATTAGCATGGCAACGAACACTAGGCTTACATCAGATTGCATCACATTATATTAGATGGTACTGGGACATCTTTTACAAGTAAATTAGCACAGTATTGAGATCTCATATTCTGGGTGGTAGATTGGTAGATGAAAGAAAATCTCATCCAGGATTAGAATGCCTATAAATATCAGGGGGAAAAGTATATCAATATCTTTTCTGTGCTACACATATGTGCTCTTGATAGCTTATTTTCCAACCACTTGGCTTCTAGCTCTGCCTAAGAGATAAGAAGAAATGAATTGGTTAAACTATTTGTTCATCAGCTTTGGAGACTGTGTGCAGCACTGGACTTGAATACTAAAGAGCAACACTTCTTTAGGCCGTGGGCAGGTCTCAGTTGCTTTCCCCAGCACCTCCCTCCACTGCAGTAGAGCTGAATTTGATTCATTCAGAGCCACCCACCAAGCTAAAGCGTTCCAAATGGGGTGCGTTACGGGATCAATACTATGATTAGCAAAAACCTTGTAGGTATTGTCTTGTTGGCAAACCATCCTATCAGTACTGGAGCCTCTGGGGAGATTTAATGTGCTAAATGTGGGAGACAGGACAGACTCATAGGGACTTGATAACTAAGACTAGGTTCTGCTTGTCAGTGCGTGTTGTCTTTTGCTCCGTGTTGCATTAGGTGGTCTCACGATTTACAAAGGACAGTTCACAGGAAAATTATCTTTGATGTGCTCAGTTATGTAATAGTGCATTTAGGCAGAACCTGAATAGTTCAAAGCCACAGAAACACACTAATGTTGGTCTGTCTTCTGTGGGAAAATAAGTTAATGCTGCAGAGTAACTCTTCAAATAACACATCAATGGCAAGCAATTTTGCCATTACAGTGGTGTGAAAAAGTGTTTGCCCCCTTCCTCATTTCCTGTTCCTTTGCATGTTTGTCACACTTAAGTGTTTCGGAACATCAAACCAATTTAAACAATAGTCAAGGACAACACAAGTAAACACAAAATGCAATTTGTAAATGAAGGTGTTTATTATTAAAGGTGAAAAAAAATCCAAACCATCATGGCCCTGTGTGAAAAAGTGATTGCCCCCCTTGTTAAAACATACTATAACTGTGGTTGTCCACACCTGAGTTCAATTTCTCTAGCCACACCCAGGCCTGATTATTGCCACACCTGTTCACAATCAAGGCATCACTTAAATAGGAGCTGCTTGACACAGTAAGGTCCACCAGAAGATCCTTAAAAGCTACACATCATGCCGAGACCCAAAGAAATTCAGGAACAATTGAGAAAGAAAGTAATTGAGATCTATCAGTCTGGAAAGGGTTATAAAGCCATTTCCAAAGCTTTGGGAATCCAGCGAACCACAGTGAGAGCCATTATCCACAAATGGCGAAGACATGGAACAGTGGTGAACCTTCCCAGGAGTGGCCGGCCGCAAAAAATTACCCCAAGAGCGCGGCGACGACTCATCAATAGGTCACAAAAGACCCCACAACAACGTCCAAAGAACTGCAGGCCTCACTTGCCTCAGTTAAGGTCAGCGTTCATGCCTCCACCATCAGGAAAAGACTGGGCAAAAATGGCCTGCATGGCAGAGTTCCAAGGAGAAAACCACTGCTGAGCAAAAAGAACATCAAAGCTCGTCTCAATTTCTCCACAACACATCTTGATGATCCCCAAGACTTTTGGGACAACATTCTGTGGTCCGATGAGACAAAAGTGGAACTCTTTGGAAGGTGTGTGTCCAAGTATATCTGGCGTAGAAGGAACACTGCATTTCATAAAAAGAACATTATACCAACAGTAAAATATGGTGGTGGTAGTGTGATGGTCTGCGGCTGTTTTGCTGCTTCAGGACCTGGAAGACTTGCCGTGATAAAAGGAACTATGAATTCTGCTGTCTACCAAGAGATCCTGAAGGAGAATGTCCGACCATCTGTTCGTGTACTCAAGCTGAAACGAACTTGGGTTCTGCAGCAGGACAATGATCCTAAACACACCAGCAAGTCCACCACCGAATGGCTGAAGAAAAACAAAATGAAGACTTTGGAGTGGCCTAGCCAAAGTCCTGACCTGAATCCTATTGAGATGTTGTGGTATGACCTTAAAAAGGCCGTTCATGCTAGAAAACCCTCTAATGTGACTGAATTAGGACAATTCTGCAAAGATGGGTGGGCCAAAATTCTCCAGGGACGCTGTAAAAGCCTCATTGCACGTTATCGCAAACGCTTGGTTGAAGTTGTTGCTGCTAAGGGTGGCCCAACCAGTTATTAGGTTTAAGGGCAATCACTTTTTCACACAGAGGCCATGATGGTTTGGATTTTTTCACCTTTAATAATAAACACCTTCATTTACAAATTGCATTTTGTGTTTACTTGTGTTGTCCTTGACTATTGTTTAAATTGGTTTGATGTTCCGAAACACTTAAGTGTGACAAACATGCAAAGGAACAGGAAATGAGGAAGGGGGCAAACACTTTTTCACACCACTGTATATCATAAATCAGATGTTGAAGACTGAAAACCTTTTTGTTCTTAGGTATAAGATATGCATCATTATGGCTTCCCAAACTGATTAAAAAGAAACACTAATGCAAAACACTGTGATTTAAAGCCATCTTGAGTAAAAGCTTAGTAGTTTTTATTATTGGTACTAACGCAAAAGTAAGTAAGTGCATTGCGACAAAACTGTAGGCAGAAAAACAGACTACCAGTGATTAGAAGGACCTAATCCCCTTTAAACACGTGCCAAAGTCTTTACACTCATGCCCAACTCTGCCGCTCACTTCTGTCTCACTTGGACTGCTGCTACTGTGCACAGATGCTGGAATTCATTACTGTGTTCCATTACGTGGCTGTGCAGCCCAGCAGCCGACCGAGGGAATGAGAGGGCCAATCAATACAGTCTGTATCTGCCGCTCCTAATCTCTGTCGGCTGTGTCACTGCCTCTATCTGTAATAGATCTCTGGGATTATAGAAATTCTTAAGACACTGTGCCGGGCACTCTAGACTCTCTGGGGCTAGGCCGCTGGTTGGGAACAGGGTCTGTCCTTTTTAGTCTCACCCAGACAGTGTGAGAAGAATGTTAGTGGGGTGTTAGGAGAGAGGAAGAGAAGATGGGAGGGAGGAAGAGAGATAGAGAGAGAGAGAGCGAGAGAGAGAGAAGAGCAAAATGGGGCAGGCAAAAGAGAGAACATGTAATTTCTCTAATCCTTGTGGCATTTATACTTTCACCAGCAGATAATGAAAATGAAAAATAAAAATGTGGAGAACTTCAGAAGCTCCAGGTTTTAATCTGTTGCACTGATGCACACACAACTTTTCTGCTATTTTTACTTTGTGCATGCAAGTGGATGAATGTAGTTATGTGTGTGTGTGCGTGTGTGTGTGTGTGTGTGTATATATATATATATATATATCTCCTAGGCTATCACCCTGGACATGATGCCAACCCATCGTAGGACACATTCACACACTATGGACAATTTAGAGATGGCAATCAGACTGGGGAGGAAAGTGGAGTACCCGGTGGAAGCCCCCAAAGCATGGGGAGACCATGCAAACTCCGCACACACAGAGGCAGGAATCGGACCCCAACCTAGGAGGTGCAAGGCAAATGGAGCTATCCACTAGATAGATAGATAGATAGATAGACAGACAGACAGACAGACAGACAGATAGATAGCAAATTAGGTTAACTTAAGCACAATGGATAGCAACTGAAAAACAATGCTGGTAGCAATGACAGAACTGTGTTTTAGTATAATATACTTAATACAATAGTCTTTATTGCTAATTTGAGATTAAAGATATACTGGACTTCTAAATGAATCTTAAAATCTGGAGATTAGCTAGAGATCATACTGGGCATCATATCAACTCAAATAAAAGTAATCCAGCAAGAGTGGGACAAAAAAGATATATAGGTCTATAGACTTTTTTGTGTAGCAATACTAGAACAGTGGACATGAGTACACATATTAAAGTTTTCCATCTCCTACTGTTTCTTGTTGCCCAAACAGCTGATATAATTATATTGCAGATTTACTACCACTGAAGAACCCTGAACCAAGATTTTTATTTTTATTTTTTGAATCTTTATGACAAAAACACTACATGTATAATAAAGAGGGGTTTTTTTTCATAACATCAGAAAAATTGCCATAAGAAACATATTACAAGCAGTGAAATACAAAATGCTATATTTATATATGAAACAGACTTAAGATCAGACCCTCATAAGCAAGGACTGGTATTGCTGTTCTTTTAGTCAGTAACTTTGTGGCAAGTAATTTTATCCAAATAATATTTTAATGAAATTAGAGTAAATTAGAGGTAGTTAAGATACAGAACAGGATGTCGCACTAAGGAGATGTTAAAACAGAATCGCAGAGTTAAGTAGTGCACAATGCTCTTGACTCCCTGTCTACAATGTCAGCATGACACCTTCCTTTGCCAAAACCCACTGCAATTAACACCAAAACCTGTACTAGGTCAGTCACATAAACAGTAGTCCAAAAATTCTTTCCATCATTTGCACCCCTGACAGTAAGTACATTTCCATAGTTGATTATGAAGTCTTTAAAAGCATATTACAGACATTACCACTTTGGCATGTTATAACTCATGACATTATAAATACTACAGTATAATAATATATAATGTAATATAACTAATAGTGGTCATAAGACCTCAGACCTTCAGGGTTGGGGGTTCGATTCCTGCCACTACCCTATGTACGTGGAGTTTTCATGTTCTCCCCATGCTGTGGGGATTTCCTCCGGTTACTCTGATATCCTCCCCTAGTCTAAATACATGCATGGTAGCCTGACTGGCATGTCCAAAGTGTCCATAGTGTATGAATGGGTGTGTGAATGTGTATGTGATTGTACTCTGCGATGGATTGGTACCCCATTTAGGGTGTACCCCGCCTTGTGCCCAATGCTCCCTGGGATAGGCTCCAGGTTCCCCGTGACCCAGTAGGATAAGCAATATAGAAACTGGATGGATGGATAACTAATAGCCAACTTAATCCAAAGTTAATTTTTTAAACTGTTTGTAGGAAGAGTGAAGCAATACACACAGTGAATGCACAGTTTACAATGGGACATGAGTTATCACTTTGATTATCAGCATCGTCCACTTGATGTAAAGTAACTTCTGGCATTTAAACACAAGTATCATCATTGTCTCTTCACTTGACTGATCTCTGTCCACTCTTACATCTGTTCAGAAATAATCATTGATTAATTCAGTCAGTTCTAATTTGTTGACCAAATTCATGTTTTTAATAGGTAATTTAAACATATTACTAAACATACATAAAAATTTCTACACAGTTTTGATGATGTTATGGTGCAGCAGACTTTTTGACAGTTGCAATCTGATCACAAACTGAATTAAGTAGCCTTATGTATGTCTTGCTACAATGTTTAATTATCACAAATCATGAGAGCAATGGTTTATACATCTTTAGGCAGACTGACTGCATTTACTGCTGTGTTGGCTCCTGACACAGCATGATCTCAGCAGGCAAAAAGCCAAGTCAAGATTAGAAAGCAGCCTAAATAAAAACCTTTCCACATCATTTTGGTAAAATATAAGCAATCTTCTAAAAGTATATAATTTTGATCCTAACCCGATTGTCATTTTTGATGCAATTTCCAATGGGTTTTCCCAGACATAAAGATGTAAAATAATGTCTATTCATTGCCGGACTCTGGTTCAGAAAGCACTCAAAAGCTCAGACAAATAAAAGAACAGAAAAACTGGTGACTGAGCATATCACATAAAAGCTTCAGCAGAATAAAACTAGATCTTTGCTAAGTCATTAATATTATGCCTGACATTAATCTAAAGTCTTCCAAAATTTTCAATATGTCTCCACATTGTAAAAGAGCCTGTTTAGAGGATGCAACAGATGCCAAGGTCCTGCCTCCCATGTTAACAAAACGCACAGGTGTGACTTGACTAATGCATCCTGAGCAGATGACTAATTGTGAGCAGATCGTTAACAGATGTTGTTGACATGGCTGCGTGGCAAACTGACAAGGCCCTGACATGTCTTGGGTCAGTGACAGAGACAGGAGGCAGGAGAGAGAGGGAAAAAAACTGCTGCGATTTTCCCTTTCTTCTTTTGGATCACCTGCCTGAACGGCTTCTTTGCTGTCATGGCACAATGTGACTATCTGCACCCGTGCAGCTGTCGAAATTCATTCACCACGGCTGGTGGCTGCCTAGGTGCCTGCAGGGCATCACACTTGGATGGATTTTGCAGGAGAAGCACTCATGTGAACCAGGATCCGCTAGCAACATGCAACAAAAAAAAATGAGGAGTATGTATGTGTTTATGCATCTTTCTTATTGTGACAAAAGGTGTTGCATGGTTTACTGTAGATTAAGATTCAAGAACTTAAGCATACTATGCTGTGAAAAGGTTTTTTTTCCACTTCCTCATTTCTTCATTTTGTGCATATTTGTCAAAATATAGTTTTTAAATTACCTTTCCATTTATTGTAGGAAAAAATCTTATCCAATATCAATCAACAAATTTAATTGATAATTGGGTTCAATTAGATTAGACACACACAGGTCAGCTCTGTTGAATCTAAACATCACTTAGATAGTGAAACCTTTCCAGCAATGTAAAGTAGGCAAAAAGACAAAAAGCAACAAGAAGCGCACTATGTTGCAATCAAAAGAAAGAATGAGATGAGAAAGAATGTTATTGAAATATATTGAAATGTTATATTGGAAATACATTTCTAAGGCAGGTGAACCACAATGAGAGCCACTATCTCCAAATGGAGAAAACTTGGAACAGTGGGGAATCTTTCCACAAGTGGCCAGCCTACCAGAATTCCTTCAAAAGTGAATTGATGACTCATCCAGGAAGTTGCAAATGAACCCAGATGAACATAATAAATAGAATGGCTTGCTTGCCTCAAATAAGGATCAGTCACATAATTAATAGTCAAAATGTCATGAACATTTCGGGGTGGGGGTTAAGTAATTATTAAAAAAAAAAAAAATAAAAAAATTAATTTTTTTTTTTTTATATAAAAAAAAAAAAAAAAAAAAAAAAAAATTATTAATAAAAAAAAAAATTAAAAAAAAATATTTTTTTTAAAATTTTTTTTAAAAAAAAAAAAAAATATAGTACATAAAGTTAATGCATATTTTATATTGTTTTTTTTGTTTTTGGGTTTTTTTTTTTTTTTTTGGACATGACATGTGGGGAAATAATCAAAATAAGTCTGGAAAAGATGAAAAAGATATATATTGAAATACCTTATGTAAGGGTTACAAGGCCATTTCTACGGCTCTTGGACCCCAGTGAACCACAGTGAGAGCCACTATTTTAAAATGGAGAAAACCTGGAACAGTGTTGAATCTTCTCAGAAGTAGCCAGCCTATCAAAATTCCTCCAAAAGTGCATCGAAGACTCATCCATGAAGTCACAAAAGAAAATAGATGAACATCTGAGGAACTGCAGAGACTTCACTTGCCTGAAATAGGACAGTATTCATGATTCCACCTTTAGAAAGAGACTTGGGGGGGACATGGCGTGTGAGAGTCGCAAGGATAAAAACACTATTAACCAAGTGGAGCATAAAAGCATGCCTCATATTTGCTAAAAAATAAATAAATAAATAAATAAATAAATAAACCTTCTTGTTCTGAGGACAGATTAGTCGAAAAGTGGAACTTTTTGGAAAACAACAATCTGGCATAAAGCTAACACAGCACTAATTTCACAATTTTCACAACAGCATTTGCGCAACTTCCACAATAATTCATACCAGCCTTCTGTGACCTGAAGCTCAACTGCAATTGGTTTATGCAGCCAGCAACATTCAGCAAACAAGAATCCGAAACACAAGAGCAAGTTCACATCTGAATGGCTCAAAAGAAGCAAAATTAAGGTTTTTGAGTGGACAAAAATATCATATAACAATAATTGAGGACATTCCTATGATACACAATGCACATCACAATATATAATTTAGCAAACAAACTTTCCACAAAACAGTAGTAAAATAGACAAAAAATTGTCTGACTTTTTTTATGTATATAAATGCAAAGAAGATTAAGGTTTTTTTATTTTTATTATGTCACATCAACGGCATCTATTCAGAACATTTTTATTTGTAATTATTAAAAACAAAGCAAAAAATGCATCACCATATCGACGCTATCTCAGAGAGTTGTATAAAATAATAATTTATCATGATATTGATATTATATTGGTATATCGCCCAGTCCTAATTGGCACCCCTTTCAGGGTGTCCTCCGCCTTGTGCCCTGAGTTCCCGGAGATAAGCTCCTGTGACCCTGTGTAGGATAATCAGTACAGAAAATGGATGGGTGGATGGATGGATGGATGGATGGATGGATGGATGGATGGATATTAAAATAGCTACAATTTTAATTTTTCACCCAGATCTGTATCTGGATTTCCCACTATCCTCAGCTCACAACCTCACATCACATGACCTCTATTCAAGCACCATTCGACAGTCAAAGTCACCTGATTACTAATCAAACTCACCTATCTGCAATCACTTTAAATAATACTTACTTTAAATAATCTGAACTCTTAATGTTCCTTTGCTTTAGCATTTTCTTTCCTTTATTCTAGCATTTTGTCTCTGATGAGTTCAAGTCTTTATTCTCTTCCAGGTTTGATTAGTGTTTAACCAATTCTTGCTATACATTTTATTATGTAATTCATCTATTTTATTGCTGATTGAACCTACACTGGTTTTAATTTTTTTTTTTTAATTTTGAAAAAGAAAGAGAGAACCGGCACTTGCATCTGTCTGTCTGCTTTATGTCAAAAACCATGGAGGATGCACACAATTGCACTCTGTATGTATGTATCAACATCAAGGTTATCATTAGAGGCAGCCATGAATAATACAAATGTAGATGAGTACTCTGTCTGACATGCTGCACTGCTTAGTGAGGTGTGTCATGTGCCAATGGCATTTCTACAGTCTAATAACAAACATCAGCATGGGGTTAATGTTTAAATAAAGTTAGACTGATGGTTGAATCACAGTGACAAACATCAAATAGATTACACAGCAATACGTAATAGCTGGCTGCCAAGCATTTCTGATAACTTGAAGCCAAATTCATAGAAGGGAAACAAATATTTACTTCTGCATTTTTTTTCCAACTTAATTCTCTCGTACTGCTTCCCTTTGTGCCATCACAGGATGAAATAATCACCTAATGCCATCCTGTCTACTTGCCATCACGTTAGTCTTGTTATAAACAGTGCTATTGACAGAGCTATTTTTAATGAAAGCCAGTGAAAAGGGGAAGCGAGGTGGCAGTAATTGTTCTAATTGGGAGCGGATCGATGGCCGCACACAAATCATGCAGCCACACAAGCCAACAAAAAGCAGCCTGTCAGGGATCGCTCACACTGTGCACAAACAGCCATTCAACACAGCTGGCACATTGCAGAGCTGACCAAGGTGGCACACCATGATTTCTAGCCCTCTTTTCAAGCAGGTTGGCAATTCTATAATAATAAAGAGCATGACTGTTCCATCACACGTGCACCCTGCTTTGGAAGATCAATTAGTTAATGGAGGAATCTTCTATTCAGAACACTTTGAATAGTGTCATCAATACTCTTTTTTAAGAATTGCAGAAATACATTTATGTAATGGATGTGCTTCTGCTATTAAAAAAAACAAACTCTTTGTCATCCAAGTTTGTGGATTTGGGCTATTTATTATAACAAGTCCTGAAGTTTTGCTCATCAAATAAAAAATGTACACTTGCTGTAAAAATGTGAGCAGTGGATTAGGGCTCATTAGTCTCAGTATCTTGGATTCATTTCAATAATTTTTAAGCACCCACCAAGCATGTTGCCTATTCTATAAAGCACATATGGTGCTGTATTAAAAATGTTGAATTAAATCCAAATTTATGGAGCCCTTCTCGGCCCACTGCAGCAAAACAACTTAATGTCACACTCTAATCCAGTTGCAGGTGTTCACAAAGTGATCTTCAATTACATAAAATTGGGTTTCACAGATTTATTCAAATTAGTTTAGCATCACTCCAGGTAAACATGCTTACCTGTGCAAGAAAACACAGCTAAGATTTTATTTCAATGTCAAGAGAGGGGCGTTGGCGTAATGTACAAAATAAATTTACATTTAATATAGCTCAGTAAATCAGTGAGGAACTAAATCACATATGGGAGCATATTTCTCAATGCTCACATCAACATTCTGATCAAACATGACATGAGGACCACAAGGGGTAAAGCAGACATCTCTGGTGAGTTGAAGAAAGCAATTACTTTTTCTCTTCCTGAGCTACTTTTAATTACTAGGAGATATGAGTGTCTGCTTCTGTCTTAGATCCCAGTTAACTGCTCTGTTTCAACATATTTGAATGTGTTGCATATAAAATACTAGGTATTCAGATAAAAACTGCTCTCCACTTCATCTTTGTGTATTGTGTGTATGGTGAAATCTATTGTCCCTTTTATTTTTACTGTGTATTCAGCCAATTTAAATAAATAGTCTTTTAAAGATTGAGAAACCACTGTAGCCAAGGTGCGTTTGCAGGTTATTTACATGTTTTAAATGCACAACAGTATATTTACATCAATATTTTCACATTATGTATTCGTTTAGCAGCTGTTTTCAATCTATGTTGCACACTTTAACAATTTAAAGGTTGACTCAAGTAGTATCTGGCAGTCCTGGGATTTGAAGTTCAGATAGCACATGAAATATCAGTCAGAAATAAACAGTTCAGAATTCACATGATGGTAGAACAGCCAGGCTTCACACTTGGCCTAATGCCCATGTGCTTTATATAATATATATTATAAACTACAAACAAGAAATGGTTATGACCAACAAGGAAGTCTTATCAGAATTCAGAAATGTCCCTGACACACATTAAAAATACAAGGAGAAAAAAGGTTTAGATTTTTTTATTATTATTATTATTATTATTATTATTATTTATACATTTAAGCTAAAGCTTTTTTTTTTTCTTTTACCAAAAAGCCTGGTAATTCCACGGTCTCTGTATTATGGTAGTGCATACATTTGAATATCATTCCACTGAAAACGTAATAAGATTACTAGACATAGTGGTGGTATAAAGACATCCATCAAGCGGGTTATTGTTATTCCAAACGCTAAACAATGTCACCATATACCTAAGTTAGATTTTAATAGAAAGGCTTTAAACATGAATAACATCATTTTTCATCAACACATTATTCATTGTTGTGTACAAGACGACAGGATGTTGCATCATTCCTGTGTCACATAAATTACATTACAAGCCAATAACACTGTGGAGTTGATATCCTGAAGTAGTAAACATAAATGCTGTCATCTTATCTTTCCAAGTGACTAGTCAAGCATCTCTATATTGTACATAGCTTTTATACTCCAATGCACCATGCAGGAGAAGAAGAAAAATCAAGACCACACAAAGATTAAGATTAAGCTCCCACTGACAAGACTTAATCACTTGTTACAGTAAAATGTGTTTGTTGTTCTTGTGAACACATCAAGAAGGGCTGTGATTGATTCCGTGCTTAATTATAACATTCCTTACTTAATTTTTTTTTTTCATGTTGATTTTCAAACTTTGTCCTTCCCCATTAATAATAGAAGAATAAATGGGAAAACATGTTAATGGAGTATTCTTGAATTTAAATTAATATTTCTTAACAAGCATGTTCTACAAGGTTGCAATTTTCAGTTAGAGATAAGTTGACAAAACGAGTGCCAAGGACAAGCATGTTACAAAAATACAAATAAAAATCCAACTGCTCCACCATCGTTAAAAGACGGGTTGCAAGATAGCAAGCTGAGGCTAGATCTGCAAAATAAAGAAAGAGGATTTAAAATATCAATAATTCTATACACCAGAGAAGGTCAGACAGATGGAGAGTGAGAGAGAGAGAGAGAGAGAGAGAGAGAGAGTGGAATATTCATACATGGTACTTACATAAGCTAGTTATGTGAAATGACATACACCTATAATATTTATATAATGCTCTCACAGGCATCAGCTGTCAAAAATGTTCATTTTATAAATTAAACACCTGAGTCAAGTTGCTAAACCCAAGTGTTTCATTGACAAAAACTGGCATTCATGACAGTTGATATTGATATAAGGTGTTATGACACTTTCCAGCCGGACCTACTGTGTGACACTAACTTTGTAGCTCAGTTTGCTTTTAGTATGTCCAGGTCACAGAATCATGATTGACATGCAAGCCTGCCAACTGAATTTAACTGGTCTCCTGAACATGCAGAGCCCTGATGTATAACATTTTTACTCGGGTGAAAGTTTTGACAGTGACATGGACTATACATCTACTGTAAATCAAAGATGTGTGTTTTTTCTCAGAGTAAGTAACGTGTCTCATTTGTTTTTAAAAAATTTGCATATTAAAGTTGATTCCAGTTGGAATAAACTTTTATGACCATTTATGTAGTTTTTTCAGTTGTCAAGAAAGGCGTATGTAGGTGTCATGTAACTTTATGAAAACTACACTTAAAGCTGCTGGATGTAAGATTTTGGTATTTTGCCCTCTCTGGTAGAAAAATATTTCTCAAAGCTACAGAACATTTGTAACATAGTTTATGTTTCACTCACCACCACTGTGTGCATTAATCTCTCGGCTGCAATTGGGAACCAGTGGTGTCAAACTATTTAGCATTGTGGTATGCAGTTTGAGATACAGCCCAATCATTTGTAAAGATATAATTATCTGCTTCATTTCCCCAGTATAACAGAAGTTTTATGAGAATAAAAAAAAACTTTACTGTGCACATAAGGGGGCGGATCAACCAGGGTGGCACTGGGGGGCAACTGCCACCCTAAGAAAGTCTTGTCACCGCAGCTTTTGATATCCCAGTGTAAGTATACTATAGTTGATGCAGACCTTATGTGAGTTTATTCATGTCAAACTGCATCAATTCTAGACTAGTTTGGAAATTATGGTGTCTTGCACCTCTTAAGTTGAAAATTGGTTACAAACTTTTTTCTTTGGAGCCTTTTGCAAAGTTAATTACACCAATGAATTTAGGTCCAAGCTGTTGGAGTGAAACATCTGTCAAGGTTTGAGAAGGCAAAGATTGTTATACACAACAAAATCATGTAATCGTTTACTTTCTTATTGTATAAAAAATTGCTGAACTAGTTGCTAATTCAACTAGATTGCTTTTATACTGCTTTTCTAATGTTTCTTTGTGTCAACTGTGGTTTCATTAATAGATAGCTAGCAACCAGGATGCAAATTACAGATGTGTTTGGGATGGTCTGACCCACCTAAATAAGGCTTGACCCCACACTACAGACACACCAGTACCCAGTGCATCAGGTGCACATGGTATGTTCAGTTCTTTGCCTATTCATTAGTATTTTAAATGATATATATATATATATATATATATATATATATATATATATATATATATATATATATATATATATATATATATTATATATATATATATATATATATATATATATATATATATATATATATATATATATATATATATATATATATATATATATATGTGTATATATATAATATATATATATAAAATATATATATTATATATATATATATATGTATATATATCAAGTCATGTTCCTGCTTACCACTGTCACGTTCATTGATCTGAATATTAGATATTTGTGAAATCCATCTTGCAATGTATTACAATTGCATTATATTTGTAATTTGTTGGTGACTTCAATAAATTAGTACTTCTTGCAATGAAGTCTCATAATAATCTATATTTTGTACAAGCCAACACAGATATTGTATATAAGTCTACACAATTATATATGGCTTGTAATATCTGGTAGTATTCTTGGATTTAGTACTAGCTACAATTATAATTGTGTGAAACTCAGCAAATTGTCAAAATGGTATAACAGAGTTTGAGTAAAATTATCTATCAGATCTATTTGTCTAATATATTTGGCAGGTTGAGCCAAAGCAAGAACTTTTCTATGGGCCAAAGCAATCACACTAGAATTGACCCTGATGCATCAATATGATTGTCACAGTTTCTGAGTCCCAGGTAAAAGATCAAAACCTCTCAGTTGTAATCTCACATTGTGCTACCGTGTTGACTTGTGTGACTGTGTTGTGGTCTGTCTGGATCAGAAATGGGTCAGTGTATTTGTGATGCTAAAACTTGCTAAAATACAGTGCACCCACAGTATTAGCTGAAATAAAAAATACAGACATCCGTGTTCTCTGCGTTTTAAAATGTGTTCTCAAACTTGTCACACATTATAGGCACAAGCTGCATAGTACTAGCACAATAGTCAAAGCTCAGAGCAATAAATATATGTATAACAAGGGCCAGCACACACCCCAGGTAACTCGCCCGATATAACCAGGTTTGACATAAAAATAAAAAACAGAGAATCACACCAGTATAAAGTATTGAGTGAGTCTCAGGCGTGATTCAGGCTTGATGCAAGGGATATGCAACCAAATATGAATTGGTATTTACTTTCATTTACTTCAAGACTTACTGTTCCTATACTTCTGTTCGCCTAAAAATTGTGTAGTCTGATACAAAACATTCTATGTTTTATGTTGTTCAACACATTCTTAGAGTAGATGTAAGTACTAGGAAATAAAAGCTGAAGTCATAAATTCTCATCACATATCCAGGGTCACGGGGAATCTGGAGCCTATCCCAGGGGGCCTGGGGCACAATTTTTTGAACAAAAGATCAAATGGTTAAACAGTAAAGACCAAGGGTGCTAATATTAGTGGAGGGCACTGTATCTGTTGCATGTTTCTGCTCTGACATGCCAAGTCAAACATTTTTATGGTCTATAAATTAAAAAAGAGTCTATAAGTATATTTACAGTGACACAGATTTCGTAATTTTGCCTCAGTACAGAAATGAAGCAATCAAGATGTGATCAAAATGTAGACCTTCAGCTTTAATTCAGGGGGTTTGAAAAAAAAAATTCCATTAACTCTCTAGGAATTACAGCCATTTTTATATTACATAATCCCTCCATTTTAACGGGCTCAAAAGTAGTTGGACAACTGAACATAATTATAAATATAAGGATTATTTGAAATACTTGGATGGATACAAATCCTTTACAGTCAATGAAGTATATACTTCTCTGGCCTCCAGTAACTTTGTAACCTTACAACTGCCCTAAAGAAAATATTGGATGATGTTTCTTCACCTATTCTTTTCAACAGACCAGAGAATAAAAATGCTATATCCTTACCAGAATATACAATAAAGGTCTGATAGTGCACTTGATGTGAGCTTAGATATTTTATGTATTTTTGCAGTGGCAGCTTTGTGTAGGCCAGGAAATGACAAAACATGCTGAGCCAGGGATGATGTTGTGCTGAGGTTCCTGGTTCTGCCACTGCACTTGAGTGGTGCATTGAGACATGCTCAAAACATCAGAGGCAGTGCAGATCAGTATCCACATGGCATGACCTCGTCTCCCTTTTTGTAGTAAGTCATCTTTCTCCATCGCAGTCAGCAAGGTCAGCAACACACTGACCTTTTTTTTTTCCATTGTTGTCCCTGTCCATGTTAGCATCCAACCAGTGTCTTCCAGGGCAGTGAGGTTAAGACGAGTATAAAACTACCAAGTGAAAATCAGTTGTTAACTTTGTAATTCATTGCAAAACATGATATTTTACAGTATATCATATGTATATGTATATCATACATGTATATCATTTATATCATATGTGCATGTATATCATACATGTATATCATACGGTATATCAGAGAAGGTGGATTGGAACTATAAGTACTTAAAAGAAGATATATGAAGGATTTTCAGACCTGTGTTTGAGTGACTTACATTATTTATGTTCTCTTCAGAAGTAACCAGTTAAACATTTAAGCCTTTCTTGTCATCTTCTGCTTGAACATATGATATTTAAACACAGTTTATTGAATATTAATGTGGTACAACAGCTTCATACATAACCAAGAAGGACACAACTATATTATATAGAATTATATAATGGATGGTCATGATATTGACCTGGTGGTTGAAAGAATTCTCTCAGAAACAGATAACTGTTGTGAAATCATTGTGGTTGAGCCTTATAGCATGCAATTTCATCATAAGCATAAGAGTATTACACATACACATAGAAAACCATTCTTTTAAAGATAGAGCCAAATCGCAGCACCATTCATGATTGCTTTTTTTTTAAAGCCAAGTTTTTAAGTCTGTTCTGAATAAGATGTAATAATAACATGTAAATAGCATGTTTTTGCTATACCTTGCTATAAGTTCAGCTGTGGCCCTTTGGGAATCCTTGCATTTGAACTGACCATCTTCTAATCACTAGCTCAAACCTTTAACCAGTGAGCTACTGCTGAGCAAAATGTGTTTTCCAAGAAATTTGAATCTCCTGACTCATTTCAGTGCACTCCCATCAGTAATAAGAGCACAAGCCTCTTCTTTGCTTTATTGATATTGAATGTATTCTGTGCACACTTTGAGTTTTACTTCCTGCATAGTGATAGCCCCATGACTACCTTGTTGTAGTTAGCACATAAGCTAAAAATAGTGTATACAAAAATATTACAGAATTATTAGTTCACTTCTACTAAATACTACCTGTTTGTCTCTGTTTATCTGTTCCTGTTTGTCTCTCTTTAGATGTTTCTGACTGTTCATACCTGTTTTTTATTTCTGTAAAGCTGCTTTGAGACAATGACTATTGTAAAAAGCGCTATACAAATAAAATTGAACTGAAGTGAATTGAAATATATTACCACCCAACTCCTATATATTAATAGAAAAAGAAAACATCTGAAATAAAAAAAACTATTTTGCAGTCTGCAGTAAATTCAGCACATATAGTCATGTGAAAAAAATAAGTACACCCCAAAGAAATTGCTGAATTTTTTACATATTTGGACAATCAAACGTTTGATCATTTTTGAAACAGTGCCTACTAATAAAGATGATACACTCTATCAAATGACACATAAAATTGACATTTTGTAGTAATTTTCACAATTTAAGTTAACGAAAGAAAAAAAAACAGTCACATGGAAAAAGTAAGTACACCCCTACATTTATCACACCTTCAAATCCATAAAATTAGAATCAGATGTTCAAGATTGGGTTCCAGTGATTAGAACCTGCTTAGGGAGTGTAGGTGAAACCTGTCTTATTTATACCCCTCTCATAGCTTGTGTCTGGTGTTCCCTTTCCAATTGAGGTGTGTGGTGTCATCATGACAAGATCTAAAGAGTTCTGTAAGGCCTTCAGAAAAAAAAAAGTTATGGATGCCTATGAGTCTGGAAAGGTATTTTTAAAAATCTTCAAATTATTTGTAATACATAATTCCACTATAAGGAAAATAATCTATAAATGGTGCAGGTTTGAAACAACTGCCAATTTGTCCAGGACTGACCGTCCCAGGAAATTCAGCCCAAGAGCAGCCCATCTGATGCAAAAAGTCTCCAAGAATCCCAAACTTTCATCCAAGGATCTGCTAGTAAGTCTTGCAACTGTTGGTATCAAAGTGCATGCTTCTACAATCAGAAAGAGATTGAACAAATTTGACCTGCATGGGAGACGCATGCCAGAAAAAGACTTTGCATACTACAGTTTGCCAATGAGCATATTGGTAAAGACAGGCCTTTTGGAATAATGTGTTCTGGACAGATGAATCACAGATAGAATTGTTTGGCACAGACCAAAGACAGCTTTTCAATAGAAGTACCTCATACCAACTGTGAAGCAGAGCTATTATTATCATTTTCGCATTTGTAGATGCAATTGCAGTTAAAGGAGTCCTGAAAGTTAGGGGTCAGGACCCCCACTTCCTGTGCCCATAGTTGTGTATACTTTCCACAACTTTTTCAAAGAACCATGAATGTGCTGTTATTAAAAATAAATGATTTTACTTGCTATGTAAAGATAAAATAAATACAGTAGCAGCCTCAATCACTCAACCCATAATCATAATTGAGGGTTGTTTTCTCATCTCTTTTTCATGTAGAGACAAAGTCAGATAAACCATCTGATAAACCAACAATCATATCATGAGTTTAATATAAGTCTTTCAATCATATCATGAGTTTTAACATCTTTCAAGTCTTTCAAAAACTCTCCAGCATAGCTTACACAATGTATTTGAAGGTTATTAATGGCCCTATTTAGGTACTCTTGTTGGTGCCAGACAGGCTGGTTTGAGTATTAAAAAAACTGCTGATCTTAGGGAATTTTCACGCTCAAGAGTTTACACAGAATGGTGTGGAAAAACAATAACAAAAAAAAAACATCAGTGAGGAGCAGGTTAAAGGTCAGAATTGCGTTGAAAATCAGAAGCTCAGAAGAGAATTGCCAGTGTGGTTAATAGGAAGGCTACAGAAAGCAACTTACAGTAGCATGTACATGTCGAACCTTTAGGTGGTTGGGCTGCACCAGCAGAACACGACATTGGGTACAATTCCTCTCAGCCTCTCATTCTGTATCATCTACCTGTTAGTCACTCTATTATTGAACTCAACTCAAGTTGAAAATAAAAATAAATTAAATTAAATTAAATTCCTTCACTATATTGCACTATATCTGCATTATGAATATGATTTTTTAAAATTTAAGTAAATATAATAATCTTGAGGCTTTCTTTCTCTATCCCAGTTCTGATTATGATGATTAAAAGCTCACAGCCAAACCTTTTTATATGTTGGAACATACTGGAATATTTCTCTGGATTACTCCTTGCTACATGATGACACAACCTTCCTTTTGAACACGAAACCATGACATGTCAAAGAAATTATAATCCATCATTAATTATAGCTGTTTGCATGAATATGAGCTAAAATTAATAAAAAATAAATAAATAAATAAATCAAAAAAAGCAACACATACATACAGAATGCATTTCCATTTATTATGCCTGTGTTTAAGAAAATCCATCTTAGGGATTTTCTCGGAAAGTTATAACAGTAGCAGATCTATATTTATACATCCACATGCATATTATTTCATGAATGCACAGAAGCAGTCACCACCAGGCCTGATGAAATTTTAATCAGTTCTGTCCTAGCAGCCTGGCAGCCCTGATAAATGCAGCTAAGGCCACTGCTCCAGATGCCATTCTGCAGATCCACCTGCAGGCTACAGATGCTCCCACTGAGAAAAATGTTGTGTTATTCATCTTAACATTATAAATTTCAGTTCACTGCAGCAGCTCAGCTTTTGAAAGGTTCGTAATTTCATATGTATTTTCTCTGCAGCAGGTCCTTGTTGTTAAGACTCACATGTCTGTTCCAGTGGTGATTTCAATAAACCATTTCATTTAAGATCAATCTTTTTATTATATGTTGTATGTACTAATATATTTCAGTGGTAAAAAGCTGTCATCTAGTGCTGTAATAACACTCAAATTCAGAGTTAATGTGTTAAAATTCTCTTCTCTGAACTCTAAATGTAATCGGTGGCATTAACAGAGAGCGATTCATTATTAGTAGGACCATCATTTTCACCGATTTCATAATCTACTTTTCTTGTATTAAAATGAAAATATGAGCAGTGGGGAGTCATTCATAGAGGAAATGGAGCAGAACCGTACCTTTTATATGAGCAATTCAACAAATGTTAATCTACATAAAGTCCTCATTTACAACTCCATAGGTTTCAAATTCAATTAAAATACTAATTACCACTTTTGAATGACCAATGATATTTTTTCAAATGTTTCTATTTGACAAGTATCAACAAATATTCCACTGATTTGCTTGCCTTATTAGACATTGCACAATGATGAGGCAGCACTCACTGCCCCAACACAGCTGTGGTACTATTCCACCTAGTGGTCAATAATTGGAACTGCAACAAGTGATAATAGAGGACCATTGGGGCAGGAATCATGCTGTCCATGCTCGGGGTATAACCAGCAGACAGATGGTTAATGACAAGGTGGAGTTTTTTTTTTATAGCACATAATCCAAATTAAATGAATAAATTTCTACAAAAAGGCAAAGTGGTAGTGCAGACAATGTGTCTATGATGTGCAGAACTATTTCCATTGTAAGATATTTTGCAAAGATTTGGAGAGGGGTAATGTTCATTCATCACAAATGTATTCATCACAAATGTATGAAAATGTCTTTTTTTTGATGCGGTGTGTTTAGGGGTAGTTTCAGGTCTTTTGTGTGGTTTTGAGATGTAGTTGGCGTAGAAATTTAGCTGAAACCTGTAAACTCCAATTAATGATATTACCTTGAACACAGTCGAACAAAGGTGTGTGTGTGTGTGTGTGTGTGTGTGTGTGTGTGTGTGTGTGTGAAACCTCTCCAAGCGAGCTGCTAGACTGTATGATGAATGACTGTATGTTGTTGATGTTCAACTGATTTTGATGATCTTTACCAAAATAAATACATGATTTTCACTAGATTGCTAGTAGCCAGTAGCATAAGTCAAATATAAAAGACTCTGACCTTAATTTGAATTGAGTCTATGTTGTTATTAATGTTGTAATGGAATCCCTTCTCAAACAGAGTCTATATTAAGCAGAAGTTTTCCCCAAAAGAAACTTGATCGATAGGAGAATGACCATAAGGATATTATAGTTTCTTTTCAGGGTTTTTTTTTTTACTCTCTCCTCTGACCTGCCTCTAAAACACTTGCCATAAATATTGACAAAAATCCATTTGTAGGCTTGCTATTTCCTCATTTTCTGACACAACTCTTTTTCCTGCCTTTGCAGGGTTGTTTTTGCCTGAAAAGAGCGAAGTTTGAGTTCATGCTGTGAGAAGGCTACATTCATCATGTAATAAACTGATACACGCTTTCACAAAGCAGGTTAAATGGAAGTGCTGCAATGTTTTCTCAGAGGGTAAGATAAATTTGCTGACCTTGTCTTGCCATTTTATGATATACTAAATCTGTGAGGCTCAAAAAGCCAATATATGCACGTCAGGTCTCTGCACACAGTTTACAGCACTGATAGAGACTATAGCATGAATAAGTGGGGGAGTAATATTAGTAATGTCACAAACATTTACAAAAATTTGAATGATTATACAGGCTCAAACACACACACACACACACACACACACACACACACACACAGGCATCAACATATATGCAAATAATGCAAGTAATTTCATTGGTCTATCTTTCAGCCTGGAGAGTTACTTTCATCAGTACACTCCTGCCCCCTACTGGTATAAAAAAAAACACGTAATATCTGTGCTATACCTCAGTAATTACTTTATTAGAACAGTTTTTTGACCTACAGGAATAAGATTGTGTGTGTGTGTATATATATATATATACATATTTCTTTATTATTATTTTTTTAATGGTTAAAAAGGTGCATTACTTTGTTAGATATGTGTACATACTTGAGATTTAGATAAGGAGCTGTTTTAAAATTGTCTTTAAAAGAACACAGAATTTTGTTTACATACATAAACAGCATGCAATTCATTATCACTGCAAGGAGGACAAAAATATTTTAAATGTCCCTTTGGTTAAAATGTATCAAATTTGCATTATTTGACCAAGCAGCATGTTGTGCTCCATCCATTTCTCCAGCAACAGCATTACCCTCAGTGAGGGTATGGTTGATACCACCAATAGTAGCATTGCATTCAGGACATTGGCGACGTTCCATGGCACCTCCACAATCTCCAATAGCATACACATGCCCATTAGGACACTTATACCAGTGTCCCTGTGGGAGAGCCATGGCTTTAACAATCATCCCCCTTTCTTCATCAGTGATACCCAGGCCAGAGCGTGGAAGCTTCTTTTCCAGCTCTTTAAAAATCTCCTTCACTTTATCTTCATCGTTTTCATTGAACGGCCTTGTGTCCTCCAGGATCTGTCTTGCCCGTCTCACCTCTGCATTGACTTTTACATCCAGCACAGTATACGTGGCCATACTGCAACGGACATTGAGATCAGCTAGGTAGAAAAGCCTCTTCATTTCACTATCTAGATCATCCATCTGCTGATCGGAGAATCTCTGGAATGTATCACACAGGAAAATGAGGCATTCCCTTATGCGCAGTGAGAATAAATCCCAGATGACTGAAGACATGTGATTATTTTGCATCTTTATTAGCTTCCCAAGACTCTCCAGGTATGTCATCAAGTTCTCCTGGTACCAGAGGTCTAGAAGAGATAAGCCAGACTTCTGAAGGCTCTCAGTGATCTTTAAGTGCTCTTCAGGAAGCTGCTCCTTAAAGTTGTCCTTCCTCTCCAGAAGCAACTGGAGTTCCTTTTGCTTATTCTGAATGTCAGACTGCAGACCATTGATCTGTTCCTTGACCTTCTCAATTTCTGCCAGGCTGCGGTTGATATGGGCACCATAGCGCACATTCCTACGAATGGGGGTTCGACACCTGGGACACTCCTTCAGCCGGATAGCACGCTGATCTAGATCAGCTCCCTCATCCTCATCCATGCCCATGTATCGGTCCATGCCAGTAGACTCAATTATATGCTTGCAGTCCTCTAGTTGTATGAAGCAAGCATCTGGCTCATCTTCATTACCAAAAAAGATCTCAATCACTTCGTCATGATGGCATATGCGGCACTTATTTGGGCAAGGGTCTCCACAAAGACCTATACAGGGATGTCCACAGGGCAAGACCTTGTCACATTTCTTTAAACATGGTGGACGGTCACATGGCTCATGGCAGAGTTTGCTACAACGCTGATGTGGACACTTCCACTCACAGGGTTCCATGCAAGGGACACAAGGCTGTCCACATTTCCTCATGCACACACTGTGAACGCAACGATTTTGACAAAGGCGGGTACATGGTGGGCAGTTTTTTGGGCACGGCACACGGCATTTGTGTGAGCAGGGAAGGACATGCTGGCATTCATGTGTACAAGCCTTATGGAGGCGACCCTGGTGGCATTTATGGCAAGTCCCTGAGCAAGAATGTCCACATTTCAGGATCGTGTCACATGGGGTTCTGCAAGCTGGCTGATTTTGAAGATCCCTTGAGTAGTGGCATGGTTCTTCCTGGGAATGTCCACATTTTAACTCCATAGGAACTGGTACATTACAATAGACAGTGCATGGCTCACCACAGCTTGCCTGGCATTGATGTCCACATCTCAGATTTTTCTGACAAGGCTCCTTGCAGACAAATTTTTCTGGATCCTGATAACAGGGCATTTTCTGCTTGTGCTGGCATTTTGGAACAACTTTCTCTACACGTACCTCACATTTACCACACGTCTGATGGCATCGTCTAGGACATTTATGCCCAAGCTCACACAGCACTTTGGGGCAGTCCTTAGCACACTTATATTTCTTGTGGTCAGCATCATAAGGGTGGCACATGCGAATGCACACATGGCCACAGTCCAAGCGGTACTCACAGGGTTTGTTGCACCCACCTTCGGGGACCTTTGTAAAGTCCTTTGAAGAAGACACCAGGGTTTGTGTTTCTGGATGATTCTGACAGCTCAGTGTCAAAAACTGTCCTACTTGACCTTTCTCCCTCAGGGTGTGAAGTATGTTACTCCACAGCTTCACCTTGCTAAACATATCCATGTTTCCAATGCAGTATAGTCCCTTCTTGGCACGAGAAAGTGCTACGCAAACACGATTTGGTATTTGCAAGAACCCAACCCTTCCCTCCGAATTACTGCGCACCAATGACAATATGACAATGTCATTCTCTTCACCTTGATACTTATCAACAACATGCACTTTGACCCCTGCAAATTCAGCTGAGGGCATGAGCTTGCGTAAACAGTAGAGCTGTCCAGTGTAGGTGGTGAGGATGGTAATCTTAGAGGGCTCGTAATCCTGACGCAAAAAGTACCGACAGAGTTCCACCACAAAATGTGCTTCGTGAAGGTTCTGATGACTTCGTCCATCCTTTATTTCCACCTCATGGGACTTGTGTTCGATGAAGAAAATATTTGTAATAATTCCCTACAGGTAGGAACAAACGACAGACTTGAGTATAATCAAGCAATTGTTTGGTACATGATATTACTGTAGACATTTTTAAAGTACAATGAGTTGCAATGAGTGTACACTGAAATTCTTAATCATGAAAAAACTGACCTTGATGTTTTCATACTCCAATACAGAAGCATGATTCTCCAGCTCAGAGTAGATATGAGGAGTCAAAAGACAAGCAATATCTGGTCTCATACGATGCTGCAATAACATGTTTATAAAGAAAATGAAAAAGCCACACATATATAATGCTTAATTCATTAGATGTGAAAGATATTTTTGAGTCATTACCATGTGATAAAATGCATGATGTCTGGACTTATTAGCTCACCTGGTAGTTAAGTCTGACAAAAGGAAATCCCACTTTGACAAGTCTCTCAAACATAGACACCTCCAGGTTGAAATTTTTGGCTAGTTCATACACTGTGGCGCTGGGTCTCAGCTGCAAACATAAAGTGAATCAAATTCATTTGAATCAAATCCAACAGTTTCAGGAAACTACCAATGTTATTTTAAACAGTCAACACGTGTCATTTTGTTCACACTATATCATCATAAAGAACAAATTATGATGAATTTTTATTTTGCTTAATCTGGGCCACCTGGTTTAACATACGAAATAATTGTAGGGCTCTTTATGTACTGACGCATTTATGCTGGAGCACAGAAAGCATAAGCATTTGTAGTATAAGGATTCATCACAACTAGGTTTTTAAGTAATTTCAAGCAGGTGCAAAATGTAGCTCAATGTATTCTTTTACTACATAGCTGAGACACCAGTGTGTTTTTTGTAAATGTCATTTAACGGTGTTATGTTTTTTTTAAATGCATGAGCATAACACCAGTCTTATTTATCCAGCAGCCTGGCACATTTAAATTGACAACTTTTCTTGATAATTTCTCTACTGCACAAGCAAATGATGAAATATAGATTTTATGTCATGCATTATTTTCAGGATGCATTATTATTTTGCACTTTATATAATGCATTATTATTATTTTGTTCAGGACTTGGTCTATTGTTAAGTTTTATGAGTATTAAAAATGTACAAGATTCAACAGGTCTTCTATATAAGAGTTCTGTAGAAGCTGTAGTGGCTTTTTAGGCATTCTGATTCCACCTACATACTCAGCATCACATCACATGTGCCATGTGACCCACTTTTTAATGAATAGCTCTGATATGTGCTATATGCTAATTGTACCTGTTGATGATCTCCAATCAGAATGAGGTGTTGGCAGTCTCGGCTGAGTGTGGTAATAGTGTGGGCCTCCAACACTTCAGCTGCCTCCTCCACAATCACCAGCCTTGGTTTGAGCTCCTGTAGGACCTGTCGGTATTTGGCAGCCCCTGTGGTGGTCATGCCAATGACTTTGGCATGTTGGAGCACACAGAGATCCTCACGGCGACGGATTTCAGCAAGGCGCTCTGCGGCATCCTGATAGACTTGTTCAGCTGATAGAGCTTTCCTACGAAGTTCAATATGATACCGCAACACCCAGAGGCTATTAAGTGAGAAAGTGACAGAGGAAATTTAATAGGGGGAAAAAAACACGGAGAGAGTGAGGGTGCAGGGAAAGAACAAAGAAACATGGATTATTGGTCAAATAAATTTCATTTCTGCCTTAAGACATAGTTTGTTTTTAAGTTTAATTTAAATTAAATGAAATTTTTAACAAATGTTATGGTTGGGTCCTCTTGCACAGTTCACACATTTATTTAAAGCGTGCTTTGAGAGATATTTGCTTTTGATATAGAGCATAATTACCGGTAAAGTCTCCATCTGTCTTTTAGGTTAAGCTGCCATACATTCCATACTTTCTGCTCTTCTTCCTCACTCATAACCTCACTCTTCTTTAACTCTTTCTGGGCCATCTGCTTTATCTTCTTCTTCTGGTGACGTTGCATCTAAATACACACACATGCACACCAAGACAAAAATTGCGGTGTTGGTATTATCACACAGAAAAATACTTGATAACACCTTGTATACACCCTATATTCCTAATGTACTATACACTGAGGGAAAAAAGTATTTGATCCCCTGCTGATTTTGCACGTTTGCCCACTGACAAAGAAATGATCAGTCTATAATTTTAATGGTAGGTTTATTTGAACAGTGAGAGACAGAATAACAACAAGAAAATCCAGAAAAACACATGTCAAAAATGTTATAAATTGATTTGCATTTTAATGAGGGAAATAAGTATTTGACCCCCTCTCAATCAGAAAGATTTCAGGCTCCCAGGTGTCTTTTATACAGGTAACGAGCTGAGATTAGGAGCACACTCTTAAAGGGAGTGCTCCTAATATCAGCTTGTTACCTGTATAAAAGACACCTGTCCACAGAAGCAATCAATCAATCAGATTCCAAACTCTCCACCATGGCCAAGACCAAAGAGCTCTCCAAGGATGTCAGGGACAAGATTGTAGACCTACACAAGTCTGGAATGGGCTACAAGACCATGATCATGAGAACAGTGAGGAATCAGCCCAGAACTACACGGGAGGATCTTGTCAATGATCTCAAGGCAGCTGGGACCATAGTCACCAAGAAAACAATTGGTAACACACTACACTGTGAAGGACTGAAATCCTGCAGCGCCCGCAAGGTCCCCCTGCTCAAGAAAGCACATATACATGCCCGTCTGAAGTTTGCCAATGAACATCTGAATGATTCAGAGGACAACTGGGTGAAAGTGTTGTGGTCAGATGAGACCAAAATGGAGCTCTTTGGCATCAACTCAACTCCCCATGTTTGGATGAGGAGGAATGCTGCCTATGACCCCAAGAGCACCATCCCCACCGTCAAACATGGAGGTGGAAACATTATGCTTTGGGGGTGTTCTTCTGCTAAGGGGACAGGACAACTTCACCGCATCAAAGAGACAATGGACGGGGCCATGTACCATCAAATCTTGGGTGAGAATCTCCTTCCCTCAGCCAGGGCATTGAAAATGGGTCGTGGATGGGTATTCCAGCAAGACAATGACCCAAAACACACGGTCAAGGCAACAAAGGATGGATCAAGAAGAAGCACATTAAGGTCCTGGAGTGGCCTAGCCAGTCTCCAGACCTTAATCCCATAGAAAATCTGTGGAGGGAGCTGAAGGTTCAAGTTGCCAAACGTCAGCCTCAAAACCTTAATGACTTGGAGAAGATCTGCATAGAGGAGTGGGACAAAATCCCTCCTGAGATGTGTGCAAACCTGGTGGCCAACTACAAGAACCGTCTGACCTCTGTGATTGCCAACAAGGGTTTTGCCACCAAGTACTAAGACATGTTTTGCAGAGGGGTCAAATACTTATTTCCCTCATTAAAATGCAAATCAATTTATAACATTTTTGTCATGCGTTTTTCTGGATTTTTTTGTTGTTATTCTGTCTCTCACTGTTCAAATAAACCTACCATTAAAATTATAGACTGATCATTTCTTTGTCAGTGGGCAAACGTACAAAATCAGCAGGGGATCAAATACTTTTTTCCCTCACTATAGATGTATTTACATGTTGTAACACATTATAATGCCTACCATAGGCTTTTAGAAATAGTTAGGGTTGCATGCATAATGCTTTATAAAGCATAAGCATATGACTTCATAATGTCAGATTACATTAGGTCCACATACATAAGTTTGTACAGTCACTGTCCACTTTAATATTAATACCTGGACACAGGTATTATGCAGTTATCCAATCAGCCAATCATGTGGCAGCAGCACAATACATAAAATCATGCAGATACAGGTCAAGACTTTCAGTTAATGTTCACATCAAAAATTAGAATGGGGAAATGTGTGATCTCTGTGACTTTAACCATGCATGGTTGTTGGTGCCAGATGGGCTGGTGTGAGTATTTCAGAAATTGATGATATCCTGAGATTTTCACACACAACAGTCTCTAGAATTTACCCAGAATGATGTGAAAACATCCTGTGACTGGAGGGTCTGCAGGCTGAAACCCTTGGTCTGAGCTGACAGAAAGTCTATAGTAACTCTTTTCAACCGTAGTGAGCAGGAAAGCATCTCAGAACACACAAAACATCAAACCTTGACGTGGATGAGGTACAACACCAGAAGCATTTAATCTGCCACGGTTAAAGTCACAGAGATCACACCTTTTCTCCATTCTGATGTTTGATGTGAACATTAACTAAATCTCTTGGCCTATATCTGCATGATTTTATGCATTGTACTGCTGCCACATGATTGGCTGATTGGATAACTGCATGAATGTGCAGGTATACAGATGTTCCTAATAAAGTGGGTGGTGAGTTTATATATACAAAATTCTGTATACTGTATGTGAATGCACTGTAACATATGCTCTGCATATTATATATATATATATTTAAATGTGCGCTTTTATCCAAAGCAGGTATTTTATCCAAAGCATCCACGAATGCAAGGTGCTAGTCGGGAACTTGGGGTTCAGTGTCTTGCCCAAGGACACTTCGGCATGTGGTCACCCGGGCTGGGAATCGAACCGCCAACCCTACGATTAGTGGACAATCCACTCTACCAACTGCGCCACAGCCATCCCATATATATATATATATTACTAGTATACAATAACATGTTATTGTTACTGTACCTGTGTTATATTGCATTATAGTATTACTGTCTACAATGTTACAGAACAGATACTGCAATATGCAGGTTTATGCCAGGTATTATATGGAATTATATTTGCTAGATAACATGTTATAAATGTATTTACAACGCTTTCTGAATACAAAATACAAGACCATTTGAGCTTCTAAGGATAAAACAACAAATAAATGAATTCAACAGTTTTAACAATATATCCCTCAAGTACTCCCAAACCAAAGGCTTATACTATTCACATGCTTTTGCTAAATTATATTACACTCATTATGATTATCATTGTGACTATTCCAGAAAATTCTTACCTCCCACTCGTCATTATTAACTAGTCCCTGTGCCTGTGCTTGTGCCTGTGCCTGTGAGGGTTGTTCGTCAGCCTGATTTAGGTTCATGGCCAGCATGATGTCAGCTAGTTCCGCTATGGTCTCCTCCTCCCTCTTGCGTTCACGCTTATCTCGCCCCCTAGGGTCTGAATCCTCCAGGATTCTTTCAGCCTCGATCAGAGCTGCCTCTTCATCCACTTCCAACAGCTGCTCATCCTCTCCTGGTTCCCCTTCATCATTTGTCTCTGGGGACAGAGAGGTGGTTAGTAAGAAAACAAAAATTACAAGAAAATCTCCTTCAAAAATATTGAAAGGGTAAAGGAAAAAAAATATTTTTGTTAAAATTTTTATGAAGGTCAAACATATAATGAATTATGAACATGTTCATATAATGCAGTTATTATGCACAAGGTAATAAGTATTTATGAAAATTGATTATGTTTTACAGCCATTTTTATTATACATTATGAATTATTAGTGAAACGCATTATAAGTGGTGTTTAAAACATGATCATTGATAGCAAGGAAACTTGATTTCACTTTGAATAGTCTCTTATTCAGTGGTTATTGATCTATGTCAACTAATAACTTCAGCATAGTTGACTATAGTTTATTGTTCAGTGTTACAATTGTGAGAAATGTAACTGACGTGTAGATTGTAAATGCTGTAGGTATAGTTAGAATTCTTCAAAAACCTCACATACTCATGAATACTACTTTAAAATTTGTATAAACATAATGTCACATATTTATAATAATTAATCAGTAGCTTTTATTACAATTGCTGGTGCTATAATAATTATTTAATTGTTTTTAAAATATATACTTTGCTCAGTTTACAATTTTTTTCTCTAGTTTTAACCCAACAAGAGCAGGCAGACAAGTGCATCAGGAACAATAAATATATTTTGGTGTTTCCTGTCATCAGAGATTACAATAGCGGTGCTTTAAAAAAAAAAAAAAAACCTATAGTATACTCTACTAATATTGGCACCGTTGGTAAGTAAATATGAGCAAAGAAAGCTGTAAAATTTGTCTTTATTGTTTAACTTTTTGATCTTTTATTCTGAGAGCAGAGTATTTTTGTGAATTTTTGAAACAAAATATCACAAGTTTAAACAATAAGGACAATTTTTCACAGCCTTCTTTGCTCATATTTATCAAGGGTGCCAATATTAGTTTAGTGCACTGTACACATCTGTAGTGTGAGCATGAAGGATCATGGAAAAAAAACAGCTGATAAAATGAAACTTTTTTTTTTATTACCTGCTTCAACTTTGGCAGTTTGCTGCTGAAACGCCCCAAGGCAAAGCCATTCCATGATCATAGATTGCTTCTTTCCTATACTTGCAAATCCACCCAGCATCTCAGCCTAACACACATACAAAACCATTAACAACACACTACTTCTTCTTCTTCTACTACTACTACTACTACTACTACTAATAATAATAATAATAATAATAATAATAAATATAGCTACATTAAATATTACAGGGCCAAGCATTACAGATGCAAAGTAAGGAGATAGGCAAGCATGATTTTAGCACAGTCATGATTTTATGACAAGCTGTTCAGAAGCAAAAATGTGTTTTTTCATATCTCATGAACAATGCAATGCAGGTACCCTCAAGTCATGATGCCAATGACAGGTACTAAGTTTGGTCTGAATACGTTAATGCATTACAGAGATATAGCCTCACATCCATTTCACCGTAATCGCCATCAAATTTATCTGCACGTTATTGAGAAAAGTTTGGTTTATCAAAAAGATTTTGATAATTTTTGCCGGCATGGTCTGAAGATGATCTCTTACGAATTTCATCCAAATTGGATGAACAATTTAGGACGAGTTCAAAAAAGTGGATTTTTCAGAAAATTCAAAATGGTGAACAGGAATTTTAGCCTACCATGCCATAGTTGGTATCATTGTTCTCTGCATGAATCATGGCATCTGCCAAGACCAATCTCATGACAATGTGCAAAAATACTCAAAAGCTATTTGCATTTTTTATCATATTCTAATTGTTGACCACAAGATGGCACTGTCCTGAAACTTTTTGAGTACTTTTGGGTCTTGGTCTAGATGAGCCTACCAATTTTTGTAAAAATGAAAATTTAATATCAACGGACTTGTGCCCCACTGAATCTGTAGAGACCAGTTTCATGACCACTAGGTGGCGCTGGTATGATACTGTACAGGTACCCTCGTCATGATGGCTATGACATATACTAAGTTTGGTATGAATACGCTAAAGCATTTCGGAGATATAGCCTCACGTCCATTTTGGAGTGCTTGCAATCGTATTTGTTTGTGTGTTGTTCAAGAGTGGCTTGGACTATCATAAAGCTTTCGATAACTTTTTTGCCAATATCATCTGACACTTATCTCTTTCAAATTTTGTGAAAATTGGATGAATGGTCTAGGACATGGGTGTCAAACATACGGCCCACGGGCCAAAACCGGCCTGCTAGAGGGTTCAATCCGGCCCGCCGGACGAATTTTGAAAGTGAAAAAAAACAAATGCATGAAAGACACGAACGTGTCATTTTTAATAAAATGCTATTCCTAAATTATCCGCTAGGGGGTAGAAGACGCGGCACATCTCTGGGACTGAACAGCAGACGGCAGCAATGCGATGTCTGCGGTTTGTTATCACGGAGTAGTCTACTCTATTTTCTACTCGTCCTCACACCCTCATTAGACAAAATGTCTGCCAAAAAGCAGAAAAGTGGATACAGAGTGTCGAGTTTTCCATGAAAAATGGACCGCTTCCTATTTATTCACAGAGATACAATAATAGTTTTATAAAAATGTGCAATTTAATGTTAGTCAACAGCTTCAATACAAAAGAGTTTGGTTTGGTGGAATCCTATTGTTCATGCAATGCCATAAATTTGAAAGTGAAATAATATATTTTTCAATTCCAAATACCTGTGAAGGTTTTTTTTTCTCGCATTTGTTCAAACACTGTGAGCAGTTGTAATGCACATATATGTGAATGATAATCAGAAGCAAATTGCACATGTTTGTCTTAAGAAATCTGAGGTTGTTCATGATGTATTTTATAAAAGGATATTTCATTAAATATAAATGTCTTTGCATGAAAACAAAGGTAAAAACATGGACTTCTTCTTATTTATAGGTGATTATGCTATGATTTTACTGGCCCGGCCCACTTGACATCTAATTAGGCTGTATGTGGCCCCTGAACTAAAATGAGTTTGACACCACTGGTCTAGGAGTTCAAAAAAGTTATTTTTTGAAAATTAAAATGTAGCTGGGCAGAAATTAAAACCATGGGGTCCATTCGACCCAGAAGAGGAATCAGGTGAAAAAAGTTTCAAAAATGATATTGGCATAAACGTGAGTGCAACTTTGAGCTGCTGTTGGCACTAGAAGGTTTGAGACTAGAGAATCCAAAATTGCTCTTGTTAATGTTGAGACTGTCCTCTATCTGTGTGCCAAATTTCATAACTTTCCCAAAAGCAGTTCTATGGGCTGTCATAGGTTCAAGAGCGGCAGAAGAAGAAAGAGAAGTGGAAGAATAATAATAAAGAACACTAATGAAAACAATATTATAAAAAATAAAATAAAGTGTATTATTATTAAAAGAAAATTAGTATTATTATCAAAAGAAAATTATTATTATTATTATTATTATTATTATTATTATAACAGCAACAGCAACAATGAACTGTACCTAATTGACACATACACATTTCTTTATTTCAAAGAGCAGATTAGACTGACCTGCAGATTCAGAGTATGCCAGTGGTCATCAGACATGTACTTTTGCAGGTAGTGCTCATTAATGACTCCACGCAGACTGCACTCTAGGTAATCCGTCTGTTTCTTTATAAGGGTCTGTGCATCCTGCATCTCCCTCTGGATCTATAGAATATCATCAGGATTTTATATATAATTAACCTTAAAGACTGATTAATTTAAACATACTCACATATTGAGTCAGAAATGGAAACCTATAAAAGTCCATTTTGAGAGATTCAACTATGGGAGAAATTTGAAATTCTAAAATGGACAGAAGCTGCTCTACTACTGAGAACAATTTATTTTAATTGGAAAAATATGAAATTTCTGTGTATTTTATAAATACCACATGTACTTTCTCAGTTGGAAACCAAGAGAGACATTCTAAAACGCTTAACATGAAAAACGTAATGTGGCACCTCAAAATAAGCCTTCTTAAGGTGTGCTGGCAGTTCTCTGCGGAAGTTTGACAACCTGGTCAGCTCCCTCAAAGAGAAATGCTTCAGGATCTCACTGTTACTGCGGCCACCAACCCTCACAATGCCCTTCTGCAAGAAACTGTGGATACCTGAGACAAACACAACATGACTGCTTTATTGCAAAACTTGCAGGATCCTATATACTGTATTTAAAACCAGAATTTCCTGATCTTCAGCATGAAAGAATGATTAAATGTGTGGCATACAAATAGCCTAACTCAAAAAACAGAGTATGCATGGATAAATATGTTATTTTATTGAATAAAACAATGGTATAATGGCTTCCAATGCATAATTCTGCAATATCTAAAAATATACAAATTTATACAAATAAGGAAATTATAATTACAAAATCGCAACAACAAAAAAATCAAATAAGCAGTGCATTAGCCATATATTACCTTCTAGAAACTGGTCTAGGGCATGGTTGGTGTAACAGACCACCAGCATAGGAGAATTAGCTGACCACACCGCACTGTTATTTAACAGAGCCTTAGCGATTTTTAGCCCCACATATGTCTTCCCTGCAAAGAACAAAACATGACATTGTGTTTTTTTTACAATTAGCACAAATGACTCCAGATCTTTTACATTTTTAAGTTTAATATTACCACTTATTTTCTATAGCAAAGTTTATTTACATAATAGTATCTCTGATCCTGCTCTTTGATAGCTTCCCCTGGTGCAGAACTGAATTACAATGCAAATAAACATTTTGCTCTAATACTGAAGCAAACCTGAAGGTTTTAAGGAGCTAGATCAAGAATGCTTGCTTCAAGTTAAACTGCAGGAAAAAGTAGCTCTAGTAGGAATAAGGTTAGAGATCTAGTGATCTGAATTTAATTAAAATTTCCATTTCTCTACCTGTCCCAGGTGGACCCTGTATGATGGCCAGCTCCTTGGTGAGGGCCAGTTTAAGGGCTTGGAGCTGGCTGTCATCAAGTCCCAGTTGCTCTTCATTCGGCCAGGCAGTAGGGGTGAGGGGGTTAAATGGTTTCAGACTATCCTTATGACCCTCTGCTGCTATGCAAGCCAGATCATAAGTTCTCCCCAAGCGCAGAAGGTATGCTGGTGGATGGACATCTGTGTTACATTCTACAATGTATCTAAAACACAACAGAGAAAATTGTCAGACATGTTACTTGGAAACTAACCACTTTAACGTGGAGTAATTGAACCACTTTTAAATCAATTCTTCCCTTAGCACTGGCCATGTACCAAAATCACTCTAAATTAGCAGTTATTAAACCCTTGATTAAAAAACCTGACCTTGACCCCTCTCAACTGTCCAGCTATAGACCTATATCAAATCTCCCCTTCCTCTCTAAGATCTTAGAAAAAGTTGTAGCAAAGCAGTTATGCTCGTACTGACATAGGAATAACATGCATGAAATGTATCAGTCAGGATTTAGACTTCATCATAGCACAGAGACAGCGTTAGTTAAAGTAGTAAATGACCTTCTGCTGGCCTCTGATCAGGATTGTGTCTCACTGCTTGTGTTACTTGACCTTAGTGCTGCTTTTGATACTATAGATCACACTATTCTCCTTGATAGATTAGAAAATGTTGTTGGCATTAAGGGAACAGTCCTCTCCTGGCTCAGGTCTTATCTGACCAATCGTTATCAGTACGTAGACGTAAATGGAGACTTCTCCACGCATACTGACGTTACCTTTGGAGTTCCACAGGGTTCTGTTTTAGGCCCACTGCTTTTTACTTTATATATGCTACCCCTAGGACAAATTATTCGTAAGCATGGAATTAGCTTCCACTGTCATGCTGATGATACACAGTTGTATGTTTCAGCGAAGCCAGAGGACAGACACCAGCTTAGTAAAGTTGAGGATTGTGTAAAGGACATTAGATGTTGGATGTTAACTAACTTCCTTTTACTTAATTCTGATAAAACAGAAATACTTTTATTAGGATCACGTGTAGTTAGAAATAAGCTTTCTGATCACATGGTTACTCTGGATGGACTTTCTGTTTCAACAAGACCTTGGAGTGATTATTGACTCCAGCCTATCATATGATGCTCATGTAAATAATATTACTAGGATAGCCTTATTTCATCTAAGAAATATTTCTAAGTCATATATTGTCACTACATGATGCAGAAATACTAGTTCATGCATTTGTCACCTCTAGATTAGGTTACTGTAATGCCTTACTGACTGGATGTTCCAGTAGGAACATAAATAAACTCCAGTTAGTCCAGAATGCAGCTGCGAGAGTCCTATTAATGTTCCGGACTCAGACACAGTCTCAGTGTTTAAGTCTAGGGTTAAAACGTATTTGTTTACTCAAGCTTACCATGAGTAGACTTTCTATTATACTAATTCCCAGTCCTAATAATCTTTTCTCTCCCTCTCTCCTTCTGCCAAGCCACACACAATTTTATGTAGATACTAGAGATCCAGATCCTTTCTGCCTCTGGATGGAGCTCAAATCTACTCCAATTCCAGACTGCTGGGACTACGGCTGCTTCTAAGGCCATACAGAATTCATATGTCAATAATGAACTTTTGCATAATATCTGTTGTTACCCAGATGAGGATGGGTTCCCTTCTGAGTCGGGTTCCTCTCAAGGTTTCTTCCTCTTAAAAAATCTTAGGGAGATTTTCCTTGCCACCCTCGCCACTCAGTGGCTCACTCAGTTGGGATAAATTTGCAAATTTAATATCTGTATACCATGTTGATATTTCTGTAAAGCTGCTCTGAGACAATGTCTATTGTAAAAAGTGCTATACAAATAAAATTTAATTGAACTGAATTGAACTTGGGAGTGGAAGTAGCGTGTGCGTACATTTTGGAGAATACATTTCTGCAATGTTTTCTTCTCATCTCAACTTACTGACTTTCCACTATCATTTAAAGGGATGTCACAAAGTATAGCAAGCACCATTATTGAGAGAGTCAATCTCTCTGGCTAGTGGCTACTACTGTGAGATATCTATAATCATTCAATAAACCTGGTTGGCAAAGTCACATAATTGTAAAATACTTGTGAAATTTTAGGAATCAGTTTGATTTCATACTTTGGACTGTTTAATTCACAGCAACTATTACAGGGCACAGGATATTGCTCATACACCTTAAATGGTATTCTGTGTTTCACTAATTTTGAATAAGGAAAAATTACCTTATAAACAAAAAGTCATGGGCCAAGTAAATACTGGTTCATCTAATATATATTGTATACCTCTGAAAGGGGAGATCATCTTCCTCTTGTTCCTGAAGCCCCTCCAGGACATAGCGGTAGGCCTCAAAGTAAGCAGTGGTCTCAACCATCAGGAAGGAATGACAGGCCTGGATGGTGGCCAGTTGAGCTCGGCTGTTTCTAGAGAAACTCAACTGCACCTGGCCCTCTCTCAGTTCTTTGGGGTCACGGTTAGATACCGTAGCAAAGAGGAAAGTTTCAAAATGGTCCATAGACAAGCAGACTAGGGACCCATACAGAAGCCGCTTGGAATTCTCCCAACGAACAAACTGTGAATTAGTACAGAGCAAATCTGTTATCTTCTAAAACTTTATACAACATACATACAACCGTAACTTCTTGTAACATGAAACTCAAATTAACCTAGTTTATTACTTTTGTTTATGAATATTAATTAGCATGTATTAAGGGTAAGCTCAGATTTATTATCGCCTGACCTGAAGGGGCCGTGGGTCAAATTGCACTCTGTAGGCGGTGCCTGTAGAAGTGCAGAGAGGTATGACCAGTCGAGTGTCAAAGTACACCCTGATATCATCAAAGCGTCTCTTTCTTATTGGCACACCACTGAGGCTCTCATCATGCTGGCTTTGGAGTAATTCCCTAATACCTTCACGTAATGGCCTCACAAAGTCCTCTCTCAGAAGCCTAAAATGTGTATCCAGGTAGATATGGGCACTGGGGTAATTTTGTGTCATAATGTTAGCTCGCAGAAAAGGTTTCTGGTCCTGATGGAATTCTTCAGGAGTTGGGTAGATGGTCATGGTCCTGAAGTCTTCCTCCCCTTCGGGAGTATCATCATTGCCAATGAGAACAGTATAGTTGTCTGATCTCAAGGTCCCATCTCTTGCTTTCTCTTGGAGGTGTTCCACCATGCCTTGGATCTTCTCCAGATCCTCATCAATTGTGCATCGAAAGTCTATGCCATAAGCTCGCAGCTGGTTGACCACTGGTTTCAAGAGAGCCACCAACATTGAGATGGAACGCATAGAGCTGGATGGAAACATGCTGAGCACACCAGACACAAGGTTGATAATGTTGTCCAGATGCTGTGGATACTGCTGTCTCCGAGCAGGAACATGATCAGACATCATTCCAGCCACATAGTGAGGAAGCACAGTTTGGAAGAAGCTAGAGTCCTTCACCACCTGAGCTAAATGGAGCACTATTCTGCGGTCATGCCTAGACTGAAAAGCTTTGCAGAGAACCTGGCAGAGCAGCTGTATGAGGTCCTGCCGCATGTTTGTTTCCATCAGCAAAGTCTGCAGACCCACACTGGAGGAGAGAGAAATGGCCACCACAGATGCATCTTTCTCCAGTAGCTCCTCCAGTGCTTTGTACCCAAGTTTTCGTACCTCAGGTGTAGAATCTCTACTCGTCCCTCTCGTCTGGCCTCCTCTTCCTCTCTGACAATATCCTCCACTCCTTTCTCCTCTTTGAGTACCTTCTGCTCCAGCTCTTTCCCTTGATGCATCTAGCCTGTGGTTCTCTCTGTAGTCTCCTCTCCACTCACCTCTACCTCTCTCATTCCCTTGTCTGCCACCACCTCTTCTGTCACCTCCACCTGGTCCTCCCCTTGCACCTCCTCTTCTGTCACCTCCACCTGGTCCTCCCCTTGCACCTCCTCTTCTGTCACCTCCACCTGGTCCTCCCCTTGCACCTCCTCTTCTGTCACCTCCACCTGGTCCTCCCCTTGCACCTCCTCTTCTGTCACCTCCACCTGGTCCACCTCCTGCACTTCCTCTTCTGTCACCTCCACCTGGTCCTCCCCCTGCACCTCTTCTTCTGTCTTCTCCACCTGGCCCTCCTCTTCTGTCACCTCCACCTGGGCCACTCCTCCCACTACTGCCACCTCTACTTCTACCACCCTCACCATCTCTCTCTTGATCTACACCAAAAAAGATTGACCAAATTAGAAAATACAAATTATTGGTTATAGACTGAACACAAAATAGTGGTACAACATGAGCCAAAGAAGAAAACGGAGGAGGAGAGCAGGACCTTGTCTTTGCTTTACTTGTGGATTATTTTGGTTTTCCATGGTTCATCAGAGCATTCAAGTCGTGATGTGCTGCAACAAAAAAAATCATTACTATAGACAAAACACTGCTGCCCTCTACGTTTTATTTCACTGTACAATTCTGTTTGATATATGGCAGGCTTTCGGGGGCAGGACACGTCATTTTGCACATTAAAATTGGCTCATAATAACGTGACACATTTACGCATCTTTTATGGTCTCCACCAATGGGAGGCCTTAATTCTGAACATATATGAACATATTCATAATAGGAATTACTCAAGCTTATGTGAATGTAATTTCTTTGTTTCATGTGCATTATTCATGATATAATGAGCTCCATCCTAACCACTTTGTTATCTGATCATCCAGGGAAAATGGCTTAAAGTAGTATCCACAAATGCATATAATATGCTGCACATTTTCAGTATACACAGACATACAGTGGTGTGAAAAAGTGTTTGCCCCCTTCCTCATTTCCTGTTCCTTTGCATGTTTGTCACACTTAAGTGTTTCGGAACATCAAACAAATTTAAACAATAGTCAAGGACAACACAAGTAAACACAAAATGCAATTTGTAAATGAAGGTGTTTATTATTAAAGGTGAAAAAAAAATCCAAACCATCATGGCCCTGTGTGAAAAAGTGATTGCCCCCTAAACCTAATAACTGGTTGGGCCACCCTTAGCAGCAACAACTGCAACCAAGCGTTTGCGATAACGTGCAATGAGGCTTTTACAGCGTCCTGGAGGAATTTTGGCCCACTCATCTTTGCAGAATTGTCCTAATTCAGTTACATTAGAGGGTTTTCGAGCATGAACGGCCTTTTTAAGGTCATACCACAACATCTCAATAGGATTCAGGTCAGGACTTTGGCTAGGCCACTCCAAAGTCTTCATTTTGTTTTTCTTCAGCCATTGCGTGTTGTGGACTTGCTGGTGTGTTTAGGATCATTGTCCTGCTGCAGAACCCAAGTTCGTTTCAGCTTGAGTACACGAACAGATGGTCGGACATTCTCCTTCAGGATCTCAGAATTCATAGTTCCTTTTATCACGGCAAGTCTTCCAGGTCCTGAAGCAGCAAAACAGCCCCAGACCATCACACTACCACCACCATATTTTACTGTTGGTATAATGTTCTTTTTATGAAATGCAGTGTTCCTTCTACGCCAGATATACTTGGACACACACCTTCCAAAGAGTTCCACTTTTGTCTCATCGGTCCACAGAATGTTGTCCCAAAAGTCTTGGGGATCATCAAGATGTGTTGTGGAGAAATTGAGACGAGCTTTGATGTTTTTTTTTCTCAGCAGTGGTTTTCTCCTTGGAACTCTGCCATGCAGGCCATTTTTGCCCAGTCTTTTCCTGATGGTGGAGGCATGAACGCTGACCTTAACTGAGGCAAGTGAGGCCTGCAGTTCTTTGGACGTTGTTGTGGGGTCTTTTGTGACCTCTTGGATGAGTCGTCGCTGCGCTCTTGGGGTAATTTTGGGCGGCCGGCCACTCCTGGGAAGGTTCACCACTGTTCCATGTCTTCGCCATTTGTGGATAATGGCTCTCACTGTGGTTCGCTGGATTCCCAAAGCTTTGGAAATGGCTTTATAACCCTTTCCAGACTGATAGATCTCAATTACTTTCTTTCTCAATTGTTCCTGAATTTCTTTGGGTCTCGGCATGATGTGTAGCTTTTAAGGATCTTCTGGTGGACCTTACTGTGTCAAGCAGCTCCTATTTAAGTGATGCCTTGATTGTGAACAGGTGTGGCAATAATCAGGCCTGGGTGTGGCTAGAGAAATTGAACTCAGGTGTGGACAACCACAGTTATAGTATGTTTTAACAAGGGGGGCAATCACTTTTTCACACAGGGCCATGATGGTTTGGATTTTTTTTCACCTTTAATAATAAACACCTTCATTTACAAATTGCATTTTGTGTTTACTTGTGTTGTCCTTGACTATTGTTTAAATTGGTTTAATGTTCCGAAACACTTAAGTGTGACAAACATGCAAAGGAACAGGAAATGAGGAAGGGGGCAAACACTTTTTCACACCACTGTATCCATAAGTATTTGGATAGTGTCATGATTTTCATAATTTTGCCTCTGTATATACCACCACACTGGGTTTGAAATGAAGCAATGAAGATGTGACTGAAGTGTAGACATTCAGCTTTAATTCAAGGAGTTCAAAAATATTGCATTACCTGTCTAGGAATTACAGCCAAGTGAATGAGGACATTATTGATCTGAAAACATTTTTATAAGTATGTATGTATATATGTACAGTGCTGTGACAAAGTATTTGATTTCTTCTGTTTTTGTGTATATCTCATTAAGTGTTTCAGAAATTATAATAAAATCTAAGATAAAACAAACACAATATACAGTTTTTAAATGATAACTTTTTTTCTTCAATAAATATCATTATCCAATACCAACTGTGCCTGTGTGAAAATGTATTCGCCCCATAGTTACTAAATTCCCCAAATCTATGAAACTGCATTCATAATGGGGTTCATCTGGACTAGACACAACCAGGCCTGGTTACTGCAAACCTTGTTCAATCAAACCAACACTTAAATACAACTTTTTCAACAGCATGAATTTGGTTACCCAGTAACACACTATGCCAAAATGTAAAGAGATTGCAGAAATGATGAGGAAGATGGTGAAATGCATCAGTCTGAGAAGGGTTACAAAGCTATTTCAAAGTCTCTGGGACTCAAAAGAACTACCGCAAGAGCCATTATCTCAAAATAGAAAAACTAGTAATGAACCCTCCCAGAAGTGGCTGACCTTCCAAAATTTCTACAAGCACAGCACAGCAACTACTCATCCAAAAGGACCTACAGGTCTCTCTTGCATCAATAAAAGTCAGAATTCATGACTCCACTATCAGAAAGTTACTGAGCAAAAATGGCATCCATGGAAGAGTGGCGAGTTGAAAACCACTGTTAACCCAGAACATTAAGGCTCATCTGAATTTTGCTAAAACACACCTTGATGATCCTCAAACCATTTTGGGTTAGCAGAATGTTCTTTGGATTGAGAAGTTGAAAGTGGAACTGTTTGGAAGACAGGAGTCCCTTTACATCTGGCATAAACTAAACACAGAATTCCAAAGAACATCATACCTACGTTCAAGCATGGTGGTGGAAGTGTGATGATTTGCTGCTTCAGGGTCTGAGCAACTTGCAATAATTGAGGGAAACATGAATTCTGTTTTCTACCATAAAATCCTAAAGGATAATATTCGGTCTTCAGTCCGTATGTTTAAACTCGTGCACTTGGATTATGAAGCAAGACAGTGATCCAAAGCATAGGAGTAAATCCTAGTCCTAACACTAGAAGTAAGTGGAAAAACTGATCTCCATTTATTGGAAGTGTTTGGTTGCAGTTATTGCTGCTAAAGGTGGCACAACTAGGTTTTAAATTTAAGGAGGCAATTAGTTTTTGATAGGTGTTGGATAACTTGTTTTCTTCAATTAAAAAAAATAATAATAATAATAACTGTATTGTGTATATTCAGGTTGCTTTTGTTTTATGTTGTTTTTCGTTTTAAAATCTAAAACTATTTAGTATGAGATACACACAAAAACAGAAGAAATCAGGATGAGGCAAATCGTTTTGCATATATATTCTATATGTATGCCCATTTTTCACTCTCTTGGCTTCAAATCCTAAAAAGAATGAAAATGTCAGAACTTGTTTCCATCTGGTATTATAACTCCTCTCTAAATCTGTTTCTTGGTGTCTTCTGCATGCTTCAAACGGTTCAACAGTACCATTTATTTATGCATTTATGCTTTTGAATAAACAATTTCTTCCAAAAGACACTGTTCAGAATATAATGATAAAATCCTATTAGAACGGGAACGTTCCATTTTTGTTCTTTCCCCCTTTATGCTGTTTGAGCACTAATGCGCACCAGAAGGTGGCAGTAAAATCATCAAGGTTTCCCTCAACAACAAACATGACCGATCCAAATGAACATTTATTATTATTATTATTATTATTATTAATAAAATAATAATAATAATAATAATAATAATACTAATACTAATAATAATAAATTATATTAAATATTATATGTATATTTTTAACACAACAAATATGTGCATCTTAACAAGATAAAGATGTTAACATGTGGCTTTTGACCATGACAATGTGTATTATTTCCATTTATAGCTAGCATTTACAATAAATTAATTTAGTGATATCTACATTTAGAGCAATAGGAAATCAGTAAATACTGTAAACAAGCTACTGTTACCAATGCTGGTTAAAAAAAAATACACATTCAGTGACGCTCTAAAACTACGTTCACGAACCCGCCCATAAGTGCATCGACGTGGGTGCTACGTCATCATATGCAAATCTGGCTCGTTATTATGCAAAATGATACTTTAGACCGAGTGCTCCTACGGGTTCTATTCTCAGGAAAGCTGCTCGTAAAAACCTAACGTGTTATCACGACCACAGGTTACATTATTGACACATTTCTCGCGTTAACACCAATATCTGTCAAATTGACATGTAAAAGGATTGGCGTATTATTGCGTGGAAAATAGGATACACCTTAACAGGAAATTCTATTTGTAGCGTTCTGTCCCTTAAAGCCGGCCGTCGTTTTTAAACCACAAAAGCCTTCTATAGTGAATCTTAAATAGAATAGCACATTATAAGCGAGTCGCATTCAGTTCTTCGTTCTTCAAAGCAATCCCACGTTCGGTTGTTTTGAAATGAAGAGAGCAAGCGATGTAAAGAGCACTGCGATGAAGCGGATGCTTTTCAATGCGGCACACACACCGCGCGCATGACCCAAATAATAAAGCAGTAGCCTACATTTGGATTTCAACTCATTTTACCGGAAGGATGACTTTTTTATTATTATTATTATGATGATGGTGATGATGATGATGATGATGATTTCTCACTCTGGTACGGATTGTTGTTAGGATATGACGCCCTGTAAAGGGTGAGTCATCACGGTTTCATTTCTCGGCAAATGATTCACCCAAGTAGAGTCTCAGAGGATCAGGCAACCTCCACCACCTTGCTTTCTATCAAAACAGCGTTTCATCCATACACAGACGCAGGAGATACACTCGAGCTTGGCTGCCGTTTGTGTTTGCATAGAATAGAATATGTATACATGTCTATAAATTCACCCCCAAAACTGCGTTAGGAAGCACATCTGAGCGAGCACAGCGCGTTTATACTGTGACATTGAGGAAGTTAAAAGCCACAAAAAAAAAACAAAACAAAAAAAACAACAAAAAAAACATGGAAGCCCCGACAGGTTCAAATACGCCGCTTCCAAAGTGTTCGATCTGTGTGGAGCATTTCTAATCTCATGTCTAGAAGGACGAGGAACTTACCGGCGATCTTCAGTCCTGCCGCGTCGTGTTGTGTAATGACAGGCTGCTGCTCAGCACGCCTTTAAATACCGACTTTTAAGTTTCGCTTTCGTGCTCGATTCATCATAACCGAAACCAGAGGACAACAGCACCAGTGCTCAGCAGGTCGTGGTTCTTTAACGGCTTTGGAAGATGCTCTGCTTAAACGTTAGGGGACCTTTCAGTGACTCAGAGGCTCACAAGAATCTAATTATTATTATTATTATTATTATTATTATTATTATTATTATTATACGAGCATTTTGTGAAGAGTTTACAGTTGAGCCTGTTTTCTGTGAGAAAAGGAGGAACTTCCTGCATTTAACCCCTCTCTCTCTCTCTCCGAATAATACTATTTTAGTGCAATATAATACAACATCATCTGATAGTTAGGCTATTGATACTAAAATAAATCAAATAAAAAGCACTGGAGTTGACACTGACAATTCAGGGTATGTTCGAGTGTCTTAGCAAGCGATATCTGTAGGAAAGATTGTTATTATTTGCTGATTCGGGGGTGTATAGTTTGAGGAGAAGTCCATTGGAGATTCGTCAACGTCACGTATTTGACTGCTTTTTGTGAGAATACTACAAAAAGACAGCAAGGAACAATCTTCCTGCACACCTTTGTCTTGCGCTTCAGAGCGCTCGCATTAATTATTCTATCCTGTATTAACCATCTCTGTGGAAGAAACCTCTTCTTTTTTTTTTTTTTTTTTTTTTACCTTCAGAGGACGAGTCTGCGAGTGTCTAATTTCCACAACAGTCTGGCGTCTCCTGGCTGGACTGCGCACGTCTTTTTGCTTTTCTGAATAAGCAGCTCATAGAAAAGTTTCACTCTGAAAGTCCATGCAGACGGTTTGCCCTTTGTTGTGCAGAGCGAAAGACCGAAGCAGCCTTACTGCACTGACTGGTAGGAATTAGAATTGTAGAATTAGAATTTTATGAAGTTATCGTGTATTGCTGTCTGGATGGAAAGGAGTCAATGATTGAGAGAGAAGGAAGTCTAATTTCCATGCCAGGTGTCTATGTTGGCCCTTCATATACAACATTGGCTAAAGCACACTTTTTTTGTTGGCCTTGATGGTCCAATGTTGGCCAAGTGGACAAAATTACATTGGGACAAACATACCAAATGTTTGCCAAACAGAACGGCTGATGTTGGTCCAATGGTGACACGGTGTCAGTTTATCATCTGGGTAGAGCTCAGTATAATATGAGCCATAGGTAATGATTACCAAGTCATAAGTTCAGTGAAGTTCAGAAACGACATTTTTAATAACAGGATATCTATGTTATGCAGAAATTATTTGCCGATTTAAAAAAAAACAATTTGGCAAAAAACCATAACATTAACAATGGGAAGTCAGAGACATCCATTAAAACTGAAACTAGTTTCTATTTTTACAGGACTTACACAACAATAATCAGTTATTGCATCTTTCACATGACTCGGCTCTAATAATGTCGCGAACGTAGCAGCAATAAATTCAGTTGTAATTAATTTAGTGCACACAGTGAGTGCAAAATTGCTCTGTTGCTGCTGTGCCCAAAGGAAATATAACTTCCCTAAGATGGTCTTGAAAGAGGTCGAACAGGACAGGAGAGAAAAGGGTTTTCCACTCGGACACTTCACTTCCTCCTGAACCTGAAAGAAAACATAAAACTATGTTAACCTGAAAAACAAATCTGGACATTTAGGTTTAATAAAGAGAGACTTTTTAGCAGTCGTCTAACATAGCCTGTGGTTTGGTAAATACTACATTTCTCATTATAATAATGATGATCTACAACTTACTTGGCTTTGGATTTGAAGCGTCCTCCTTTCTTATGGGCAAGCCCTAGTCTTTTTCTGTCCTCAAAGGAAGGCCTGCAGAAATATAAAGTCATGTTAAAAACACCAGTGAATGAGCTGTGACATTTGAAGGAATGCCCAAATATTAAGTCATTAGTGTTCGCCATTTATGTCGCTGTTTGGCCTTAAATGTCTAGATTAGTTAAGGATGAATGTGAAAGCTGTTGTGACCAAGAGCTACTGCTTATCTGAGAGGAGCCTTGGAGCACAACGGAAGGGAGATTATTAGTGAGCTATGAGTGACCTTGGTGCCAGGCACTAAGATATAATGAATACATTCTATGACTCTTCAACAAAAACAAATGTGACCTTCTTATAGGGTTTAGAAGTATTATGATACATAGTGAAAGTATTAAAAGCATCATAATGTTTAATCTCACATTTATGCATTACCATATAATATTAAGGTCATGGGTTCACTAGGTCTGAATAAATCCTGGATGTCTGCAGAGAACATACCCGGATCTGTACTGTTTCAGGACTTTCTTGTTGACATTGGTGAGCTCTTTGTCAAACACAGACTTCTTCGTAGGTTTTCCACCTTTTTGTTTTGAGGCTGGACAAAGAGTGAATAAAAGAAAAACCATGATGATGAAGTAATTTCTCCAGATTACACAATTGCCATGACATGAATTAGCCATGAAAGCACCAACCTGTGTTTTTGGGCTCATCTTCTGGCACAACTCTGGCTCGTTTGGGCTTGCGGTCACGTTTTGCGGCCCGCTCGGCATACATCTGAGACTTGAGCATTTCAAACTGAGCTCTTTCTTCAGCCTGACATGCACACACACAAGGGGAAAAACCAATAAACCAGTCAGAAACAAAAGTCAAACTGATTTTCTGAGCAGCTAGTTCACAGAGGCAAACAGACAGAGCCACTATTTACAGTCTCTAGGTATATAGTTGTGTGTACGATTGGGATTGTCTGAAAGGTTTTAGAGCTCTTTGGTATATAGATCCTCTAGGTCTATTCACGCATGTTCACGAAAATACTTTGGGACATTCCATGAAATGTGTATTTATTTTTGAATTATGTGTATTTTGAGATCATGTGGCACGTTAATTGCACACTGTTGAACTAAGAGTTGTGAAAACTATACTATTTTTTTTTCTTTTTATCTCACTTCAATATTATGGGCTATTTTGTGTAAATTCATTACATACTCTCCCAGTTAAGTCTATTTCAGTTCCAACAATAATAATAAAAAAAAAAATACAGAAAAGTTCACAAGGGGTGAATAGTTGTGTAAGCCACTGTAAACGTGTATCATTTACATGTATAATGTACACTCACAGAGCATTTTATTAGAAACACTATACTAATACTGGGTAGGCCTCCCTTTGCTCTCAAAACAGCCTAAAATCTTCATGACATGGATTCCACATGATGTTGGAAACACTCGTTTGAGATTTTGGTCCATGTTGACATGAACTGCATCAAGCAGTTCCTGCAGATTTTTCAGTTGCACTTTCATGCTGTGAGTCTCCCATTCTACCACAACCCAAAGGTCTTCAACTGAATTCAGGTCTGGTGACTGGGAAGGCCACTGAAGAACTCTGAACTCTGTCATGTTCATGAAACCAGTTTGAGATGACTTTTGCTTTGTGGCATGGTGCATTATCATGCTGGAAGTAGCCATTAGAAGATGAGAAATTGTGGCCATGAAGGGATGCACATGATCAGCAACAATACTCAAATAGACTGACATTCAAGTGATGATTGATTGGTATTAAGTGGTCCAAAGTGCACTGAGAAAACATTCCCTACACCATTACACCACCTCGACCAGCTTGGACTGTTGACGCAAGGAAGCTTCAGTCCATGTATTCATTCTGTTTAAGCCAAATTCTCACCCCATCAACTAGGTGCCTCAGCAGACATCGAGATTCATCAGACAAGGCTGCGTTTTTCCTGTCTTCAGCTGTCCAGTGTTGGTGAGCCTGTGCCCACTGCAGCATCGGCTGTCTGTTCTTGGCTGACAGGAATGGAACCCAATGTGGTCTTCTGCTGTTGTAGCCCATCCGCCCCATTGTTCGATGTGTATTCTGATATGCTTGTCTGCTCACCACAATTGTACAGAATGGTTATGAGTTACTGTAGCCTTTCGGTCAGCTCGAATCAGTCTGACCATTGTCCATTGACCTCTCTCAACAAGGCATTTCCGTCCCAGGAGATCAGCAGATACAGAAATGCTCAAATCAGTACCAACAATCATGCAATGACCAAAATCACTGAGATCACATTTTTTCTCCATTCTGATGGTAGAAGTGAACATTACCTAAAGCTGCTGGCCCGCCTCTGTGAGCTTTTATGCATTGCACTGCTGGCACATGCTCGAGTTAGATAATTGCATGAATGTGTAGGTGTACAGGTCTTCCTAATAAAGTGCTCATTGAGTGTACATTATGTATATAAAGGAATACAGTGGTGGTGAAAAGAGAGTAGGTTACGGAAGAGCCATACCGACAGCACTTTTTTCTTGCCCTCTTTCAAGAATTGAGCACGCTTCTTCTTCCCCCTTAGGGCCAAGTCAAAGTCCTGAAGTGCTTTGCTCACTGAAAAAAAGAACACATTCGGTGTTAGTCATTAGTGTTATTTCTACTATATTAGACTGCAGCAGGTGGCCACCACATTTAAAACAATAATAAAAAAACACTGACTTCGTTCCTTCTTCCTCTCATCATGGCTTTGGAACCAAGACCTTGCTGGCTGTTTCTCATCTGATTTCTGTGTTAGCCTCCTCTGAGCTACATTAATCTAAGAACCACAGATACAATTTAACCACATAAATCAAGACAAACACAAAGTTTTTTTTTGTTTTTAGACAGAGCACATTACCTGTGCTTCTGAATGCACCATCTCTTTCTCTTCTTTCTCCAAACGCAAGACAGCATATACATCCTTCTCCAACTTCTCAATCAGATCTCTGAACTTCAGAATCACCTCTGACACAAATAGACATCAAAGTCAATCAAAACATTCCAAGAATGAAAGTGGGCTTTTTCAACTGCAAAAAATGTAAAATGACCACTTCAACTTGTTAACATATCTAGGAGTTAATACCAGGACTTAAAGTTGTCAGCTACTGGTTTATCTTCATCGCAAACATGTGCTCACTGCATTGTTCTTTTACCTTGAGGAATAATGCGAGCTTTAACAGGAGCTTTGGCTTTTTTGACAATCTCTTTCAGCATCTTCCTCTCGCTTTCCCCCACCAGCGACACAGAACGACCTACTTTTCCTGCTCGAGCTGTGCGGCCCACTCTGTGCACATAATGCTTCGGTGTGTTTGGCATGGTGAAATTTATAACCTGAGGAGAGTTGGGGGGAAAAAAATATAAAACGTTTTAATCTACGAGGGAAGAAAAGCAAAGACATGCAGAAAATAAAGAGGAAATCGCAATGTTTCTCAATTGTTTGATGAGAGAGTAATTGAATTTGCAATCAGTTTGAAAGAAATGTTAAAGAAAAACCACTTGTATGTTCTAGTAAAGCTAATCCGTTTCAGTATAATTACACTTAGCTACTCATTCAGACCATCAGTTCTAATAGCAAACAGTGTTCATAGATAGCTAGTTAAATACCTAGATCAGAGTTGCCAACTCTGGCTTCCTGGCTGGAGTGAGATATATTAATCAAATGACCTTTTTTACTGAGCGGAAATTAGAATATGTGCATAATGTCATACAAAACTTTTTTTCCTCCCGTTTGAATGTATCTATTTTTTCCTCACCATGCTCTTGTCTTTGCTCTCCATTGTCATGGCTACTTTTCATGAAAGTCCCCATGAAATCAAAATTAACGTTTTGTGCCTTTAGTATGAATAAGTCAGCCTTAAGGTTATCTATAAGCTCGTGTGCTTCTCATCAGATTTTCTGTCCAATCCAATGTTCTCTAGAATCTGAAGGGTCCAGCCTCCAACATTATAAATATCCACGGTATTAACTGTCAAGTATGGCTTAGTCAGGCTAGTTATTAAAAAAAAAAAAAAAAAAAAAAAAAAAAGCATTACTGTACTGGTCACATGGAACAGTGCCTGCCTAATATTGGCATCCTAGGTAAATATGAGCAAAGAAGGCTGTGAAAAATTATCAGTCAATAATCATCATACACACAAAGTACTGGAGGACTGCTGGGAGCATATACAGGATATAGGAATCCGTTTTAGGTGAAAGAATATAGTGTGGGCCAAGGAATGTAGCATTGACAAAAACTTCTGTCCTAATGTGCCTCTCTCTGGTGCTCCACCAAGGAAGGTTCCAGAACTGTTCATAGATTTGTGTATACTAGAGCCGTGAGAAAAGTCCAAAGAAGAATATAATGGAAATGAGGTAGAGACTATTCTGAACAACATATTTTTTTCCCAATACTGCAAATGTTTACAGATGGTTCTAAAGAACTAACCAGTCAAGAAGCTGAAAGAGGGGTGCTTGTTCCAAATTGTAAGATATGGATGCGTTTGAAATTACCCAACGATCCGTCTGCGAGGTTTACTGCTATTATAGCAGCAATAACTACTATAATAGTAGGATCACAATGGGTTGAACAGGTTAGACCAAACAAGGTGGTGATATGCTCAGACTCTTCTTCAGCTTTAATAAGCATACTGAATGCAAGATCAGATACAGAATATTTATTACTGGAAATATATTCATTGTTATACAGACTGAAAGAGATTGGCATAATGGTGGATTTGTCTTGGGTACCAGCACATGTTGGGGTATTTGGAAATGAAGCTGCTGACAAACTAGCAAAAAAATGCATTAGATAATGCACACCTACGGGAAAGGAAGGGAAAGTCTGGAATAAAGAAAAAGTAAAGGCAAATAAGATGGGAAAATAGGTGGTGTTATAGAATCACACAGTCAGTAGGGAGTGTAAACTGTCAGGGAAGAAGTAGAAGGGAAGAGGTGTTATTATGTAGACTAAGATTCAGACATACAGGGTTGAAATCAACATTGGCACTTATGGGTTTACACTGAAATTGGGTTATATGATGTGTGTGAAACTGTACATCACGTATTACTTGTGTGTGTTAAGTATAATGAGTATCATAGTCTGTTATTTAGTCACTTTAAGAATAAGCTAGTGAGGACTGAGAACAGGTTTGAGGGACAGACAGGTTGATAGGGCGCTATTTAAATTTCTACATGACTCAGGAGTAGAGTATAGAATATAATGTGTACGTATTTGGATATTGTACCTGAACCTTAGCATGAGGAGCTAAGTGTCAATACTAGAGGAGCTGGACACACAAGATTTCTGATTGGTCCCCGGATTGGGATGGGGTGTGACACACCAATCCTGAAATTAATAGGCTTCAGACACATCACCCATGTAGGAAACACAGTCCACTGACCAGTGCAATGCTCCTAAAGAGTCGATCGCCATTAAACAACAAGAACAACTAAGCCCACAAATCGAATAACACGATCACGTTTTAATGCACTTAACTGGGACTTTACAATATCGTCCCTGACAAGCAAGAAGTTGCAGGGCTTCATTAGTCCAATTAAACCCCACACCTTCTCGAAACTGATAGAAGAAAAAAAAAATCATATGAGCAGATTTGTGACTCTGCTGTATTTTTACACTGGCTTATTATGTAATTTGGCATGAGATAGGGCCTGAAAGCGTGCGTCTCACACCAAATGTGTGAGAGTTGGCAACCCTGAACTAGATCCCAGTTTATTTCTGTTAACTATTAACTCTATTAATCTATTTACTAATTTTGAAGGATACTGATAATTGATGTATTTAAAATGTACTTAAAATTATTTTGTGCTTTAAAACGAACCTAAGATTCAGCCCAGTCTGTGGACAACAGCCTCTTGAAACAAGCTGACGAACATTAGCAACCAGAGTTAGCATTACCAGAAGAGCGGACAAGGTATAGAAGTAATAGACAGAACAATGGTCAAATTGTAACAAAGTTAAGTTTTCAAGCATTATATCCAATATTCATATGTAAGTGACAGCTAGCTTCTTAACAAATGTATGAACACTACTTAGATTTAAGACTTTGGCACCAGGCTTAGGTTTTTGATAGCAACAGTGTTTATGCTGCTATTTGCAAGACTACAGGCTAAATGATGGTTGTGAACACAGCAAGTACCTTAACATGGAGCACATACCACAGATTTTTTAGAAATTTAAGTCTTTTTTTATAAACCGCAGAATTCCATGCACAAATAACCTTTGATAATATAAAACATATTCACCTTAAACCAGCAAGCGGACTTGTATTAATTTCAAGCAACGTAAAGATCACATTTTCCTCCCAGAGGGGGATATTAATATAGTTCTGCTGATGTAGTTTGCATGTTATGATCATTTAGAGTTTAAGAATGATAAAGTAAAAATGCACTTGATTTGGGGAAAGGGTAATGTTTTCATTTAAGCTTACAGAACAATAAGAATACAAAAACTCTTAACAAGTGCCCTTTGAATTATATTGATGCCTGGCATCAAGGACACTCTAGCTTACAGCTCGCGAACAATCTCCTTTCTGTTACTCTACAGACTCCTCTCAGATAAGCAGGAGTTCATGCTCCCAACTTGCACATTCCCTTTCTTGCACCTGTGTTTGCGTTGACCCAAACTATCCAAGGTTCAACACAGACGTGCAATTTCAAACATTACCGTAAAGGTCATCAAATGGTTTCTTTAATAAAGAACGAGGAGTGGCAAACTTTGATCTGATGGCCTTGATCTGAATTAAACAATCACAACTGTATTATTTTTGACATGAACTATGGCCTGTGTTTGGATGAAATGAGCTAGAGTGGTACGCTGAAGGAGAAGGGGACAGAAAATCACCCGAAACTAGATCGATATCGCTAATTTAGTACTTGGTTAGTCATGACCACCACTAATCCAGCACCACTAGAGCCACCGACACTATGTCCAAAGTAATAAAACTGTGCATGATGAATTCAGATCAAAGTCACTCAGATAAAACTAGGATTTGCTGCTCCAAGTTCTTTATTAAACAATCCATTTGATTAAGTTTACCTGTAGGTATTAATTAATATGTTAACTATCAAACGTGTACTAACATGTAGTTAAGGTGGCCGCTATTAACACATGAATCATCAAGACTCCAGTCGTAGCTACGGTTAGCCTTTTATCAATTCCTGATTAGTCCATGCTTTCATTCACCATTAATTCATGTTGAACTAACTATTAATTCAGAAACTAGTACACAATAAATCATGTACCCTTATTGTAAAGTGTTACCCAAATTTAATTACGTTCATTTACTACTTTTTCATTTACTTTCCGTTTCATTTACCATGCAGATTACCTAAACACTGTCAAGGCCTCGCCCATTGAATGAGTGTGTGTGTGTGTGTGTGTGTGTGTATAGTTTATAACAATTTAGGTATCAAAGTATTACATTAAACTAGTATATGGATATAGAGTGCTGAAGGGATGATGTATTTTTGTGGGCCAACCCGGAAGTTAGCATCACCCTGGTTCCCTTTGACAAAAAGCCAATAAGATTTTTCTACTGGCTTTCGGATTATTGCATAAATTTGCAAAAGTTTATGATTCTTACACGTTTTGTTCAAGATAAACTTCACAAATGAACAACTTTTATGAATTTTAAAAAGAAGTAGAAAGCTCAAAGTAGTATTACATTATACCGTATTACATATACACAATCACATTCCCACCATAAACTGTATATCAAAAAGAAATAAGAAAATTGTAATGGCAGAAAAATAAAATAAAAAAAGATCTCAAAATTGAGCTCTTGGAACCTACAGTTTTGACTCCGTCAATATCCAGACCTCTGGCTGCTACATCTGTGGCCACCAGGATGTCAATCTGTTCATCTTTAAATCGCCTAATGAGAGAGAAAATATAACAAGAGAAAAGAGATTTAGCATTTGAGTACAGACATGTACATTTAAAAAAAAAAATATTTTTTTTTATAATTCGTATTTTCCTTGTACAATGTGCCTTTACACAGTTCTACTACTGTTCAATTTTAAATGATTCTTCTTTGTAGATCATATCAATATCTCTTAGCAGCGATTTGTGCAGAAAGTGTTTTCAGGTGTTCGGAAAGTCACGAGGGTACCTGAGACTCTCCAATCTTTGCGTCTGAGACAGGTTGCCATGCAGCTCTCCAACTTTTAAACCCATGAGGCCGAGGAGGATGTGCATGCGGTGGGCCTGTTTCTTGGTCTGGGTGAACAACATCACATGGTCCTGAAAAGTGCGCGTGAGGAGCGCTGATCACAGGGTCAGAAAAGGTCGATTTTAATGGGGGGGAAACAGTTTCGTTTATGTGGACGATGATGTGACGCAGACCGTTAGGAAAGTAGAGAGGAGAAGAAAGGAATAAGATAAAATAAAGAAAAAAGGCCTTCCCTCACCTGCAACTATGGCCTCTCTGTCTCCTTCTCTGGCTGGTCGAATCCTCACAAATTCTTGTCTGAGGTATGGAGCCACATCTGTGTTACTGTTCACAAAGATTCTCACCGGCTGCTTCAGTGACACGGAGGCCAGATCTTTTACCTGTATTATACAAAACTCTTCATTAAGATTCTCAACATAACTTTCACTCAGGATACAGTTTGAAAATCCCATTTAATCATCTACACCAGTGGTCACCAACCCTGTTCCTGGAGATCTACCTTCCTGAAGACTTAAGCTCCAACCATAATCATGCCCACCTGACCATCTAATCATTGCCTTAAAACTTGATCCACACAATCCTTTGCACATAAAGCAAAGTTCTCTGTTGCATCATTTGCATATGCATTTCAATATACATTTGCTCCCGGTATATGTAGACTTTGGGACACCCTGTACTTTTTACCTAGATAATTCAGCTTATGGACAACCGAAAAGGAACTAGGTAACATCTTGGAATTGGAACTTGCCCTAGCTATTGCACTAGCTACTATTTACAATTGGTCCACTCCTGACATTTTATAGATGTAATCCTATTAAAAAAGGGAGTCTCAAAATACCATTGCCAGCACTGTAGCCTAAACGTATATGGGAATAACGGTGGGAAAAGGCCGACAGATGTTTTGTACATGGGTTCTTAGACCATTAAACCACCAGTGTAATTACTGGGACATTAAAAGGGAGGCTACCTCTTCACTCATGGTGGCAGAGAACAGCATAGTCTGTCTCTGATAGGAGCACAGCCGGATAATCTCCTTCATCTGCTCTTCAAAATATTCATCCAACATCCTGTACAAAAACAAACATCCACCAACAAATAAATAACTGTTCAAACTCGATCTTTCAAAGAACTGGTCAAACAAACAGAGCAGAACTAGACTACCAAACGTCAAGGCTGTGCATAATTATTTCACAACCAAAGCCAGGAGTAAATCTAAACTAATACCCAATGTTAACGCTGCTCGTCATGATTAGTATTACTAAAGAATAGTTAGCGTTACACAAACAAGTTCTGTCAGAAAGATTACGTTCTTTCCTTCCTGATATTAGTAAAATCAATGCAAATGTTTGCTCTGAAGTCTTACCGGTCAGCCTCGTCCAGAATAAGCACCTCGATCTGACTAAGCTCAAAAGATGGAGTGTTGTGTAAGTGATCTATCAAGCGGCCGGGTGTGGCGATCAGGACGTCAGGCCCCACCCTCAGCGCTGCCTCTTGGGACTTCAGGTCCAAGCCACCTAAGCAATACAAACAAAATGTTACTTTGAACAAGAACATTTTAAATAATAATAATAATAATTATTATTATTATTATTATTATAAGTCAACTAGTTATTCAACACATGACCACATTCATAGACGTGGAATACCAATACTGACATTTAAGGAATGGAAATGAATCATTGCCTTTCGACATATTTCAAAGACCAAAGCCGTGTATAGCTTATTTTATATGCAAATTTGGGTTACTACTCCTCGCTCTTCAACTGTGGTAATCTGACATGACGGTAACCATAGTCATAAATAAATAACCTAGATAAAAGCATACATTCAATATGTGGCTGACGAAAACAGGGGTAGACTAATCATATATTTATTAGCTGCCCATTGTTATAATATATATATATATATATATATATATATATATATATATAATATATCCTTGTCGTATTCTAGTCAAGTTTTTGATTAGGCGCATCATGTTTGCATATGGGGGTGGGCTAATATGACAAAAAAAATGTATAAAAAAACATATCACGATTCTAAAGGGAACACAATACACATCATGCATCACAATATGTAGGTTTGCTCGCATTCTGCTGATTTATATAACGCCTACAAAAATAAATACATCATATCAGTTATTTATAAAAAATAAATAAATAGCCAACATACTGTATCTTTAACAATGAAAATAGAGGAAAAAAATTCAAAATCTGTATGACAAATCCAGTCAGTTCGTAATTGAATGTAATTTTTAAACAATGTTATAAAAAAGATATCACAATATCTCAGAAAAGCTCATTGTGACATCATTTATCAAATCATGTGACTTCATATTACACAGCCCTAACTGCAATCTTGACTAATAGTCACTAATTTGTTGGTCAGGGTTTCAGCGATGAGCTATAGTGCTGCATGTAAAAATATTTTGAGTATGACAAGCATCTTGGGGTACATACCTACAGCCAGGCAGGTGGTGATGTTGGTGAACTGGCCAAGCTGGCGTGCTACAGAGTGCACTTGGATGCCCAGCTCTCTGGTGGGCACGAGCACAAGCACACGCGTTACCTGCATTACTCTCGGCTTGTAAAGGAGACGCTCCAGTACAGGCAACATGAATGCTGCAGTCTTACCTGTGTGTGTGTGTGTGTGTGAGTGAGAGAGACAAAGAGAGAGAGAGAGAGAGAGAGAGAGAGAGAGAGAGAGAGAGAAGTAAGTAAAGTGCTAGCACCACTGAGGTGCTATGATCATCATGAACCAAGTGATCATCATGAGACCTTACAAGCCACCAGAACAGCTTCAGTGCATCTTGGCATAGACTGCAATCTCTCCCTATACTAATTTAAAGTGAGCCCATTAATGTGCTTAAACAGCAGCTTGTCTCTCCAAAATCAAAGCACTAAACCATATGTTCTCAACACAAGCTCAGTCCTCTCATTATACGTGGTGCATGCAAATGTCTGCAGCTGTAAACCCCTACACACAGTGATTCATAAAAGCAATGTTAAATGTGTAAATAAAAAGAACTCATTCTATGTTTCCTCTTTGATGTATAACAAATGTGATATGTAATGTGTTTGTGTTGTTGTTTTATAGCTCAGATGTAATCTTTAACTAAGAAAATGACATAATTCTGTCGATTGTGCATCTATTTAAATTTTTACAGCAATCATCCTATGCGTTGTATTTATTTTTAATTAACTTCAAACTCTTTATTTGAATTATTGGCTGTGGGGTAAGCCCTTAAAATAAAGTCAGTGTCCAAAAAACTCTAAACTCTTACCTTAAATCGAAATCATTCGTATACAAGGATGTGTTTAAAGAAGTTACACCCCCCCCCCCAAAAAAAAATAGCAAGCATGTAAAAAATCTTCCAAGTCTGAAAATTACCGGTTCCAGTAGCAGCACAAGCACAGATATCCTTCCCCAGTAAACCCACTGGAACACACGCCTTCTGGATTGGTGTGGGCTGCTTGAAGCCCATGGTGGTGATGGCCTGTGGAAATAGCAGGACAATATAATTTATATACCATTTAGATGTAAAAACCTACTGAGTTTAATTTCAATTTTAACAATATTCTCTACCAAAATACAAGTCTGAGTTCTGATTATCTTTAGAGTGGTGAACTCGAGCACTTTAGGGAGTACATCACTGGAGAGAAGAGAGTTATGGCACCTGACCTTCAGCAGAGGTCTTGACAGATTCATGTCCTGGAATGTTAGGTTTTCATCGTACTGTGAGGCGTCTTCAAAGAAGGCTTCAGGCTGCAGAAAAAAAAGGAAAAAAAAAAAAACATGGAAAACGTGATGATGCATTCAACATCGACCAGAATTTATCCTACTCATTACACAGATCGTGTAAAAATACATTACGGACGTACCTCTTCCACTGCCTTCCCTTTTCCTTTCTTGCCTTTTTCTCGTAGAGTATCTATAATGAGAAGGTATAATAATGATCAAGAACTTTACATGTGCAAGTTTCCATATCTATTATGGGTACATTTACATGTCTGTTTAAATGCTCTATTAAATGACTCTTATGGAAAAGGGGGTAGGGATGAACATCTTAGTCCTGACAGGGGGCGGGGCTAATTTCAGAGCCATAATAATTTGAATCAAATCCCATGTTAATATTAATGTCATCATTCTTATATGTTATTTCTTCTATAGAAACAACCCTTTCACAGGGACTCTAAAGGTGGATGCTCTGTGGGGGGCATGTAACCTTTGATAGGGAGACATTTTCAGCGAGGAGATATTTATTTTGCATTTTCAAGAGTCTGCAGTGTCAGCACTTTCTAAAACTCCGAGGTAAGGCTGTTCCATAAAAGTTTTCTGACATGGAAAAATCTTTCATGAAAAGCTACATTTACGTCTCCTTAACTCTGAAAGAAAGTGGTAACATAACATTTAACTTGTTTTCCCAGATGTTCCACGACGGATAAATGGATAAAAAAAACACTGTCACATTCTTGAATTAATAGAAATTGTAATCATTGGCTAACTGCTGTGCTGTACGAGGAATTAAACAGTTCCGGAACTGCTGGCATTGGAAAATAATCAATTTTGGGATAACTGTATGCCCAATAACAGTACGTCCCCATCATGTTTTATTCCTTAAAGATTGCAAACTTCACTTTTCAGTAATGATGCAGGCCTTTAGCACTCACCTGCTTTTTTGAGGACTTCTTCATCCCCTGAATTAAACTCATCATCATCACTCCCAACATCTTCAACTGTCTGGTCCTCAAGCTCTTTACTTCCGTTGTCGTCGTCGTCGTCATCATCCTCCTCCTCCTCATCCTTGGTGACTGAAGCATCACTTCTGCTGCCTCCTTTCTCTGCTTTCTCCTGAACACCACACAAAGAGTAAGTCATGGCACAATCATACCACATTTGAAGGAAGCATCCAATGTCTCAGTCTTACCTCCATTTTGCGCTTCTTTCGCACTTTCTCTATCTTCTCATCCAACGTGGTGGGTGCTTTCTAGAAACAGGAATGAATCATGTTAAGAACATTTGGCACAGGGGCTTTTTGTTCCTATAGCGCTTGGAAGATGAGAATATTGTACACTCACTCTTTTTTTAAGTTGGCTCATAACTTCTGCCATGGCCAAGTCCTCACTGTACAGTCCATCTTTCTCTCCGAACTCAAAATCAGCGTTGAAGTCGCCATTGCTTCGTCCTTTCAGCGCCTTCTTCTCCTTACTCAACACAATGGGCTGCTCCTATCCATTTAAAGGTAAAATCCACCTTCAGTGACTTGCATATTCATTCCATCCATCCATTTTCTATACTGCTTATCCTAGACAGGGTTGCAGGGAGCCTGGAGCCTATCCCAGGAGACTCGGGACACAATCTCACACACGTACACACCTTAATCCCACTATTAACGTCGTGTGGGAGTTTTCGCCGCATTTTGCAACAGGACACATACACACACACGGCAGTGCTCAACCATTTGACGGCAAACAAGAGAGCACGACTGCATCTGAAACCGTATACTTACCTACTATATACTAGGCGAAATACATGTTTTTCCTAGATATTATATAGTAGGTAAGTACGCAATTTCGACACAGCCCACAGCTTCAAGCAGTCGTCTATTTGAACTATAGCATGACAATAGTTTAACTGCACTTGAAGCTTTCATAAAATTTAAAACAAAATCACCCAAAACTCTACACAGTACCATAACGAAGACGAACTGTATGATGATATGGGGACATAATGACGCGTGCCGTTAACCCATCTATATACTATATCATGTAACTAACGTCAATAATTAGATTACTGCTGTCCATGTCAGCAGTTCTGGTCTCTCAGAGTTCATCTCCACTAGAAGCTCAAAAACACTGACTTGTTTGTTTTAAATACAGGAAGTTGAGCTGAACTTCATTATAGGAGGTTAAAGGCAGCTATAGAGTAGCATCATAATACAAGTAGAAATGCAGTTTGGGAGTTTTTTTATACATTGAATGATTTCCAAAACCGTACCATTTCCCCCTCATCGATCGACTCCATCATTACTCTGAGCAGACAAATCACACGGTCATCTTAAACCACTTAACTTACAGCTCACCCAGCAGTTTTAACCCTCGCCTTCTCTTCTGTCTGCTACTTAGCAAGGGATGTACTGTTCACAGGGAATACTGAGACAAAATCATTTTTGAAATGAGCAACCATGAACACCCGTATGTTTTTGGTAAAGCCTGCTCCAGAATGTGTGTGTGTGTGTGTGTGTGTGTGTGATCAGGTATGAGTGCAAATAAGACATGGGGTTATTAGAACACACAGTGAAGTCACCTCTCTGTGAATGTGTCATTAATTGTATGTGTGATTAATTGTCATCAAATGTGTCATTAATTGTAATTGCGTAATTAACAAGGCAAGCCATCATGTCAAGGCAAGATGACGTCACACAGCCAAACATTAAAATAAACCGTTTTCATTTTTATGCATCTGTCTTCACGGCAAGTTACGCGAGGCTCCGTGGATGAGCTAGCAGTGACACGTGATTGAAGGGGGGTCTTCGTGTGCGTGCAGCTAGCTAGCAGCTTAAAACCGACACGAAACCTGCGATAAAGAAGTCTGAACCGGCGTGGCGTTGACCCACCTCGTCATCAGAGCCCGACTCCTCGTCTTCTGGAACATCGACGTTGTCGTCAATGGTGCCGATCAGATCAAACTCCGACAGCATGGTTCCGCTCAACACTGCAGATCACACTGCCTAGCTGTGTTTACCCAAACGCATTAACTAACCACAATGAAACACACCCTGTAACCAGACTTCAATCAAGTCTCCGACCTTCTCTTCTCTTTATTTTATTATTGTTATTATATTTTAAACGAGTACATTAATTTAAAACTGCTACTGAATTATAACTCAGGACTCAGCACAGATCGTCCATGAAGCCCCACGTGTTGTAAAAGTTCAAGAAGGTACGTCACTTCCTCTGCTGCTTCGGACCGGATTTTTTTTTTGAACGACAGCGACATCTAACGGCGAGAAGGGACTGTTCGCTTTCATTCTCAGACTACTAGCAGAGCTAAATAGTGATAGGAAAATTTTACGTAACTTTTTTTTTTCGCCCCCAAGTCATTTCGTTCATTTCAGCAGAATGTAATTAAAATGTTAGCATCTAACGCATCTAGTGCTTAATAAACTATCTAATAAACTATAGGCTAATGCAGGCAAGGCCGAATGATGGGAAACAGAAATGATTAATGAATAGTTTAGCATTACGTCTTCAAGCTATGCAGTCTGTTAGTTCACCTCCTGATCTTCTTTATTTAGTCACGTCACATTTATTACGTCTGTTCACCAGAAACATAAATGATTAGTTCACGTCTCGAGTCTTCGGGTTCGAGTTGTTCGTTCGGCCCGTTTCCGGTACTGCATTGCCCATGCGGCAGTCACCGCAAGAACGAACGACTCGAACCCGAAGACTTGAGAACTGAACTAATCATTTCTGTTTCCTGTACAGAACCTATGGGGATCAAAGACGAACGAATGAACGAATCACCCTCTGAGACAACGTCTTGTTCCTGAGTCATATTAAAGATTCGTTCAAAATGAAGGAATAGTTCATGAACCGATACATCACTAGAGCTAAATACAAAGACAAAACTACAATTTGGTTCACTGTGTACGTATAATGCAGTTCGACAGCCTCGTTAACCCATCCATCAGTGCACAGCTTCACAACCCCGAGTCCTGCACACAGTAAAGTTTTCCCTGCTCCAGAACACCCACTTCAACCCAGGAAGTAATTAGATCATTATTTAAATAAAGACTATAGAATTCAGGGGGAAAAAAACAAAAACAAGGGGTTCTCCAGGTCCAGAGTTGGAAACCAGTGAATCAGTTAAAAGGGACAGGACCAACACTGATCAGATGTTATTTGGATCTTGTAATAGTTTCAGCAAAGGGGCTGATACTGCAAGTAAAATTAGTAACCATTCCTAATGAACCCATCCACCCTGATCATAGCTCATAGTGTAAATTTTACTCCTGTCAAAAGCTTAATGAATTGGACACAAAATTTCCAGCCCCTTCTGAATGCTGCATCCAGAGTGCTGTGAAAACTGATTTCTTCTGTTTTTCTGTAGATCCAATACTAATTTGTTTCAGAAATGAACACAAAAGATCGAAGATAAAACAAAGGCATCCTGAGTAAACACAAAATAGAGTTCATTGAAGCAAAAAAGTTATCCAATACCAACTTGGCCTGTGTGAAAATGTATTTGCCTACGTAGTTACTAATCCCCCAAATCTATGAAACTTCATTCATACAACCCCTGGCATAAATTATAGAATCACCAAACTTAGAGGATGCTCCCCTGGCTTTTTTTTTTTTTTCGTAGCAAATAAACAAATCAAAATATATGACAAACAATTTTTGCTTAATAGCCGAACATTCTGGCTTCATGAGATGCACCTCAAACAAATAAAATGTAATTGTTTTAATTAATGCCATGTTTTTTTCCAGATCAAGTAGAGGAAAAAATGATGGATTCAGCTTGTAATTTGCATTTCAAAAACAAATACCAGCACAAGTCTAAAAATCCAAAATAGTCTGCAGTTAAAAGAGCATGCTTGTAGTCCTTAACCTTGGACTTTTTGAACGGAAACATGGCCCCAACAAGAGAATTGAAACAATGGAAAGGATTATAAAACTCCTTCAAGAAGGAAATGACATGGAACGAGGCAAAATATGTTGGTTGTGTAAACAAAATGGGAAGGATATAAAAGGAAAACCTCAAATGTCAAGATAGAAAACTCAAAGCAATATGCCTTGAAAATAGAAAATGCACAATACAAATGGGCGTAAACAGGTGTCAGTGTTTGTGACAGAACTGTAAAAAATTGGCTGAACGAAATGTGACATATAGAAAAGCCAAACAAAAACCAGCACCAACACCTAAACCGAAGAAAACAGGGTTACAGTGGGCTAAAGAGAAGCACTCATGGAGTATGGATGATTGGATGAAAGTGATAATCATTGACAAATTACGAATCTGCATTGGCCAAGTATATAATGCTGGAACTTTTGTCTTATGCTGTTCTAATGAAACAAATATGACTGCCTGAAGAAAACAAGATAATTACCAGTCATTTATGATATGGGGTTGTGTGTCAGTTAACAGACCAGAGGATACCTCAACAGTCAATGCACAGCTGTACGCTGAAAACCTTTCTAATTCCATTCATCCATCTTCAACCGCTTATTCCTTCTTCAGGGTCACGGGGAACCTGGAGCCTATCCCAGGAAGCATCGGGCACAAGGCGGGGTACACCCTGGACAGGGTGCCAGTCCATCGCAGGGCACAATTACATACACACTCACACACCCATTCATACACTACGGACACTTTAGACACGCCAATCAGTCTACCGTGCATGTATTTGGACTGGGGGAGGAAACCGGAGAACCCAGAGGAAACCCCCGCAGCACGGGGAGAACATGCAAACTCCACACACACATGGCCCCAGCGGGCTTTTCTAATTCCATCGATAGAAAATAGGTTTAGTGGTGATGGAGTCATTTTTCAGGATGATAATGCATCTTGCCACAGAGCAGTGTTAAAGCTTTTCTTCAGGAACAGCTGATCAACTCAATGACACGGCCAGCAAACAGTCCAGATCTGAATCCGATTGAAAATGTATGGTGGAAATAGAAAAAATTGATCCATGACAAGGCTCCTTCCTGAAAAGCCTATCGGTCAATCACTAATCGAGAAAGCTGGAACCAGCCTGATGGAGAATATTGTTTTAGCACTAGTGAAGTCCGTGCCTTAAAGAATTCAGGCTGTCATAAAAGACCAAAGAGGAGCAAAGTACTAATTACGCTTTTTTTTCTGATTTCATAAATTTTTTCCACTACTTGATATGAAAAAATATGCCATTAATTAAAACAATTAAACTTGTTTGAGGTATGTTTTACAAACCCAGCATGTTCAGCTATGAAACAATATATTTTTCACCATATCTGTGATTTGTTTATTTGCTATGGGTAAAAAACAAAAACAAAAAGATGAACATCCTCTAAGGGTGGCGATTACATAATTTTTGCCCAAGGTTGAACATTGGTTCAGCTGGACTAGACACAACTAGGCTTGATTACTGCAAACCCTATTCACTCAAAACACTTAAATAGAACTTCAACAGTATGATTATATTAATTATCTCCAAATGAAAAACTCAGCACAGTGGTGAACCTTCCCAGAAATGGCCGACCTTCCATAATTCCTCCAAGGGCACAGCGACTACTCATCCAGGAAGTCACAAAAGAGCCAAGGACATCAGCAAAGGACTTACAGGACTCTCTTACATCAATAAAGGCCACTGTTCATGACCTGACATGAAAGACTATCAGAAAGACACTGGGCAAAAATGGCATCCATGGAAGAGTGGCAAGGCAAAAACCACTGCTACCCCAGAAGAGGGGTATCGGAATTTTGCCAAAACATACCTTGATGCTCGAACCTTTTGGGAGAATGTTCTGTGCACTGAGGAGTCAAAAGTGGAACTGTTTGGAAGACAGGGGTCCCATTAGTTCTGACCAAATCAAACAGAATTCGACAAAAAGTTCATACCTATAGTCAAGCATGTGGTGGAAGCGTGGTGGTGTGGGGATGCTTTGCTGCTTCAGAGCCTTGGCAACTTGCAATAATTGAGGGAAATATGAATTCTGCACTCTACCAGAAAACTGTAAAGGAGAATATCTGGTCTTCAGTCCATAAGTGCAACTTGATTATGCAGCAAGAACGATCCCTAGCACAGGAATAAGCCCACCTCTGGAGGCCTCAAAATAAATAAAAGCTAAAAAATAAAGTTTGAGTGGCCTAATCTGACAAACCAATTGAGATGCTGTGGCAGGACCTTAAAGAGGCAGTTCATGCTCGAAAACCCTCTAAAGCAGTTCTGCAAAGCAGAGTGCACCAAAATTCCACCACAGTGCTGTGAAAGATTGACATCCAGTTATAAGCATTTGGTTGCAGTCATTGCTCTTAAAAGGTGGCAAAACCAGATTAAGTTTAAGGGGACAATTAGTATTTCACTTGGGTGACTGGGGTTGGATGGCTGTTTTAGTATGAGAACTATTTAGATTGAAATACACAAAAAGAGGAAATCAGGGTGGGGCAAATATTTTTTCACAGCACTGAGTGCCTATATTAATTGTACAAAAAAGTACAGCCTTCACTTCCAACCTCAAGTTGCAGCTCTTAGCAATAACTAGCACTAGTGAAACTAAATCAGTAGTTGCCTTCACAAAAACTTAAAGCAGTGCTTTATGAAGTTTACTATACAGTTGAAAGAAAAGCCCTTAAAGCATGGGTGTCAAACGTCCTAGAGGGTTCAATCCGGCCCGCAGGTTGAATATTGAAAGTAAAAAAAAAAAAAAAAGACACGAACTTGTCATTTTTAATAAAATGCTATTCCCAAATTATCCGCTAGGGGGTAAAAGACGCGGCACATCTCTGGGACGTCGCATTGCTGCCATCTGCTGTTTGTCATCACGGAGTAGTCTACTCTATTTTCTACTCGTCCTCACACCATCATTAGACAAAATGTCTGCCAAAAAGCAGAAAAGTGGATACAGAGTGTAGAGTTTTCCATGAAAAATGGACCGCTTCCTATTTATTCACAGAGATGAATGGGTAATAGTTAAAAAAAAAATAATATTAGTCAACAGCTTCAGTACAAAAGAGTTTGGTTTGGTGGAATCCTATTGTTCATGCAATGACAAATTTTAAAGTGAAATACTATATTTTTCAGTTCCAAATACCTGTCAAGTTTTTTTTTGCATTTGTTCAAACACTGAGCAGTTGTAATGCACATATATGTGCATTATTTATATTCTTATTTATAGGTGATTATACTATGATTTTACTGGCCCGCCCACTTGACATCTAATTAGGCTGTATGTGGCCCCTGAACTAAAATGAGTTTGACACCACTGCCTTAAAGCATAACCACACAAACGCACCAAGTCAATTTTTTTTTTAACAAAACGTCAAATAGACACTTTATTTTAAAATGTAAAAAGAAAAAAAAAAATACAAAAAAAAACAAAACATGAAACTATACAAGAGCCCAAAGCCAAGATCTGCTCAAAAGAAACAGAAAAGGTTCATAACGTTCTCTTCCAGTGTGGCGAATCAAGGTCTTGGGGGACGCATGCCTGGAGGAGGAGGCCCTGATGGACAAAGGCAAAAGCAGAATTGAACACTTCAAGTCGAACATCAAGTACAACAAATGTATCTAAAGAAGGGGACCTCAGTCACCCTGTGGAAGTCCAGAAAGGTCACAAGTCATTTGTTTTTAATGGACTTATCTGGAAATCACAACTTAATCTTGTGAGCTCAAAAATAAATTTTATTTTGTATAATATTTATGCATTATTTTTTAATGGACACCCCCCCGATAAACTACAGTAACAAAATCTCACTTTCACTGTACCTTGTGGTTTCTGTTACTCACTGCTTGGACACTGTTTTACTCGTTTACTTTTAATCATACAGTTTTAATCCCACATTATAGCTCTTACTTGCACTACACGGTTTATCACCATGAGGAGCAACGCAGCCTCATTACTAATGCATCAATTACAGATTGCTCCCATTATAATAATCAACACTACAGGCACACCAATACAGCACATGACAATAAACCTTATTTAAACGGGACCTTTAAAGCAACTCAAGTTTCCCCAATGCCTTGCACAGTGGAGCATTTTGAATAAACAAGTTTATGCTCATGCATCATGGTCATTCTGTGCTACACAAGCTCTGCTTATAAAGTTTGCAGACTACAATCTCTTGGCAACATGTAATAAAGTGCTCTTTTCCGCCTGCAGTCACTGGACTATTACGCCTCTGTCTGATGGTGACCGTCATGTTGGTAATAAAATGTCAAGCTGAAACAGTAATCTGAAGAACCAAGTTGTCGTTGACTCTGGATATCCCGCTAAAGCTAGAAGACAACGGCGCATACTTCCGGTTATTAAAAACGGCTAGTGTCCCATTTGAGATGATCTTACCCTTCTAAAATTCAGACACTAGATAGTAGAGTACATGGTGCAAGTTATTTGGTACAAAACGTTGGTCTGTACTCACTGGTGCGCGTTTTTGGAACAGAAGTAACACAGTAAGTAAACATACCCTGTGTTAGGAACAGGCCAACTGACCGATAAGGAGATTCTTTGAAGAGTTTTATAATTGATTATCGATTAGTTGTTGCAGCTCCAATATCAGTAGCATACTAGCATTATATTGTTGTAGACCTTTGAGCAGTCTTCTCAAGCCAAGGACACAAATTTGGAAATTGTCTAGCACTAAAACGCATTTCTTCATGTCAGTCCCAGATTAAAGTAAAGCTGACACACTCATCCATAACGTACAGCATGTATGCCTAATCATGCAGTTCAACATCAATTCTTTTTTGGTCTTCTGTAATCACCGAGCAGTTTTCCAGATTTCCACCTGGCAAGGTTATTCCTACTGTACCGCCACTCACTTTACAACTTAATACAGTACAATACTTTCCGTAATGTCTTCACATGCCAATTTCCTTTTTTCCAGTTAAAGAATTATACATTATGTGCATTCTTAGTGTTCCTTTGATTTTGGTCATATTTGCTTAAACAAGTTCAATAGTTGTGGCTTGTGTCTGTACTATGTTCTGTGCATTACGCATGTAGCAACATTTCAATGTACACATGCCTTGACATACTATTAAAATGATAAACCGGACTCCAGACAACCCTCACCTCTCATTCCTGGTGGTGGAGGTCTCATGCCTGGAGGGGGCATACCCATAGGGGCACCACGGCCTGGTGGCATGCCCATTGGGGGGCCCATAGGTGGCCTCATCCCAGGGGGTGGACCCATCATGCCTGGGAATGTAAGACAATAACCTTCAGTTTAACATTCAAACAACCTCATGTACCAATGATCTGAAGCCCACAATCCAACACAGTATTCGAGTGTGATTCTGAGCTCAGAGTAATCCTGCTTTAGAAATCTCATCATCAGTCTCAGTTTGCACAAGCGTTCATCATGGCTACAGAATCACCAGCTTCCACTGCCATTCTACTCCGCAAACTGACAGGGGTGTTGGAATGTGGTACGATGTTCCCCTTCAAACTGACCTGAGAGCAGTTTTATGGTATAACAAGTCAGTGTAGGTTACCTGGAGGTGGTGCACCTCTGCCCATGGGAGGAGGAGGGCCACCTCGGCCTGGTGGATACTGTGTGGGTGCACCGGCGATGCTAGCACCAGCCGCCGCTGCAGCCACTGTGCCTCTGCCCTGAGGGGTCATCACCTGGAAGAGGGTGCAAGCAAACAGTCATGAGCACCACCAGGAGCCAGAACTTTGCATAATAGCAAGCAAAGCCAATCTGGCAGAAATATTTTAATATCCTAGCAACTGTTGGCTAAAATTATGCATTTTAAGATGTAAGAACCCAAACAGTGTTCCATGCAAATCCTGCCCCAAAAACACATGTCTTGCCTCAGCAAGAGGAGGAAGCTGATAATCAGGTGTGGTGTAGAAATTGCATCCCCTATTTTAATCACAGAAAGTGAAGGACTACTAACTCACCTGTTGTGATGGGCCTCCGACTCCTCTCACTGGTCCAGCGAGTCCAGCAGGAGCCTGGGCCATGGGAGCGCCAGCTGGTACACCTCTGCCTGCTGCTCTGCCCACCCCTGGGCCACCTGCTACCCCAGCTAGAGGCACTCTGGCAATGCCAGTCTGCAAAAGGAGCAAGAGATTAGACTTGAAAATGTGAATGCGTACCGTTAAACCAACCAAAAAAAAAAAAAGCCCCAACAAGACAGCTGGCCAACTTACATCTTTGGGAGGTGGTCCTTCAACAGTCATGGATACCAGATTCTCACCTCTGAGCAACACCAAACCCAACACTCGCTTCTCTTCCCTCTCTGGCTGCTTGGAATTTTTGGGCCTATGAAGCATAACGAGCAGCAGCTACATTTAAAGCATTCAGCAGACCCATTTTTACTATAAAAATCACATGATTGTGTTGCTTTAGTTTTCACCACCAGCTTGTGTTTCAAACAATGAGAGCCACTGGAGTAAGGACAAAGTTCAGGTAAAAACAAGCATATGAAAAGGCATTTTAAATGGGTATTTTAAAAAAAGTAAAAGGCTAGGCTTGTGTGTACTGAAATTTACTGCTGTACCAGCTTCAATAGCGGTCATGGCAAATACAGATGAATAAAATTTAGCTTATTAAAAAAAAGTCTAATAATTGTGCAACATACCAATTCTTGAGTATTTAAATTTGTGTTTTTTTTTTTAAACAAAACAAGTCTTTCAAACTTTGACTCGATAAAAGGTCTGATTAGATTAAAAATATGGGCAGACCAATATAATGTTTTACAGTCAAGGGAGTGTTAGAATATTAACATTTTGGTGGTTCATTGCCCTACAGTAAATACCCATGGGTCAGTCTGCTGTGGCCTACACAGCACCACTTGATCATGTCTGGATGAACATTTTTCCAATTAAGGGGTTTATTTAAAATAAGCTGAGCCATGCATGCCACAAGTCTGAGTTGCTTGTTCATTGGCTCAATTACAGTTTCACAAAGTCAAGTAGTATTCCGTTAATCAACTCAAAGTTGCATCACAAGTTTTGAAAAAAGCAGCAGCAAGTGTTCAAGCATTCTCGGCCACAACAATCACAAACCACCACCAAATCCTATATGGACTGATTTAACTACATTTCATGGCAGGAAACAAATGGAAACAAAAGATGAAGCAAAAAAGAAACAAAAGACGTAGCAAATATTAAGTTTATCCGTGAAAAATAAAATAAAATGGAAAATCTAAAAACTAAACCTGGCCTCATTTCATTACATTTTTAAATACACACTACCGGTCAAAAGTTTGTACACACTTTTGAAACGTTAATCATGATCATAAAATTTTTGATCTGAAGGTGTTTGATTAAAATTTTGAAATCTGTTGGCATGTTTTATGTCAACATTCATTTCTCTTCAGAAAACCACTTTATTTACAAAATGGTTTAACAGAATATTCCAAAAAGCAGCCAATAGTGTCCATAAGTGATGTAACATTCATAAAGAGTGACTCGTTTCCTGATGCACAATTTTAAGTTATATTCTCCTGAAATTAACTAAATAACTCAAACGGGTGTTTATTTTGCTGAAAGAGATTCAAAGATACGAGACTAAAATTATCTGAACTTCCCATCACTAGTGTCCAGCATAGGTGGGAACTCCTTTAATACCGTTTAAAAAGCAAGAAATTGGTTGAGGGAAGAAAAAAAAAATGCCAAGAATACATTTCTGGAAACTTGAGGTAAAAAGGGTGCCTACATTGAAGACGCTAAAACACACTTTGCTTCATTCTGGATTTTTTTTTTTATCACAACATAACACCCATAGTTCCATGTGTATTCTTCAAGAGTTTTGATAACTTATTCTAAAATGCAGAGGGAGAATAATAATAAAAAAAAAAACCTAGTGTCTGAACCTTTGACAGGTAGGGAATATATTCCATACAAAAAAGTATATATATTTTTAAAATGCACCAAAGATATTAGACTTCAGCATACAGAAAGACTTTCTCACCAGAAACCCATGAACAAGTCTGGAGCTTGAAAAGCACGTGGTGCTAAACTGGGTTTGATCAGCGCCTGATAGAGCCTCGTCCAACTGGAGGAGATTCATCACTTCTGCTACAAACTAGGGTTGTCAAAAGTACCAGTACTCTAGTACCAATCAGTACTAAAAAAAACATTTAACGGCACCAGATTTTCATAAGTACCAGTAGTACCGGGTCAACCTGGTACTGATAAGCTGCCTGACAGATGGTTAGTCGGGAACTTTTCATGGGTGCACCGTGCAACAAGAGCCAAAGCAGCAGCTGCTCCCCGGTCACCATGGCTGCGTCCAAAACCACATACTTACCTACTATATATAAAAGGCAAAATACACGCATTTCTCTCCGACTCTCCGCCATCAGCGCTGTTATCTTCAAGTGTGCAAAAGCCACGCCCTAAAATGTACGTGCAGATCGATTTATGGTGCTTTCAGGAAGAGTGGCTGCTTACCCACAGTATTTATTTAAGCAGTTCAAGCAGGGGAGCTTAAAATTGATAGCACTTGCATTATGAATGTTGTAGTATAGTTTAATTTGGGTGCATAATTGCAAGAAAACATCTTAGTTTTTTGTTTACTTAATATTAGCATATGCCAGTACTCTTAACGCCAATACAGTCAGGAGTCCTTATGAACCATTTAACGCTTTAAATTTTTATTGGGGTCAAATAAATGGGAGGAAAAAGGGGTTTACAAATTCCACACACGAGGCTTTTTGATGAGCTACATACCTGAAATTTAGGAGTTAGAAAATAACGTGCGTCTAGCACCATTTAATTTTAATATCAGCCAAGAAACATTTCTACTCTAGTATGGATAACTTCAGGCATATCGTTATTAAAGCTACTAGAACAGAATGGGATTTTACAAACACGTTTAATATTGATATTTAACTTCATAAAATACTGTGTTTAACTGGCATGTTTTTGTGTTGTGCTTCGGTACCGAGTAGCCTGGAATTTTACTGATATTATTACCGACTACAGAAACTTTGGTACCATGACAACCCGACTACAAATTAGAGTTCCTGTAAAGAGAGCACACTCGAATTATTCCTGCATCTTACTTGATCTTTCTGAACTCGTCGCAGTCACACAGGATGAGGTTCATATGCTTGTCGAAAGCTTTAAACGTCCCGATGAAGATCCGCCCGTCCTGCAGTATACAGCGCATCCTGTAGTCAATGTGCTGAAGCATCTTACTGCTCTTTCCGACCGTCTGGAAAACACACAATATAGCATTCAATTATAAGGCTCGTAAGAATAAGTATTTATCAAGAAACCTTACTGAAAACCAAACCTGCTTGTGACATACACGTGTAAAGTTAATGACCAAAATATTAGCTTCATGTAAACAGAGTCCCATGAAAAAGGGTTAAAAGGTTAAATATAACCCTTAGCTGCCATTTGAGAGAGAGAGAGAGAATGAGAGAGAGAGAATATGAGAGAATGAGAGAGAGAGAGAGAGAGATGAGAGAGAGAGAGAGAATGAGAGAGAGAGAAATGAGAGAGAGAGAGAGAATGAGAGAGAGAGAGAATGAGAGAGAATGAGAGAGAGAGAGAGAGACAGAAAGAGAGAGTTAACCAACAAGCTTTCCTTTTGGACGCCATTTGGAGAAAGGGTTTCAGTGAAGTAAGCAAAGCCAAACACTTCCCACACTAGCCGGCTAACCAGCTAGCCAAGATGGCAACTCTAAACTCGGTACTAGCTAGCGTCCAAATTCATTGTGTAATATATTACATTTCACCCCGCATTTAAGGGCTATATATTTAAAAGTCGCAATAAAAAATATAAAATGTGCGTTGTGCAATATTAACTATTTATTTCGCTTAGATATAACGATCATTCAAATGTCTTCTAACGCAGAAGAGCTAGCCGCTTTAGGAGAACACAACGCAAGACAAACGTAGCCGGACTAGAATAAAAAAAATGAAAAAGTTTGCGCTAGTTATTTTTCGTTATCACATGCAATATTACCAAAACGGACCAACAGCCAAATAAACAACGAATTGAATGAAGTCTTACCATGTTTTCTGTTGAGATGGCTCCGATTTAAATCGGATTGTGCCGAACAACTTTCAAAAATTGACCCGCGATACCAAAAGGTTGGCGCCGCTGAGTCCTTTCTTTATTGGTGGCTGAACGGAAATGGGTCCGTCATGAGAAACGTTCCCCCCGGAAACACGAAATTCTCACGAGTTCCTGACGGTAAACACCAGCTCACAGGGAAACCCGAATTTAAAGTGGCGTTTTTAAGCGAGTCAACTTAACTTACTTTAAAGCAGAACATTTTCTCGCTGCCCAGCTTTAAACGTTGTAGTTTGTTCTCATTTTATAATGATACGAGTTTATAATGATAAATTAACCTCATCATGACCATCACTGCTGTGTGCTCTGTACTGTATGTAGGGCTTAAAAAGTTGTTAGCAGCTTTGCCTAATAAATAATCAAATAATATTATATAATATTTCTAAAATTATACAGAATAAAACAACATATTAATACGAATCTAATAAATATCATATTGATAAATACAAGTTAATTGATTCATATTTGAAACAATTAGGACACTTGTGTGGGAAAATCAGATGTTTTATTAATAAAAAAAGGCACCTTATTATTATTATTATTATTATTATTATTATTATTATTATTATTATTATTATTATTATTATGTACTTTAACCCTGACTGAACATTAGCTTGTTACCTGGAACATAACCAAGTTATTTGCAACGTGTCTGTGGATGTTGTTTGAAAACCAGTTGTTCCTCATCCAGTCATCCAAGTGAGGGTGAGAATACATTTATGTGAAGCTGACTAGATAATAAAGTAAAATAAAAATAATAATAATAATTTCTCATTGGATGCTTATAAAATGCAGAAAAAATGACAACATAAGAACTGGGATTAAAACAGAATCATGTTACAACAAGGATGGCCCAAAAGGTTTGTCTTTTTGCAATGCTTTGTTTTTTATTGAAATTAATGATAGGTGTATCTGTAAGGTTACAGAAGTTTGTATGTTAGCTTTCTCTGCAGTATTTTGCCACGGTCGAGATTTGTTTCTTTCAGCATCAGAGCACCAACAGCACAGAGTGAACATCATTCTTCTGAGTTCAACAACACCCAGTTAACTGAGACTCTCTAATTATATCAACAGACCCCCAGGCTCAGCTCCAGACTTTCACTGAGCCACATTTCATTTCACATCATACAGGAACTCAGAGTCCCCACATGGTCCACGTTTCAGTTTTCTTTTGGCTCATAGTGTACATAAACCAAGGGTTCTCATCTCCAGTCTCAGGGCCCTGCACTGGCACAAATAATCCAGTAAATCAGCTACGAGCAAGTTGTTAATAAGTGGCATCAGTTAAGGAAGTAAGCAAATAGTAAGGACAACCTCAGTGAGCGCAGGGATGAATTTAGAAACCCTGACTTACACCAAGATAGGAAAAAGAGTAAATGTGTTGGGAGATAATATAAACTCTCTGGGATGAGTGGCAGTGGTGAGATGTAGTCAAAAGGAGAATAATGGATAGAGCTTTGCTTTGGCATTGGCAGAACAAGAGGTAAAAAAGTAAAAGTCTTAACATGCATTTTCAGAGCTTGTCCTGCAATAACAATTTGCTTAGCAAGTTATATTTCTGCCTTGTGTGGATACTTATGATAAAATTCTTGCCAGCACAAAAGATTTCTCTAAACTTAAATAGAAATGCTTTGAGTGCAGACAATCAACAACAAGAGCTAACAGCTTTCGGAATATCATAATAAAGATGCAGATGTATACATATTTTATTGTTGATAGTGCTGTGTATTTTATAGCTTTTTATCTCTGCTCTGCGAATTATAGAGTCTGACCTTCTGTAACCTTTTCAATATAGCATCAGGATAAGTGTATTTATTTTCCACAAATATTTTTTAACGAAGGAATAGATGAAATGGATGGCATGATGGTGCCGGGTAGCGTTGCCAATTCACAGCTCCCAGTTTAATCATGAGCTTAGGTTACCCTCTATATGGAGTTTCATATGTTCCCCCTGTGTATGTCTGAGTTTCCTCCACGGTCAAGGTCAAATGTATTTATACAGCACATATAAAACAAGCCGAGTGTTGACCAAACTGCTGCACATGAGGCATAATAGGAAATACCATTAAAATGGTAACATACAATATAATAAGAATAAATATATAAACAAATACTGCGATGGACTGGCACGCTGTCCAGGGTGTACCCCGCCTTGTGCCTGATGGTCCCTGGGATAGGCTCCAGGTTCCCCCGCGACCCTAAACAAGGAGTAAGCGGTAGAAGATGGATGGATGGATGGATATAAACAAATAATTACTATAAAAAAACAAAACAGATATAACTAAGACCAGAGAATAATCAGATCGACAGTGGCAAAAACAAACAAGGCAGATTATAAATAAACCTGAGAGAAAAGGGATGATTTAAATGAATTTATTGTAGCGGAGGTTCTGATAGAGAAGGGCAAGCTATTCCAAAGCCTTGGTGCCATTACAGAAATTGCCCCATTGCCTTTGGTTTTTTATCGTGACCTTGGAATGGTTGGTAACACCTGAGAAGAGGTTCTGAGAGATCGCTGGGAAGAGCAAAAGCAGAGAAAATCTGAAATATATATATGGGGGCGAGTCCATGCAAGGCCTTAGAAACAAATGATAGAATCTTGAAATCAATTCTGTATTTCTCCAGGTTCTCTGGTTTCCTCCTACCTGCCCAAAACATATCAGTGAGTGGATTATTTATGCTAAACTGCCCATTGTTCTGAATTTGTGTGAATTTGCATCCCATCCTGGTTATAATTCTGCCTCATTCCCACTGTTTCAGCATTTCATTTTTAATGACTCTTTCTTGGTTTTGGTTTTTAAATTATATGTGTAATTGTGACCCTGTTATTAAAAGCAACACTCACTGTTATATAGTTTTTCTAGTTTGTAAGTCGCTCTGGATAAAAGCGTCTGCTAAGTGAATAAATGTAAATGTAAATGTAGTAAATGGGCACAAATGTAACTGCTTCATCTGATTATCAGAGATCACTGACTGTGGAAACTTCACACTGAACTTCAAGTAACTTGGATTCTGTGCCTCTGCACTCTTCCTCCAGACTCTGTGACCTTGATTTCCAAATGAAACACAAATTTTACTTTAATCTGAAAAGAGGACTTTGGACCACTGAGCAGCGGTCCAGTTCTTTCTCGTCTTTCTAAGCCCAAGTAAGATGCTTCTGACATTGTCTCTGGTTCAGGAGTGGCTTGAAACTAGGTATGGTACACCACTGTGCATTCTATAAGACTTCTATGAGCTGTAAGCCGTAATCATCAAGATTAAAACAAACAAAAAAAAGGCTTGAAATATTTCACTTTATGTTTAATGAATGTAGACTATGAAATATATGAAAGTTTCACTTTTTAAATTAAATTACAGAACAAAACAAACTTTTCCACGATATAATTTTTTTTGAGATGCACCTATATTCTGTTTGTCATTCTATAGTTGGAATGTTAGTTTAAATCCGGACCATTCTAGCAACCTCTTCGCAGATCTTTGTGTTTTCCTACAGTATGTGACAGCACTCACAAGAAACACAGTCAGTCTCAGGCGAAATATGCCTCAGAGGTAAACATGTTCAAGACATGTTCATGAAGACAAGTGACATTTTTTTCAGTTTAATGTGTACCATTGAGAAACATGCTCCTTCCTGTTTTCCTTCCAAACCCTGATTCCTTAAGACTTCAGCTGCTTTTGAATCGTGACAAGGGCTCGGAGGCACAATGTCAGAATCCTGAGCTCCCACCTGTTTTCTGTATCCCTCCCTCTCCCATTCTCTCTTCAGCTTTCTAACGCACACTGCAGGTAGAATGAAGTAGTGTTGTACATACCTTGTAAGAACACGCTAAGGCCAGAAGCTTAGAGAATTATTTTGTTGGAAAAAACAGGTGTGTTTAAACCCCCGCCCCCCCAAAAAAAACACAAATTAAGCACACTCTTACATAAAATGCATAACATTTGGTTACCCGGATGACACATTAGTATGTATTGACAGTAATTTCCAGTTTTACTCTATATTCAATCACTCAGTTCACACTTTGATATCCCTTATAATAACCAAAGGCCCTGGCATATTACTAGAACAGCTGAAACTACTGAACATTTTGTATACTCTTCGGCAACACCTCCAACAGTACAGCTAGCATTCAACACTAACAAACTCATAAGGGCTTAAGCAACCACAGCAATTCCTGAAAACAAAGCTCTTGATTCGTACGCAAATGACTAATTACTAAGTACCCCAAGCTAAAATAGCCTGAACACTCAAATGGCCTCATGTGCAGAGGTCATGGAACTGGTTTTGTCAGTTCCAATTCTGTTAACAGGCATCAGCATGATTTTTTTATTATTATTATTATTATTTTACAGTATTACAAACTGAATCATGACCAGGACAAGTAATGCATTATATATTTATTTACTCAGTTCAGAATATTTTGACAAGAATCAACCAACTGTACACATCCACATAAGAAAAATAAAATTCATTTAAAATAACATTAAACTCCACTTATTAAAAGATAAGCTAAATGTTACAAGATTTACAATGTCTTTGTTAGATAAGAAAATAAAGAGATGAAACAGTCTGAAGCTTTCTGCTTACCTACAAATGGCTTTTAAGACATGATGATATTAACTGGGGGGGTGATGGAGACCTGAACAACATAATATTCACCTCAATTTGATGACAAATCATCTTGGAGCGTTTAGAGCGGCATCACTCAATCAATAATCACAACACAGTAGACGAGCTCATTATTGATGTGTGGATTCGTGTTGGCTACAGGGACTTAAGATCCACTTAAGTTAAACAGTCCATTGTCAAGTTTGTTGCACATTGTGCTGCCTGTGAAATTTAAACCATACTCTCAAAACCATGGCGTACAAAGACTCCTGGAGACTGTAGCTCTTTGAAAATAGGTACTTTTACAAAATAAACAGTTGATTCCAAAGAAATAAAGACAACGTCATCCATTTAATGTTCAGCATTGGAATCCATCTCACTGTACATCACATCATGATATTTAAGTTTTGCATAATTTTGACATCAGGCAGGTTAATCCAGTAATTAGCCAAGGAAAATCACAGATTGCTGATCTACGTATTCTATTACTTTGCTGACACATGAAGAAATAATGCCAGTAAGTCCGACCAATTCAGGCATATCCATTAGTTTTATAAACAAAACTAATTAAGAAAATAAGTACGATGACTCCCACATTAATGACACAGGCTCACAGTTTTGAGACGGGGAGTTGTACAGTATATTAAAAACGTTTTCAGATAGAACTCTTGCATTATCTCTATTTGGGGTTCGAGCTAGTGCTATACTAACCTTACTATTAAGAAATGAAATGATTGATGTTGCTTTTTTCCCCTCAAACACAGATGTAAATCAGACCCTACAGTGAAAGCAGATACCTCCACTATGGTCTTTCAAACTATATGGCTAGAATCTGCTTTTGAATGGTATATTAACATATTTAAATACACAACATTGCAGTTCTCCAGATAATTCTAATTCTTAAAGCAAACACCCAATCAATAATGTCTTTAAAAAGAAAACACCAGTAATTAAAATGAAGCACCTTTTAGCAGTAGAAGACCTGAAACGCCCTCGAAAATCATTACTGGCGATGGTATTCAACATCTGATTTCTACATTAAAGCATGGCAAGGTATTTAAAGGGATAGAGCTTTTCAGGACAGTTCTGGAGAAATCTAAACCTGCTCAGAAAACTGGAAAGTGACAAGTGCATGGTCAGACTCGAATGAAAAATCGTCTCACTTCTGAACATTTCAGGGACTTCATAACAAAGAAAAAAAACAAACAAACAAACAAAAAAACCTTGTCAAAATGGAACTTTAAGGTGCACATTAACTTGTTTTTATAAAATTAATTTTATTTACTAGATTAAAGCATAATAGCATCAACCAGAATTAGAACTCATTTCACCCTGACGACATGTATGTCCAAGTATTAAAATATGCGTTCATCTTCTATCTTGGCCATTTTGAAAAATTCTCAGAAAATAGGAGGTTGGATTTGTATATTATTTCAGATACAAAGACCATTACACTACAACTCCTTTCACATGTTAGGGTAATTTGGTTCACTAAAAACAGATGGCTTAACTAGCACTAAAAGCATGCACCCATTACTAAAATGGGAAAGCTGGTTCCAGTCAGCTGGAGATTAAAACTAGATTTGCTCGAGGTTTTTGTAAGAGATTTAATTACTAAGCCAATGCCTTATATGCTTAGCGACTCTCATATCCTCAGGCAAATTTCTTAGCCATGGAGCTCACATCTCAAAGTGCTTTATCAGTGTGAAAACTTTCTGATCGTAATTCTAAAACTCAGCAGACAGACAGCTACCTAAATGATCGAGAGCCCATTAAATAAAATGTAATATTCATGCATACAGTCGAGCTACTGTAAGTGCTGCCAAAAAAATAAATGTTCGACTGTAAATGAGACATGTATAAGGTTAAAACTAACCGACAAACAAACAAACAAAAAATCTGGAAAACAGTCTTGCAAAATACTAATCGTGAATGCAGCTAACCAGAGTGCATAGCCTGGATAGCGTGTGTGTCTTAAGAGAGTTTAGTTTATTTAAGCCCAGGCATACTGGTGTATAGATGACTAACAAAGGCATCAGTACCACAAAAAAGTGAAATTTCAAACAATGCATCTGAAACCAGAGGGAAAACGCGAGCCTAGGTGAAGTGATGAAGGAATAGTGCTCTCAAGAATGTTTATTTTCTCATGTCATCTCTCTCCTTCATTCCTTCAGCAGCATTCTGTCAGATAAGTCTGAATGGTAAACTGCTGCTATGGAGACGTGCAAAAGACATGCAGGGCTGCGGACGTACGAATCATTCTTGGCCAAAGCCTTCTGTCTCCTCGATGGCAAACATCAACTTTTCTTTGAGCTGCTCATAGCTCTTATACGGAGGCAGATCCAACCGGTTGAAACTGTAATGGCAAAACCAAAATAACCTTATTGACAAATGGAACAGTGTTTTACATTGATCTCATTTGGCTGACATTTATGTCCAAAGTGACTTAGAGCTGAAACAACTGAGCAGTTGAGTGATACAGGCCTTGTTCAAGGGCCCATCAATTGCACTTGGGATTTGAAGTGACAACTTTCCAACTGGTTGCACAGTAGCCCAGTGCCTTAATCACTGAGCTTCCTTTGTCCAGCACATTTCAGTATCATTAAATGATAAGGAAAATGAAGAACAAACAAACTAAAAGTAAAAGCTATTATGACTTTTATTGTGGCCAAATAAATACTGTCTTAGAGTCAGCATTAGACACTGTTAGGAAAAGAGACATGAAAAAGTGAAAGTGACAATATTTCAGAGACCAGCTCGAAATGTTTCAAATCTCACCACCTGCTCTGTAGTAAACTCACCATGTGTGGCTCCTAGGAAGCCAGTTCTCCTTTCCCACTTTCTCGATGCAGAACTTCTGTGGCCCATTGCTCCCTATTGAATAAAATAGCATTTATATTCACTTCTTATCAAACCGTAATCATGATTAGTAATAGTGTCCGCCACGAATATTGGCACCCTTGGTAAATATGAACAAAGAAGGCTGTGAAAAATGGTCTTCATTGTTTAACATTTTGAACTTTGCTTATAAAAAAAATTAAAATAAAAAATAAAATCAAAAAAATACTCTCAAGGATCTCAAACAATTGCAAACAAAAAACTTTGTTAAATATAGGTATGCAACAATTATTGGCAACCCTACGACTTCGTATGAGAAAAATATATTTGAAGTATAGTCCCATTTTTTCCCCACATTTAACTATTTTTTTTCATGAATCAACCTTTAATGGGACGTGTTTCTATATTGTCTCAACGCACCGTGAAGAGGATGCTTCAAGTGGCCAAAAAATCTCCAAGGATCACAGCTGGAGAATTGCAGAAGTTAGCTGCGTCTTGGGGTCAGAAAATCTCCAAAACTACAATCCGAACTCACCTACATCACCACAAGTTGTTTGGAAGAGTTTCAAGAAAAAAGCCTCTACTCTCATCCAAAAACAAACTCAAGCATCCTCAGTTTGCCAGGTTAAACAAAAACCTGACTGCCTCTGCCAGAAAGCTTAATATGGGCCGAGGTCTGATCTTCACAGGGCGACAGTGATCCAAAATCAACACAAAAATGGTTTACTGACTCAAGGTCCTGTCATCGCCATCTCAGTCCCGACTTGAAACCCACAGAAAAACCTGTGGGGTAAACTGAAGGAGAGAGTCCATCAGCATGGACCTCGAAATTTGAAGGATCTGGAGAGATTCTGTATGGAGGAATGGTCTCAGATCCTTTGCCCTTCACCAAGCTCATCAGGCATTACAGGAGAAGACTCGGCTGTTATCTTGGCAAAGGGAGGTAGCACAAAGTGTTGACTAAAAGGGTGCCAATAACCATGGCACACCTATATTTAATTTTTTTTTATCTATCTATCGATCGATCGATAGATAGATACTTTTTTTTTTTTACACAATTGTTTGAGATCCATGAGAGCAGAGTATTTTTTGTGAATATTTTAAGCAGAAGTGCAAAAGGCAAAACAATACAGACAGATTTTCAAAGCTTTCTTTGCTAACATTTACCAAGGATGCCAATATTAGTGGAGGGCACTGTATATAGACAGGTTACAGCTTAATACACATGATGCATGCAGGAGCAGCTCATCGCACACTTACCCATGAGGTCAGTAAACCCCCCAACAGGAAGCCTGCAAGTCCCGGTCACAAACTGTAGCAAACGCATCCTCTTCTCGTTGTCCATTTCTTTCATAAGCTACAATTGGAGAGTGAAGGACTGAGACTGGAGGCAATTTTCTATCAAGCACTGAGCTCATCTCTCCAAAGTGTTTTATGAGTGTTTGTGAACAAGAAGCCAGACTTACCTGCCAGAACCAGACGATCTGCTTGCTGCTGCGAGCATAATGTCTGTAGATTGTGTTCCTCTGCCAATCTGAAAGATCAATCTCCTGCATTCCACACAGCATCACCTAAGGACACATGGGTATATATGTGGTTTCATGATAAACCTTTCAATGATAAGTGGAGTTAGAAGAGAAATAATAATTCTTCTATGGCTGTAATAGTCTGTACCTCCAGCTCTTTGGCATCGAAGTACTGCAGGTACTGCTGAGGCAAGACTTCATTAAAACCTTCTAAGAAAGCTTGAGTCTGCTCCTCAACCCCCCTGGATAACCTCCACTCTGCTACCAGTCTGACAAAAACAACAACATTTTTTAGTATTCTCCGTTATATAAGAAACTATTAGTAATGCAGCTATTTTACAAGATGTAAAGGTGCAGTTTATACCATGTTAATACTTTTCAAGGCCTACAACAACCACATAATTTGAGAGACACCTTAAAAACTGACAATAGTGCTATATAATGGTTTTGGCTGACTGCCTCTCTTCAAACGTCTGTTTACAGATTTCTGGGCTATAAATTAGCCTCACCCCCAGCTAGAGCAGAAATGATCAGATCTGCCACTTTTCCTTAAAGGCAACTCACAAAGTGTACAGATTGAACAAGTCTGTGAAAGCATTTTTGCTTTACAGGCAGCAGAGGGCTGCCTGTAAATATATGTGTGCAACAATTATTGGCACCCTTTTAGTCAACAGTTTGTGCTACCTCCCTTTGCCAAGATAACAGCTCTGAGTCTTCTCCTGTAATGCCTGATGAAGTTGGAGAATACATGGCAAAGGATCTGAGACCATTCCTCCATACAGAATCTCTCCAGATCCTTCAAAATTTGAGGTCCAGGCTGGTGGGCTCTCATTCAGTTCACCCCACAGGTTTTCTACGGGTTTAAAGTCAGGGGACTGGGACGGCCATGGCAGGACCTTGATTTTGTGGTCAGTAAACCTTTTTTGTGCTGATTTTGATGTATGTTTTGGATCATTGTCCTGCTGGAAGAGCCAACCACGGCCCATTTTAAGCTTTCTGGCAGAGTCTTGTGGTGATGTAGGTGATTTCGTATTGTAGTTTTGGAGACTTTTTGACCCCAAGACGCAACTAACTTCTGCAATTCTCCAGCTGTGGTCCTTGGAGATATTTTGGCCACTCAAACTGTTGCACATAATGATTATTACAAAGATATATTATTTTGGATAAACCTGCATTTTGTTTGCAACTGTTGATATTCATAAGAGCAGAGTATTTTTGTGATTTTTTTATTTTTATTTTTTTTTACAAAAGATCAAAAGGTTCAACAGTAGACAATTTTTCCTCCTTTGATCATATTTACCAAGGGTGCCAATATTAGTGGAGAGCACTAGGACTGTATTTTAAAGATAACTTTTAAAATCCAAATAAGCTTTACAGATCTTTATTGGAAAGGGTTTATACTATGTATTTCATGCTTATTCAATGAACCATAATCAATTATTGCACATGCACCTGTGGAACAGTCCTGAAGTTTACAAGCAGTAGGCAATTAAGGTGACAGTTACAATAACTTAGGACACTAAAGAGACCTTTCTACTGACTCACATAAAAACACCAGAAGAAAGATGCCTAGGTGTCTGCACACACATGGCCCCGGTGGGAATCAAACCCTGGACCCTGGATTTGTGAGACGAAAGTGCTAACCACTAAGCCTTAGACACAATGAGCATTTTGGATCAAAATATTGGACCTTGTTCATGAGTTTTGTGTGAAGCAGTTATTGAGAAGTTATTCTTGCATGTTTGGGAAAAGGACTATGGTCGGCCAAATTGCCTCTTGCTGTGAAAGGAGGCAGCCCATGTTTACTGACAAAATGTACCAGACTTTCTAGACGTCTGGCTTGCTGGTCTACTCAGGAGCAGTACAATAGGTCTCGCAGTGCTAATACCTGATATACTCTTCCTTATTGTCTTCAGTTACAAGAATGTTTCCTCCATCTGGCTTCAGCTCATGAGTAGTGATCTCACCCAAGATCTCCTTATCCACAGAGAAATACATCTCCAGCCCACACTCCTCCAAGTTATTCTCCCTGTGTGTAAATGCCAATGCAAACATTATTCAGTAACATGAGCATCAGAAAAACACAATCACCAGCCTACAATCTTCTAAGTTATAATAATATAACTTAGATAATAAATAATGCCTTCGTTTTCTGTGACAAGGATAATGGAGATGACATCTCCAACCCACATACGGTACATCAAATGCGTAATTTGAAAACCAGTATCAGGGAAATCTCTCAGAGAAAATATCAGTACCACTTTTCTCAAACTGCATATCTTTTTCATCTTTAAGAAAACAATCTTATCCATTATATTATTATTATTTGCTCATCAAATGGCAGTTCTTGACAAATACTGCTCTGTTGTGATTTATATGATTATTATAGACAGCAGCATAATTTCACGGACTTGATCCAGATTAGGGAGTTGTAGAACTCAGGGTCGATGGATTCCAGGTCTTTCAGAGCCAGAGGCTTGTTCAAGATCCGCTTATAGAACGGCAGAGAGAAGCCGGTGTCGATGAATTTCCCATGAAACAGAGCCTGGGGCAAAACAGACAATTAAAACAAACAATTCAGATGCACAGAGACACATCCATTACTCAACTTAAGGGTTAACAGACAAATAGCATTCAAGCACACAGAAATAATTAGATTACTATCTGACTTATACTGATCTCAGCCATTTCAGCCAAAATCCCAAATGTTTGCACTTCCACTCCAACATGCCTCATACAGTATACATAAATATATGCTTTACATCAGTTGGAGGAATTGAGACAAAATTGGTCCTTAATGCTGAATAGCAGTCTTTGGTAACTGCTTTGCTAGTTGATCATTTATGGAATAAAGTGAAGATGTGTACCATTGCAATAAATCTTCCAATGAACTTGAAATATTTGAGGTGGTCTGGGTTGATGGACGAGGCAGGGTTGATCTGAAGACAGTAGTTGTCTTTACCCGCATATTCAAAAAGACAGTACATGGGGTTCAAAACTTCGTGAGACAACAGGAAAAACCATTCCCTGTAATGACAGACAGATAATTATTCTTACTACAGATGGCCAATATTGTTTATTTAGCTAATCACTGGCCTAGTTTGATGTGTGTGACACGCATGAGCCAGCGATTACAGGGCTCCAGGCAAATAAATAAATAAATAAAATAAAAATAAAAAACATATATCTAGGTGCAATTGGCTCCTAAACCCAAAATATTTAGGTGCCAAATCAAATTTTCAGGAGCCAAAATATAGTGACGTCATATGACATACGATGAGATCATTGTTAAACGACCACCTCACACTTCCTTTGTTTACTCTGCCTCCCCTAGTTTGCACAATGTATTCTTTACATACACGATATGTGCAATATTCAGTACATCATATTGAATCATATTACTGTAAATACTTAAATGTCCAGTCATTTGTTTCTTTTTTCACTTTTTTATTCGACTATGTACAGTTAGTTGTTTCCTGCTTATTCAGGCTCAGAGTCATGTAGGCTGCATTGAATTTCATTTTCAATTCCCTCATCACTTTTTCTGCGACTTTATCACTGGCACGTTGCACTGCTCTCACGGTTGGGGTGGCACGAGAGGCAGACCTAGCAATGACACAACCACTGGCGTTCTTATGCTTTTTACTGTCACCATGCTTCTTCACGGTTTCTTTTTGTTTTAAAAGACTCGAACCGGTAACGAACTCTGTTTTACCAGCAATATCTTGTCCTGCTTTAGCACAAAAGGCACAGTACATTTCCCATAGTCATAACATAACTAGGCTCTTGTAGCCAAGGTGATTTAAACTGTCTTGTCGGGACGGGAGCCACAGGGACGGTAGAAGACGACCCAATTCGCTGTTCTTGGCTGCACACCGATTGAAACGGGCTGGGATGACTCAAATGTCACTTGAGAACTTTCACTGGTTGAGTTGGTCTCAACATCGTCAGCATCTGATGCAGAGGAGGCAGGGTTTGGACGGGCAGGGAATGAGAAAATGTCTGATATTTTTCGTTAGCGCATTTCGTTTTCTTGTCAGCTGGCTAACGTTAGTTAACTAAGCAGTTAGCTTGCCTACATATAACGAATAAATTCAAATTCCAATGAACTAAACCACATCTAACTAAACACCTTTAATAAAGTTAACACTTCCAACTTTTTAACCCGATAAACATGACGTTAAACCAGTTTCTGTTCTTCTATACAGCCGACTCTTCAACCACTGCAGGATAAGAGTACAGTGTTTATTTATTGGAAACCATACAGGAGTGCACACGATAGGCCAGGCAGGCACAAGAGGAGATGAGAGTTCAGTAGCCACGCAACAACATGCATGGTCATTTCTATTTAATTTGCTTTTAAATTTTGTTTGTGGGTAATGGTGGCCACTGGTGACTGGCAGAAAAATTATGGTAGTTTATTTATGATCTAATTAAGCAAGAAAATGGCGCTTCAATTTGAACGGAATTTGCATCACATTACATACAGGGAAATTATCGGGTTACATTTTTAACCACCACCTCTTGAATTTAGTGCATTTCAGTAGTTGGGTACACAGCTGTTCCTAGGATAAAGGCAATCTACTATTAAAAAGATGTGGCAATGAACACACATACATGAAGCAAAATAAGTAGCTACTCCTCTAGAAATGCACCCTCCCGAATTCTGACGAACATCTTACAGGTTCAAGACGTTATGTAGCCGAGTAATATACACACACCTAGCTACTCCCCCATAGTCCAGCCCCTCCTCCCCTGGAAAGATGATCCATAGTCTTCGCCTCAGGTCTTGTGGGTGGAAGCTCATGATCTACGAAATAAATGTTTGGACTCTGAAATATTAATCATAATTGGCAGCTGTAAATAAGGAATTCTAAAGCAACTGATTAAGCACATCAACTGCACAAAGGTGTCCATGCTGACCTGCTGAAAGGAATCCTCAAACAGTGTCTTGCGACTGACGTGGATTTTGATGTGCTGAGGCCTTGCCAGTTGCTATAGTGAGCAAACAAAAATAAATTAGACACGTTACAAGAAAGAATATGTACAAACTGCTTGTATAAAAGGTCAATCACTAAATAACTTACTGCAGATTTAGAACCTACCTGACACCAGAAGCGGAAATAGTGCACTTTGGCTTTAAAGTCACGCACATAGGTAATCTGAGGGCCATTCTCACTGTGTAGCATACATACACACACAAAAAAGTTAGAACTGACAAAATGCTTTGACCAATATGTTCCAAGAAGCTGAATTAGCCTTAATGAACATCTTTTAAGTGGATACTGACAAACATTTTAGCCATCTTTATAATAAACATCATAAACTCTTAATTTAAACTGCACACATGCTAAAGAATGCTGAAAAGCAAAAACTCACAGTGAGGATTTGCCCGTGCGAGGGTCGATGTAGGTGGTCGTTCTCCTGTTGTGGTCAACAAAATATGGAATCCCATCCACTGTGAACCTCATCTCCCAGCCCTCTGGCAGGGGCTTTTCATTCAACAACCTGAACCACACACACACACACACACACACACACACACACACACACACACACACACACACACACACACACACACACACACACACACACACACACACACACACACACACACACACACACACACACACACACACACACACAATATTATACTGCAAATAAGAACAGAGCTGGTATTTGTGTCACCATTAACTGTAATGTTTATATTCTTTCTTAAACTCAAGCACTTTGAGATTTTCGGACTAAACTGAGGACAGCCATATGCAGTGGCGCTTGAAAGTTTGTGAACCTACTTTTCTGCATGAATATGTACCGAATACCTAAAACCATCAGATTTTCACACAAGTTCTAAAAGTTGATAAATACTTTAGAACTTGTTAAATTAAACAAATGACAAAAAATATTATAATGGGTCATTTATTTATTAAAGAAAATGATCCAATAGTACATATCTGTGAGTGGCAAAAAGTATGTGAACCTTTGCTTTCAGTATCTGGTGTGACCCCTTTGTGCAGCAATAACTGGAACTAAACGTTTCTGGGAACTGTTTATTGGTCCTGCCCATCGTCTTGGAGGAATTGAAGCCCATTCCTCAGTACAGCTGTACTATTACACGTCTTGCTCTTGGATTGATCTGTGTTGGTCGACCACTCCTGGGGAGGGTAACAATGGTGTTGATTTTCCTCAATTTGTACACAATTTGTCTGACTGAGGATTGGTTTCTTTAGTCATGGTTTTGTAACCTTTTCCAGCCTGATGAGCATCAACGACTCTTTGTCCGAGGTCCTCAAAAATCTCTTATGTTTATGCCAAGAAACACTTCCACAAACAAGATCCAACTTTGACAGAACCCTGTTCTTTAAATAAAACAGGGTGCTTGTTCACACAAGATCGTTATCCCATTGATTGAAATCACCTGACTAATTTCGCCTTCAAATTAACTGCTAATCGTAGAGGTTCACATACTTGTCACTCACAGATATGTAACATTGGATAATTTTCCTCAATTAATAAATGATCGAGTATATTATTTTTGTCCTCATTTGTTTAACTGGGTTCTCTTTGTCTACTTTTAGGACTTGTGTGAAACTCTGATGATGTTTTAAGCCTATTTATGCAGATATATTGCAAATTCTGAAGGGTTCACAAACTTAAGCACCACTGTAAATAAGAGTATCTTGCTTCAACGCTGTGTACTTTCCTACCCTTGAGAACGAGGATCCTCCCACTGTGTTGTCCGCGTAGGATGATGAACGAAGTACATTCTCCCGTTTGTGTCAGTTCGCTTCTCTGTAAGCAGAAAGGGTAGATACACAAGCTCAAAACACTGGGTCAAATCCAGATTATTTAGGACTTAGAATTTCATAATTCAGGATTCCATTCTTCACATAACGAAACAGTTTTGTGATGCGAGATTGATGGAAAAGATAAGTTAATGGGTTGGGAATGTGTTCGTGACTGTCTCACCCCATCCTTGTGGTAAAGGACCCAGTGGATCAAACTCTTTATTAGGAGCTGGCGCTAGTTGATCCTGTAGCTATAGAGAAAGCGAGAGGACAAAAAGCAGAAAGGGGGAAAAATAAAATCACTTAATCGCTTCATTATGGCAGATAAATATGAACTTTTTTCTGGAACAATAAAAACAGCTAAAAAAAAAAATAAATGGTCGAGAGAGATGTGCGTGTGTTCTGACCCCAAAAATAAATCTCTGGTTGAACTGCTGCATGGCTCCCTGTAACTGGCTCTGTTGGCTCTGCCATTCCTCATAATTCCTCACAGACTCTGCAGTGGGACGCTGCCATGTGGTGCTCCGGCTTAGGTGATCCACGTAATACACTCGGCTCATCGGGTCCACACGACGCTCCCAGCTAAGCGAGACAAAAATATTTTAATAACCATTCGTTCAGTGCACTCCAAGTAGACATGCGAAGTACATATTTTTCTTGTTTCATTCGTTTTATTAAGCTTTGCTGTTAGTTAAAGGACTATCAGTAGACTCGACTACAGTACCCAGGAGGCAAAGGTTCAGGCCTCTCCCAGGTGGTCTTTTTCTCAATGTGATCCACATAGTAGATACGACCATTCTGATCCACTCTCTGCTCCCAGCTACAATATGCAAAAACACACACGAGGAAAAGAATTCAGACAACGTACATCAAGTCTACCAATTATAAAAAATATTGTTCACTGTTGGGTTATAATGCCAGAGTTTTTCCTTTTCTTAGGTGCTTAACTCGGAGTGTGACAGAGTCAATAATAGCTTAGAATCTGATAATTGTTTCATAAATAGCGAGCGAGAGAGCAAGAGATGGAGAGAGAGAGAGGGAGAGAAAAACACACCCAGGAGGAAGTGGGCCGTTGTTGATGGGGGACACTCTGCGGGGAGTGGGGCTCACTCTCAGGGCTGGCCCTGACCCTGAGTTTGATCCTGGGATTGCTGCCTCTCCGTTCACACGTAAACGTGGGGATGAGCCTGGACTTGGACAACTATTGCCGTGGGTGGGCGAAGAGCCAGTAGAGGAGGCTGAACAGATTGACAGTTGTTCAATGATTAGGAAAAAAATATTCATCACAATCTATTACAGATATCAAGAATCAACATTTTTCCATATTTTAATACGTTCACTGGAAAAAAAAACCCAAAAATGCTACTACAAATGAGTTTCAGTGTATCCTGCAGTGCATGCTCAGGTTTGATCAATTAATCACACTTCTGAAACAGCAACAAGAAAGTGAAAGAGGTACTTGTGGAGGAGTTTGGTCTCTGGGGGGAGGGAGGAGGTGGTCTCTGGGGTCTGGGGGGCCTTGGAGGTCTCAGAGCTCCTGTGGAAGTTGAGGGAGACCCTGTACTTCCCACAGCATGGCCATTGGGCAGAGAAGAATCATCAGCAAGGTCACTGGAGGGTGAGGAATCGCGACTCGATCTGAGACACACAAACGCACATGCTGGGAAATGATCTTTTATACAGGATTAATATCTAGTGTTAAAATGATTTTTTCAGGAAAGAGGAAGAAAAATGTCCAACTTAAATAGGAATTGCAGAATAGTTTAAAAAAAAAGAGTTTTAAGGAGCTTCTTGTGATTCTTGGATTTGATGGTCACAAAAACAAAACAAAACAAAAAAAAAGAATAAAAATCTGAGGTGATAAAGACAAACTATTCAGATTACATAAAAACAGTAACATTTGGGTATTAAATATATATAGAAAAGAGAAAACTGTTGTACCTTCCAGCTGCCTCTTGCTTGGAATTTAGTAGACCATCTGAGAAAAAAAATGAAGCACAGTTCATAAAAGAAGCTGCAAAGAGCATTTTATTTATTTATTTTTACAGTGGTTTCATGTTAGGATGCAAGTTAGTGAAATATGCAGCCACCTATTCCATGCCTTTCGGTCTTAAATAAGATTTCACAGTGAAATTGCGTTTACAGGTGGATCACATTCATCACAGAATTGCCTGACGGCATTTATACTTAAAAAGCAATCCCTTGCGGATTGCTTACAATGATGATTTTGCTTTACAGTGTGGTACATGTTCTGCATGTCAGTAAAGATTCGTCTGTTGCATTTCATGTTGGTTTTTTTTTTTTTCCTTCCTCACAGGTATAATAGCATTTCGCTCTGGTGCTGAATCTTCTGCACGGATCATTGTAAAGGGTCAACCTGAGCAGAGCTGACGTTTTGTTAGGAAACAGATGTCTTACTGTTCTTCTGTTCCTCAGAAGCAAACGTTTCAGGATCCACCTGCATTCCATCCAGACATACAGACAGATCTCCTACCACATCACTGCCATCTGTATCTGCACTCAGAGGCAGAGTCTGTATCACCTCATGGACTAAGAGAAGGAAAGAGCACCATTAGATTAGGTGTATAAATGGTAAATGGTAAATGTGCACTTATATAGCGCTTTTGTCCAAAGCGCTTTACACTGTGTCTCATTCAGAGCTGCTATGCAAGGCGCTAACTTGCCATCAGGAGCAACTTGGGGTTCAGTGTCTTGCCCAAGGACACTTCGACATGTGGAATCACCTGGGCCGGGAATCGAACCGCCAACCGTACTATTAGTGGACAACCCACTCTACCAACTGCACAACTGCCCACAACTAAGAAATGTGGTGATAAAGGTGAATAATAATACAGCTCAATTCACTTCTATTTGTAGGGCACATTTAACAAAGCAGCTTTACAGAAATCTGGCTGTAGATTTAGATGCCCAATGAGAAAACCAGAAAAAAAAGGATTATATATATGAAGGAAATCAGTACTAAGTGTGTTGAAAGGGTGTTCAGTATGAGCATCATGGTGTTTATATTTCCAGCAGAAGTCCTTAGGTAGGCTTAACTTAAAGCTGCTTGTTAAGATATGTTCAAGATTTAAAAGATTTCACCTAAAACTAATTTTTCTTATGATACATTATATGATATTCACCATAGGCCTATAGGCTGTTTTTTTTTCTTTCCCACAGACACCACATAGTATTAAAATGCTTGATCTCTGAAAAGGATGCTCAGTATAAACAATTAATTCACCAGTACCACCAGCAGCAGGTACTGCTCCAGCCTTTGCAATTCGAGGCAATATTTCATGCGTGTGTCTCATGTACACATGTCCAGTGAGTGTGCAGTTTCTGTAAAAGTTTTTATAAATCATGCACTAATCCAGTTCACCTGCCTTCCTCAACAGCAAAGCACTGAGTAAATCACAGACATACAACTGACAGTTTACTGTGCATAAAACCCAAATGTGAAAGACAACAGGACTTACTCTTCATGTCATTGGATTTGAGGGTCTCACTGACTTCTAAAGTTGCCATTCCCAACAAAATGTCTGCTTTGAGAGTTTGATGACTCCAGACACGGAAAATTAACTTGCTGAAGGGGGAAACAATTCTATAGGAGATTAAAAAATAAAGCAAAAGATAAGCAAAATAATAAAATAAACAAAGGAAAACAATACTTCTATAACTGAGAGAAATCAGTACGCTCAGCATGGCATACCACGCTTTCAAACTTACACTGTGAGTGGCTGCTTCCACTTGGGGCTGTGAGTGTTGGTGCACTTCTCCGTTTTCTTCGACTGGCCATCTACGGCTACCTCCACATACGGACTAGGCCCGAACCAGTTCTTCTTGTTCTCTTTCAGTTTAGCTGACAAAACTAATGATCAAGAGATCATTAGTTACAACTATGCATATCATCTTTTTGATCAAATGAAAATTACCTAAATGAGGCACAGCCATGTTTCTAGAAATACCCACCTATTATCTGTAATTGGGCCTTCATTGTGTAGCCATTAACAGCAGCTGCCGTGGCTAAGATGCATCTGGGGGGAAGATTGAACACAATTAAAATGGACAGGCATTTAAATTGTAATAAAATATGGCTGCATTTTACAGGACAATCAGGTACAAGACAGTTGGGCAAATTGGTAGTTAAACGAATATAACTTTTTTTAAATCTAAATTTCAGACTTAATACACAGGTCTTAGCGAAATTGCAGTGCAATATGTAGCAGTGCAATTGTAGCTTAATAATGAACAAACAATTAGGATTACATGCAACTCTTACTGTTTGTAAAACATTTACTTTCCATTTAGCATTGGTCCTTCTCCTCAATAAGCTTGTTTCCAGAAGTAATTATTTATTTAAAACCACAACAATGATGCAGAAGGCAGTCATATTGCATGTTCAACAGGACCGGGGCAGTGGAATGTAGCATTAACCCTTATAAAAGTGTTATTTTAATTGGCCTGGCTAAACTTCCCTTTATTACAGACTTTGCAGCTTCACTGGGCAAAACCATAATTAGACAAAATGTGTAAATATACACGGCTTTAAAAAAAAAAAGAAGTCCTTTCACATTAAACTACTTTTATTTACAGTAAATTTCTAAAAAAAACAACAACAACTGAGACATGAACTGAACAAGTTTCATTTGATGAACAGAAATGGAATATTGAGTCCCTGAACAAAGGGGGGGGGTCAAAATTAAAAGGAACAGACAGTATCTGGTGTGGCCTCCAGCTGCTTTAAGTAGAACAGTGCATCTCATCCTCATGGACTGCACCAGATTTGTCAGTTCTTGATGCGAGATGTTACTCAACTCTTCCACCAAGGCTTTTGCAAGTTCTCCATCATGTCTGGGGGGACGGGACACATGGTTACATGTGCTTTGCCACTGCAAAAATGATCATCTGTCTTTTCTGTCTCCCGTAGCACTGTATTAGGCATCTTACATTACAGACATTGTACTTTATTGCTCTGGCCACATCTGCAGTCCTCATGCCTCCCTGCAACAGGCCTATGGCATGTTCACACAGGTGAGCAGGAACCCTAATCAGTATAAACGTCTCTTTAGTGTCCTAAGTTATTGTAACTGTGAAGTTAATTACCTAGCGCCTGTAAACTGTTAGAGTCTTAAGGACTGTTTATGTTTCATTTAACAAGCATGAAAAACATTGTTTAAGCCCATTCCAATAAAAATCTGTAAAGCTTATTTGGATTTTACAAAATGATCTTTAAAATAGTCTCCGGATAAAGGGACGGAAAAAGGGAAACTTCTTCCGCAAAAATAAAACTTCTGAGTCTCGAGGTTTTTGATGGCAAAAAGAGATTTGACTTTTATTACCATAGTAACAAGAGCAGAGTCGGTTTGCAAAGCAACTGTCTTAGCACGGTCATACCTCATGTATATATACAGTGCCCCTCACTAATATTGGCACCCGTGATAAATATGAGCATAGAATGCTGTGAAAAATTGTCTTTATTGTTTAACCTTAAATTCACTAAAATACTCTGTGCTCATGGATATCAAACAATTGCAAAGACAGGTTTTTAAATAAATATATATTATATATATATATAAAAATATATTTAACCAAGATTTTTATATAGGTGTACAACAATTATTTGCACCCCTATGAATTCATATGAGAAAAATATATTTGAAGTATATTCCCATTGACAATCTACATTTCTTAGTACACCTGGTGACTAGGAACAGGAAATTGTTCCACCATGACTTCCTGTTTCACAGGGGTATAAATATGAGGTAACACATAGGCCAAATTCCCTTACTCACTCATAACAATGGGTAACACCAAGGAATATAGCTGTGATGTACAGAAAAAGGTTATTGAGCTTCATAAAATGGGAAGTGTCTATAAGAAAATGGCATAAGCATTGAAAATGCCCATTTCCACTTTCAGGGCAATAATCAAGAAGTTCCAGTCAACTGGAAATATTATGAATCAACCTGGAAGAGGAAATGTGTCTATATTCTCTCAACGCACTGTGAAGAGGATGGGTCGAGTGGACAAAAAATCTCCAAGGATCACAGCTGGAGAATTGCAGAAGTTACTTGCGTCTTGGGGTCAGAAAGTCTCCAAAACTACAATCTGAAGTCACCTACATCACCACAAGTTGTTTGGAAGAGTTTCAAGAAAAAAGCCTCTACTCTCATCCAAAAACAATCTCAAGCATCCTCAGTTTGCCAGGTTAAACAAAAACCTGACTGCCTCTGCCAGAAAGCTTAATATGGGCCGAGGTCTGATCTTCACAGGACGACAGTGATCCAAAATCAACACAAAAATGGTTTACTGACTCAAGGTCCTGTCATCGCCATCTCAGTCCCGACTTGAAACCCATAGAAAACCTGTGGGGTAAACTGAAGGAGAGAGTCCATCAGCATGGACCTCGAAATTTGAAGGATCTGGAGAGTGTCTTCAGTGTGCCACACACTACTGGAACTTCAAATGGGATCGGGTTTTATGGTCAGATGAAACCAAAATAGAGCTTTTTGGCAATAAACACCAGAGGTGGTTTTGGAGCACACAGAGAGGTAACCATATAGAAAAGTACCTCATGCCCACGGGTAAATATGGTGGTGGCTCGTTTTCCTGCCAGAGGACCTGAATATTTTGTTGGGATACATGGCATGGCAGATTTCTATTTTACTGATTTGTGTACAGATTCAATCTCTGACAGAGATTGAGAAATGACAGAGCAAGCCTAGAAGAAAAAGATTCACTTTCCAATGGAGGAATCAGTGACTTTACAAGTTAGTCACACCAGCTTGACCTACTTTGATTTTAATTTCTCTGAATAAAATACTGATTCGTTTCTAATCTCTCATACATTGGCCACACATGATTAGACCTAATTTTGATTTCTTAACATATACCAATTGATTTCTTGCATGCGCCTGTGCTTTTGAAAATGTATCATGCTAACACACACACACATCCATGAACATTGATGCATCTTCAGGTGGCCTTATCAGTACTTGAAAATTTGTGCACACCGGCCTTTGCGTACGACATTCTGTATTTATATAAACTTCTGCAGTTTGAACAATAGCACACTCACAAAGCTTGGCAATAATAGTGGAATGACATAAATTAGCGAGCTAGGAAGAAAAAGATACAAATTGCAAGTGAGAACTGTGTGCTCAGTGATTTCCCACAAGCTTGAAGTTACATCAATTTGTCCTAGTTTCACCTACAGGAATATTCACTTATTATTCTCTGCTTAATAAAAATATTTCATGTACTATTACAACATAATCATGTTCAAACACAGAGTTAATATTAAGTCACACTCTCTTCATGATTGAAATACATTTCAAAGTCATTATTAGGCCTTTGTTGGATTAAAACCTTCCTTATCACTCTTGATTATTTGAACTCTTGATTAGGCCTGCCGGATTACACAATCATATTTAAATCATAGTCTGATCAAAGAAATTCCTCTATATACAGTGTCACTTTTTTATTTATTTATTTGATCCAAAAGTGAATATTACATGCCCATAACCCCATTGAGTCACTAACCATGGAGCACAATATGGAAATGGTCCTCACATGAAAAACAAATAGTTGGAAGGATTTATTCTTCCAAATGAATAAATTGTAGGGTACACTGTGTGAGCTTTGGAGATGCTACATTCATAAAAATTTTTTTGCACAAAATCCCATCATATTATTCATATTTAATTAAAGCCAGAGAAATGTCTTCTTAAACACAACCAGTCTCAGCAGTAATCAAGTCACATTAAAATGAAGGAAGTAGATTCACATATCTTAGAGTAGGAACAGTCTTCAAAGAAACCCTTCTTAAAACTCACTCTGCTGAAAATCCCTTTACACCATCTTAAAAGCTTTCCATCAGGTCAGGTCATGATCAGAACGGAATGTTCTGGGCCGTAACAACTTTAAGGAAGTTTGTTCCAGAATAGGTTCCCCTTTCCCTAAGTAAGCCTAAGCCCTCATGAGGAGGAGCACACTATCTTTTTAAAAAGGTTCACACAAAGGCCATGAAATCCCTCGGTCATAATGGTCTGTAGTACTTACTGGAATAGGTGAGAAGTTAACTAAACTAAAGTATAAGTGAGAAGATATTACAGTGCATGATTAAGTATGATTGAATACAAAGAGTATGAAACTACATTTTGTTAAGTTTTCACTCACAATTTATATTAGTTGTATGATAAATGAAGGGTTTAAAAAAGGAATGTTTATTGAAGCAGTAGCATAAGACTGAATCAGTCACAACAATTTGGAAAAAGAAAGAAGAATCTAATCTTACAAGGACAAATCTGGCAGATTAAATACAATAAAAGAAATACTAACCAACTCAATCTTGCTTGATTTATGTCATATGATGCGTGTTTCTGTTTGCGCAATGAAAACCGTAGGCATTTATTTATAACTCAGTTTATTCTTCATGCAAGGAAAAGTCGAAATATTTCAACATAGCTTTGCATTTACTGCACTAAATATTGCCACATAACTCACGTCTCACGTCCAAGATGTAAAACAACAAAGTGCCACAGGGCAGCGATGCACTGATAGGCAATAGCCTGCTCTGTATTTTATACGTTACGTACTTTGCTTCTACGAATACCCTCGATGCCGTGGATGAGAAGACAAGACAGATAATACCCTGCAGAATCCAAGTGGAGATGCAGAGACCTTCACTACTTTCAGATCAAAACACACCATCTAACAAAACCATTTCACCTGGATGCAGTTTGTCAAGGAAACCACTGCTGTTTATGCTTCTACTTCAAATCCTTGGAAATTAAAGTAAGAGTTCCTGGTGGTGTAATAATAAGTCTCTACGTGACGGTGTTTGATGTTGGAAAATGATCCTTCCAGTGACTTCAGATTACATGGTCCAATGACTGCAACATGGGTTGCAAACTGGCATGGCCACTAGCTCACCAACACAATGTTTACAAAGCACAGTGTGCTCAAGTGCATAAACAGTTTGTAGGTACTGAAGAGATGAGCTGAAGGTGATTACTATAATGACACCTAGGTGTACACACACACACACACACACACACACACACACACACACACACTGCACTCCTCTATGGTCATATCAAGCTGCTATGCCAGCTCCTTCACACACTGGTCATCAGGCCTCTCTGGCCACATGCTCTGCTACACTTCTCTCATTCCTAATCTCTTCTGTTTCAAACTGCACTTTTTTTTTTACTGTCTTTATAATGTCCTCTCCTCCTTGTCCATGTGTTGCCGATCTCTATTTGTCTGCTGAGCAATTCACCGTTCTTCAATCCAGTCTAGATTGGTTTCTGGTATCTCATATGTTGCGTGTCCTATCAAGAGAAGAATTATGGTTATAAACTATGATGTCATTTCCAACACCTCCCTATCACAGGAATAAAGCAGGCCATTAAGGTACTTCAGAACAAAACTTAGAAGCCATCCATTTCCCACGAAGCATCTTGCATATTTATCTTAATGATCATCTTTTGAACATGCCCTAGCAGCCTCTCCTCCTGCTCACCTGCTGTTTTCATTCTCAACATGAGCTCTGTACCTTACAATAAAAACGGCTTATGATATTCATTCATTTATCTTCAGTAAGTGCTTTATACTGGCCAGGAAAGGGGTGGATCTAGAGATTATCCCGGGGAACACCTGGGATGCTATGCCAGTCTATCGCAGTGTATCATTACAAGTGTAATTGAATTGGTCTATTCATTCTCATAGCTATGCTTTATTTATGATAATAGAATAAGCTGACAATAGTACCAAAAAAAGGAGGAATCAGTGCATTAAATACTGCTTCCTTAAAATGTATGACTACTTTTAATTAATACAAATATATCTTCTTCTCAAGAGCCCCCTACTGGAGTAGACGTCACCGTCCAGTTTCTAATTAAACCAAATGTGTTTAGTTCATATTATTAAATTGCTGATGTTATCCTGAATCTTTGTTTCAACGCAAGTAATAACTTGGCTCTCTTTATACAAAGCTTCATACAGTTGTGAAACTGCTGGCTACAAATCCCAAAAGGAGTTTGACCTGTCCAAAGGTCCTAAGGGATTCTTATATAAAGACTTTGAGACTGTCTTTAGATATAGGCAAGATATTCCCATAGCGGCAATAGTTCCTCTTGGTCTAACAGCAGGGGATGTTCTACAATCTGGTGAAGTGGACTCACTGCTGTCTTTCCAGCATCACTGCTTCTCGGTTCTTTCGCAAGGCAAGGGATGCACTTTCTTTCCTGCAAATCTAGAGACAGCAAGCTGACTAGCCAGTGTCAGTTTCTCAGTGTAGAACATTTCATTCTGTCAAACAATATATCCAGGACAATCCATTGAAAAAATATATATTGCTGCCAAGTAGCTGAAGGAGAAGTTTTGATATGCCTAAAGGCAACATGCTGGACATAATGTGTACAATTTGAATGCTTGTAGGTGTCTGTCCCACATTTTGTTCATGTTTTGCCAAGAGGTATGCGAACCAGAAAGTGTACAATTTTTTTTTTTTAAAGATATATATAAATAAATACTCTCAAGGACATCCCGCTTGACACTGTAAACAACAAACGATATGTGCTCATACCATTTTGTATGTGTTTACTGCTCATGAAATAAATGTTGACAATTAAAGAATTGAACTCATTGTCAAAGGACAAGGTCTTCTTTCATTTAAGACATGTATGATTAATGTGCAATATACACTCACTGGGCAGGTTATTAGGAACACTATACTAATATTGGGTAGGGGCTCCCTTTCCTCTCAAAACAGTCTCAATTCTTCATGACATGGATTCCGAAAGGTGTTGGAAACACTCGTTTGAGATTTTGGTCCATGTTGACGTGAGTGCATCAAGCAGTTCCTGCAGATTTTTCAGTTGCACTTTCATGCTGTGAGTCTACCATTCTACCACAACCCAAAGGTCAAGTGAATTCAAGAACTCTGAACTCTGTCATGTTCATGAAACCAGTTTGAGATGACTTCTGCTTTGTGGCATGGTGCATTATCATGCTGGAAGTAGCCATTAGAAGATGGGAAATTGTGGCCATGAAGGGATGCACATGATCAGCAACAATACTCAAATAGACTGACATTCAAGTGATGATTGGTTGGTATTAATGGGCCCAAAGTGTGCCGAGAAAACATTCCCTACACCATTACACCACCTCGACCAGCTTGGACTGTTGACGCAAGGAAGCTTCAGTCCATGTATTCATTCTGTTGGCACCAAATTCTGACTCAACCGTATCTGTGCCTCAGCAGACATCGAGATTCCAGGCTACGTTTTTCCTGTCTTTAGCTGTCCAGTCTTGGTGAGCCTGTGCCCACTGCGGCATCAAAGTATGAAATGTGCATTCCCAGATACTTTTCCACTCACCAAAATTGTACAGAGTGGTTATCTGAGTCACTGTACACTGTGTCAGCTTGCACCAGTCCGGCCATTCATCGTTGACCTCTCTCGTCAACAAGGTGTCCCCGTCTGCAAAACTGCTGTTCACTGGATGTTTTTTCTTTATTGCACCATCCTGAGTAAACTCTACAGCCTGCTGTACATGTAAATGCCTGGAGATCAACAGTTATAGAAATACTCAAACCAGCCCGTCTTGCAACAACAATCCTGCACACAGTAATAATGACCTAGATCACATTGCCCAAAACTACTGGCCCGTATCTGCATGATTTGACGCATTGCAATTTCTGCCACACGATTAGCTGATTAGACAACTGCATGAATGTGCACATGTAAAGCTGTTCCTAATAAAGTGTTCAGCGAGTGTAAAAAAAAAAAGAGATAGATATTAAACACTTGAAACCTGGATAAGTAAATCAAGGTGGAAGTTGTGTTTCGTTTTGGCATTAGGATGACTTTATTGGCCATTCGGTTATGTTTTCTGGCCTGGTTCTGAATTGAAATGAGGTTGCTTTGAAAGCGCGCGCGCACACACACACCGAAAGAAAATGGACAGAACGCACTCTTCTTGATGCAGGGATATGGTCGAATGTGATTCACACAGGAGAATCCTCAGGCCACACGTCACCTTTTTCGTCGCCTGTCCCGTTTCGAGTCTTTTCCCACACGGGGAATGAGAAAAGCAGATTCTGTAGCTGGGTTTTTTTTCCACCTGGAAGATTCGCCAGCGTTACCAAACATCACGACACACCCACTCAGTCACAGGTGACATGATCATGATTCCCCCCCCTGCTTCTGTCCAACACGAGGAGTTACACCGACATGCAACGCGGCGTGACGTCACGCTATTATTTCTACAGCCCAATGTCCATAGTCTGTAAAGCCGATAGTTACACAACACAAATGAGACTACGTTGCTCAAATAAAAAAAAATAAAAAAAAAAGAGAAAGCGGTGAAACAGAGCTGAATGAAACCCCAGAGGCCCGCGTGTGTTTGTTATTGGCTATCAGGCTAACTCCTGAGCCTGAGAGGAAAGTGCCCAACAGTTCTAGCTATATGTCGAATGCTAGTGACACGCCTTTCAGGTTTCAGTCTGTTACTTTAACGGGATTTTAAACGCTACAGTCCAACCCGGGTGTTAACGCTGGCTCGGAGTTAGCCTACAACTTAAGACAGTACTGCTATAACCAGCTAAGTGCTGACTTAAACAGCAAGCTTCGAAAGAAAGATTTCATTCAGTATGAAACCCTCGTAGAGCTGCTATCACAAGCCTGTGCTTATAGCGACACAGGTAAAGCGATGAAGTGAAGAGTCCTGGAGAAAGTTCCCAGACTCTCGCTAGCCTTAGCGTTAGCCTTAGCTCGCTATCCAAAGCACGGAGAGCGAGCTAGCGCTGCCCGCCGCTGTCAGGTGGAAACTGCTAGTGAACTAGCTAACGCTAACCGAAAAACAAGGATATTTCTTTTCAGCTTGTGGGTGTGTGTGTATATATATGTATATATTTTAGTCACAACGAGGAATTACCTGATTTTAATGAAGGTATGTGGTACGTGGCGTTCAGCAGCTGAAGAGAAAACAGACTTCCACGCTTTGGTTCGGTTGATACATATTTTTTTTCCGTTTTATTCCATTGACCAAAGGTCCTCCACACGGCCTTCTTTACCGGTCACGTGACTCCTTCAACCGTGACGTTAGTGACGGGCTCAGGTCTAAACACTCCACATAGCAACCGCATGGGTAACAGCACCAGCTTTACACACAATAACAACACCAACTTGAATCATAATAATCATAAATAGAGAATATGCCTGGAAATGTACATGAAAGTTGCTTTCATTAAAGCCCTCCAGATAGCACTGTTGTTTCCTTGTGTGTTTTTAGGACTCTGAAACTCGTTAATCAGTCAGTTTTAATTGAAGAATATTGTGTGACAAAAACAACAACAACAATAATAATAATAATAATAATAATAATAATAATTATTATTATTATTATTATGAAGGGGTTCACATTCAGGCAGTAAGGCATCTGAGCTAATTAGCACAGGCTTCTATTGGTGTATGACAGATAATAAGCCCCACACCGGAAATTAATGCCACTAGATAGCACTGTAGACTTCCTGTGGTTTTTGATAACTGAAACTGAAGTCCGTTTTTGTTTTTAAATCTACAGAGTTTGCCAGGCCCAGCATTCACCCAACCCCTAAAGGGTTTGTAATAATAATAATAATAATAATAATAATAATAATAATAATAATAATAATAATAATAATAATAATAATAATAAAACGATAATAACACGTTATAATAACAATAATAATAATAAAACAATAATAACACAAGTTACAATAAATAACAAGAATAATATTAATAAAACAACAATAACACAAGTTATAATTAATAATAATAATAATAATAATAATAATAATAATAATAGGGATTTACAAATACTCTTGACCTCTCGGGTATTTTATTTTTAAATACCGTGCTCTAATACTCTTCTAGTGATCTTACTGATCTTCAGTGTCTTTCCGGAAGCGTCAGAAATAACATGCAGGCCAATCAGCGTGCAGGTGGGCGGAGCTTCTGGCCAGCGAAAGTTCTTTAGAGTGATTGGTTGAGGAGGACCGCTAGCTGGAGCAGGTTACTGTACCGCAGCACCGAGCTCTGCTCAGAACATCCTCAAATCTCCTTCAAGACCCTGCAGATAGAAGGATTCAGTCTAGTTAACTTCTTTTTATTAGTCGACTAGATAGCACGGGGAAAGATGCTGGCGTGCACAGAGATGATCACAATGTGTCTCCAGTCAGCGAAGCGAGATTATCTTCGCTCCGAGCAAGAGCAGCAGCTGCAGCACAACCACGGACTTTCCATCTTTCACGACGTGAGTACATCCTTTGCGAAACAGCGTCTTTTCATCAAGCGTGTTTCTCCAGTGGTTGTTTTATTTTTTTTGCACAGTCATTAAGTGATCTTGCCTGGAGGCTGGGAGAACAGCATGTCAGACATGATGACAGACGCCTCTGGTTCTCTGAGAACACGGGTCTCCTTTGAGTCTGTATAATGACCTACACGCTGAGTGCATTTGCTGCATAAACATAAACATAAACACGTAAATGACATGGCTGGTGATCATTCACAATACTCCCATGATGCCCAGTGTGAAGTCAGGAACTTGGGAGGTAGAAGGTGTCGAAATCTAAAACCACAGCGAGATCAAATGTTACATTAGTTTTTCTTGATTAATAAAAATAACAGCACTTAGACTTTCTAATTATATCACATTTTCTGGACCACAGTGAATGTGCGGTTATTGATCTGTGTTACAGTAAATATCAGTAAATAAAATAAATATAAATCAAAAAGCAGTACACAGGATCATGAGTGACGGGGACGGTCTTGAATTTGAAGTCAACCATCCATTTTTGAGATGCTTTTTGTTGCTTTTCCTTGAGCCAAGTAGGATGTTGCCAATTCGTTCATGCCGATTTTTTCTTTTCTTTTCTTTCTTTATATCATTATTATTATCATTATTATTATTATTATTATTATTATTATTATTATTATTATTATTATTATTATTATTATTATTCGATTGAATAGAAATTTGAATATATGACCAATTTCACCTCATTTGCCTTGCCACTGTATGCAGAATGATGGTGTTGAAGCTTCATGCTGGAAAAAGGTGCAGATGTTCTCTCTGCATGGTTAAGTAAGCTCCTGTAGAGGGGTCTGAAAGCTGCACGCCTGCGTGTGTGTGTGTGTCACACTGGCAGATTTGGGAAGAGAAGATCCGGGGGATGAGGTTGCAAACAGTCACACAAAGCACAAAATCCAGTTTTTCCCTGCTCTGTTCTGTCTTCCAAGCTCATGCTTGCACGGGCAACAGAATGAAATGTTTGATGAGTCAGGATGGTCTTAATATGCATGTCGTGACTTGGAGCAAAAAGTGAATGATACTCCTTTTTTTTTTTAGCCCACCATAATATACAGTCCCCTTTGAAACTATTGGAACAGCAAGGCAGATTCGTTTGTTTGTGCTGTACACCAAAAACATGTGGGTTTGAGATCAAAAGATGGATATGAGACGAGCGGTCAGGATTTCAGCTTTTATTTGATTGTATTTACATCTAGATGTGTTAAACAACATAAAACATAGAACCTTTTCTATCAGACCACCTGATTTTTAGGAGAGCAAAAGTATAGGAACAGATAAGTCTTGAATAAATTAAACCAAATTGTTGGGTTCTTCTTTTGTGATGCTGTTCCAGGCTTTTACCACAGCCTCTTTCAGTTGTTGTTTGTTTCAGGGGGTTTTTCCCTTCAGTTTCCTCTTCAGGAGGAAATAGGGTTCAAGTCTGGTGATTGAAGTTGCCAGTCTAAAATCTTCCACTTTTTCCCCTTGATAAAGTCCTTTGTTGAGTTGGCAGTGTGCTTTGGATCGTTGTCTTGCTGCATGATAAATTTCCTCCTGATTAATTCGGATGCATTTCTCTGTAAATTGGCAATCACAGTGTTCCTGTAAACCTCTGAATTCGTTCTGCTGCTACCATCACGAGTTACTTCATGGCCTCTATATTTCTGCTCTCAAAGTCTTCTTCAAATGGTGGATTGTGATGCCGTCACCCCTGCCCTGTGGAGACTGTTGTTGATGTCACCGACTGTTGTTTTGGGGTTTTTCTTCACAGCTCTCACAATCTTTCTGTCAACAGCTGTTGTTTTCATAAGCGACCCTTTCGGTATCTGTTATTCAGTACACCAGTGGTCTGTTTCTTTTTCAGGACATTCCAAATTGTTGTACTGGCTATGCCTAGTGCTTCTGCAATGGCTCTGTTAGATTTTCCCTCTTTTATCAGCTTCAAAATTGCTTGCTTTTCTCCCGTAGACAGCTCTCTGATCTTCATGTAGGATTATCCTTATAACCAAAAAAAGATCTTCACTGGGGAAACCGAAGGCTAAAACCAAGAGTAGATGTTTAGAGCTATTTATTGTTTAAACAATCTATCTAACCGGGCATGCCTTTAACAAGAAACACCATTAGTAACATGTACGTATATTTTTGCTTGTCTACAAATCGGGTGGTCTGATACAAAATGTGCTATGTTCTACGTCACTTAACACATCTACATATAAATACTAGGAAACAAAAGCAGAAATTCTAAACTCTCTTCTCATATTTATCTAATGCTTGCAAACCCAAATGCCATCAGAGTATATGGGGGCGGGGGAATGCAATTGAATTGGCCAATAGTTATGTACCAGGGAGAATGGTATTGCTACTCAAACATACTTACTGTATAATCCTTAAGCTTTTACAGGCTTCTTTTGTTTGTACAGTGGACTCCAAAGTTTGAGACTACTATTGAAATTGCTTCTGTTTTGCATTGCATTTTCATAATATTTGTTACATCCCCTTTTCGCTAGCTGATATGGACTCTATACGTTTGTGCAAAACCATTTAAGATCCACCAGAGTGTCATCTGAACACATGCTTCAGTAGAAATGATTAAGCATGAGGAAAATCTGACCGTTTGTACAAAGTAGCTAACATGGTCAATACCTCAGATTTGTTTGCCTTTAAATAGGGACCTAGAAATCGTGCAGAATCTTGAAAATAGATATTGAACAATTCCTTTAAAAAAAAAAAAAAAAAATTTATCCAGGTTTTCAATGTGGTCTCAGACTTTTGAACCCCACTGTATATTTGTCTTTCAAAAATCTGCACTGTTAACTTGTTCATTTCAGACTTGTGGCATTAATCCAGTATTTTATTAATTGAGGTATTGACTATGTACTAGGCTGTGGATTCAACGACAGGGTTGAAAGAACGCTTGAAGAAACATTTGTAAATTGCCTGGTTGTCTTAGTGGCCCCATGCATGATAACGAGCTCAGGTCAAATCAATTCATTTCTTATTTACACCACTGAGTAGATGAGATTATGCATGCTATTTAACAATCCAGAGAGGCTATTCCCATCCTCCCTATTCATTGTTTACAAAGCTCCAATTTATGCCCTCGCAAAACACCGCCGGATTAATTTAAGGCATGGACTATAAAATCAGAAATACATTATAAATGGAAAATTAATTCCACAATTCCCTCCAAATGACAGACGGCCAAACCATTTAGAGGGAAATGAACAACATGACCTGATAATAAAATATTTAATTCGATTAGACAAACCGCTCCCAAATGCAGTGAGAGCTTAGTGCTCTTTGTAAATGGCATGAGTTTTTTGCATGGTAGATTTGTCCACAACCTGAAGTATTCGTCGGTATCATTACTTTGATCTCACTTTCACTGCTTGAGGCTAATAACGTTCTGCTCCATAATTCCAAATCTCTAAAGGTAGCTGATGGTATAAGAGAATCCAGGAACTGTTTAAGGTCTTGCAGTTATTTTTAGTAGGGCTGCATAATGCAGATAAAATATTATATTGCTCTTATATTCCCTTATGTTGCTTTGCAATATATTCAAATAAACAAGTAAACCCGTGAGTCAAAGTTAATTGGTGGCTACATGCCCACATTATGCATTGAGCATGGTAGTGTTTATTTTTCATTAGAAACATTTGGTACTGTGGGCAGTTTTTATAATCGGACAAATGATGCAAAGCCGATGTCCTTCAAGTGAGAATCGTAAAGCGTTGAACAATTTTGTGTAGGGAATAAAACACAACTGGGCATGTTGTTGTTGTTTGTTGAAAATAACCAGTGATGGAGCAGCGTGATGCAAAGTTGATTAAATACCTTTTCATTATCATCCCAAAGTGATTTATTCCACCTATACCACGGGAATTAGCCAACAGTTAAAATTTTTCTCTAGAAGTGGATGACGCATCATATGCATTACATATCCTCCAGGATTATGAGATTTTGCAATCACAGAAATGAAGGAAAATCAAGCAAATGCCACAAATTTCGGGGGAGCTTGGAATTTTTCAAAATGACTGCAGATTTTCCACAGATTTGGGCCATGTGATCACAACACTCATTCAGCCAAAGCCTTCTTCGATTCATGTGCGTTGAAAAAGCTGCAGCAAAATCAAGCATTTTTGGCTGTAACAATCACAAAAAAATCCTGTACGGACTCATGTTGTTTGTTTATAGTTACATCTAATGTTATGGAATGCCCATGAAACAAGTTGGTTCCTGTTAACACGTATTCTAGCTGTGACGTAATGTAATTTTCTCCCAATATGGTTATTTTACGCATCCCCACCCATTAGCAGTTCTCCCCATCACATGCCAGCTACGAACTCTGGGTGGGTGAAGGTTAGCATCTACTTCATTTGAGACACATGAAGCCAGCCATCACATTTTTTGTCATGCTATGTCACATGACAACTAAGCACATTTGGTGGAAAATGCTAATTGCACTCTATCATAGACATGAGCTCCCACTCAGAGAGAGAGAGAACTGCCAATTTTGCTCTCCTGGAGTCTCGGTTGCAGATGGTTGTGGCATTGTCAGGATTCAAACTTGCAGTCTGTTGATGATAGGGTGAATGCATCGCTGTTGTTCACTCTGGAACCTAAACATTGCCATGTTACAGAGAAATTGCGAAATGCTAACTCCTCTGTCAGGAATGTAATGGAAAACTTAAAGGAACAGCTTAATCTCTGTTAAGCGCTGACGCTGGAGACTCCTTCCATAAATGTTAAATAAACGTCTCCTATCAGAAAACTTCACCATATCAAAAAAATCATTTTCTTAAATTTGTTTTTATTTGTTAAGCCACAATGTGTTTATTATTAGGCTTAGATTACGTGGAGCGCCTGCCGTAAGCATCCCTGTGAATGAGCTGTTACTATAGAAATGATAACATACAAGAACAAGCACATAAAAAAACTCTGATTTGCCTTGCAGTCAGCACTACTGTTAGTGCTGCTGTTCTAGAAAATTAATCAACACCTTCTGGCCAGTCAGAATAGAGAACTCAACACTGCCATGGTATAATAATGTATAGTAGAGGTCCGATTGATGAATCAGCACCGATAACTGAACTATCAGTTATCTCCAAAAATCTACACTGATAGTTGTAGAATGCATCTGTTGCGGCCTCAAGAGGTGAAATAAAAACCATTCCTGACCGATTTTGTTGTGATATTTGAAGTGTTTTTTGATTCACTTTGGATCTTTTATTTAATATTTATCGATAGTTTATGTGTATGTGTGTGTGTGTGTGTATAATATATATATATATATATATATATATATATATGTATTAGTCATAACTGTTTATTTTTGTAATAAAGTTACAAATGTATTTTTTGCAATATTTCACTTTGAGTGTTGTGTTTTCATTCAGTATCAGTTTTAAAATTGATTAATCGGCTATTAAACTTCGTTATCAGTATCGGTAAAATCCGCTATCGTTCAACCTCTAGTATATAGAGAATAATTTATAAGGATAGAATAAAATGCACTTTGTTCAAAGCTGTTTCCAAATTCATTTCTCTTTTCATACTCTATCGCTATCTTCCTCTCTTTGGCTCAGAGGAAAACAGACAGTGGGAACTGAGTTTCCCTACGGTCTCAACACCTGCCAAAGAGCTACCAGATGCAATAGCTCTCTCTAGGAAGCTTAGATTGACCTTTTAAAGTGAATAGTTAATGATGTATTACCCTGTGCTTAGCTGCTAACAGTCAGTTATGGCAAACTAGCAGGGACAGAGAATAAAGTTTATTTGAGTAGGACTGATGGCTGGTTGTTGTTCAGTTGGTCGATGGTAATGACTCCGTTTTATTACTCCGTTTGTCAAAAGGAGCTCAAAAGCACTACAAAGCGACTATTTGTATCAAAGTCTATTGAAATGATAATCCTGAGTCATTGCTGTTGTTTCAGTATCAGCAACCTGACTTGTCGTGCGTTGTTAAACCCAAGCTGAACCAGATTTAACTATTGCATCTTCCATGTATCTCTTGGAGTCTGTAATTTTGTAGGTGTTTGTACAAGGGTGTTTGCCATGCCTCCGCAGTTGGCCTGTACATGTTCACACACAGTGCTGTGCAAGCAGGACACACAGAAGATATGTACTCAGCAGCTGTAGCCTGGCTACAAGCTCCATCTGTCCTTCAGAATGTGGCTATCACTTTCCCCAGGCGCAGAGAGCATCAGGATGTGTGATTATGTGCTTGCATAAAAATCTTTGCGTGTGTCCTTTGTGCATACTAATACGATTTAGGTGCATTTAAACGGGGAGAACACATCATGGGTTTTATTTCCGTGATTACAGCACACATGGAAAAACAATGCATAAGATTGTCGCACTGTGTATTTTTGGTATCTTCATGTCCTTTGGTGCAGATGGTCACATGGCACAGATGAAAAAAGTGGTAGATGATGACTATAGATAGTGTCACCAGCCACAACACAGTCACATGCACATAGCACTTCTTTCCCTTTGGCATGGTTTATAAAATTGTTATGCCTGAATTGTGCAATCCAGACCAGCAATTAAAACATTTAAACCATTAAAATGTTTACTTCGTGTTAATACCAAACGGAACTGAATGGCCATTGGTCACTGCATAATTAAATGATCTCTGATTGCATTACAAGCAAACCCATGGTGTTTAAATGGTTGAAAGACAAGTGTCTCTGAAAAAACATCATTCCAGCTATGGCTACAAATAGTTATGACAGGAGAATTAAAGCCGTGTGCCAGAGAGCTTTAGATACACTTTTAACGTTTTAGATATTGCGACATTAATATTTATCATAATTCCAGGTGAGGGGCAATTCATAGCCAGACAGCATCAAGCCAGAATACACCATAATAGACGTGTGTTTATATGTTTCTGTAAAGCTGCTTTGAAACAATGGCCATTGTAAAAAGTGCTATACAAATAAAATTGAATTGAACTTGGGCAGTAGGGCGCATGGTGGCACGGTCACACCTCCAGGGTCCGGGGTTCGATTCCCGCCGGGGCCATGTATGTGCGGAGTTTACATGTCCTCTGGGTACTCCGGTTTCCTCCCCCCCCAGTCCAAAGACATGCATGGAAGGTTGATTGGTTCTAAATTGTCCATAGTGTATGAATGGGTGTGTGAGTGTGTATGAGATTGTGCCCTGCGATGGATTGGCACCCTGTCCAGGGTGTACCCCGCCTTGTGCCCGATGCCTCCTGGGATAGGCTCCAGGTTCCCCGCGACCCTGAAGAAGGAATAAGCAGTTGAAGATGGATGGATGGATGGATGAACTTGGGCAATATAAAGATAGTATCGTTATTATGCTCATTATTACGCTGCACCTAAATCCACCATCCACCTGATTTTTTACACAGCTGATTAATATCATTTGAAATGGTTAAAATTACCATTTTCCTGTGTTTTCCTCGTTCTGGACAATTGCATTGCTTATCGCAGTATTTTTTAAATTAAAAATCACAATCAGGGAAAATTCTAAATCACATAAGCCTAATCCATTATCATAAACAGGTCGAACATAAACATGCACAGGTTGAAACCAGAACTAGGAACAATGAAACACAGGGAAATGACTCAGAAACACACAATAACATCAGTATAGACAGACAACCAAGACAGACACAGGGGGTGTAAATAGACAAACTAATTAAACACAGAACACCTGGAAACAGTCGGGAAAAATGCACCATACACAATGATAGGACATGAGTATGGAATTATATTTGAACCAACGTTTTCATTTATGCTTTCAGAATTTGTCTCGTGGGTGGGGCTTTACAGTGATTTCCTCTCATTGGCTAGTGAGATTTGAATCGACAGCTCGAGTGTCCAGCTGAGGAGGAGGATGACGATGATGATGACGCTCCATGATGCTAATGAGAGCTCATCTTGGAAAAAAATAAATAGTCGTATGAGACTACCCAAACCTCAAATATTCATTACGAACTAATATGCCGACTGAGTACATAAGTAATTTCCACTACAGAGTACAAACAGTTATACAGAGAACCGCATCCAGAACAAGCTCCAAAATTCAGCGCAGCTTCTCCAGAGCGTCTGCACGAGCTCTGATGACGACGCGGCTATTTCACGATTGGCCAGACCCCCCGATGGCAACGATGGCATGCTTTTCATGTTTATCGTGACACCTTCAATTCATGCTAAGGCTCACAAGTCTGTATTTTTATAACATTCAAAACCCTTGTTTTGATGTTTAGCAAAAATAAAACCGATAAAAAAAAATGATAGACCCCACTTTATTGGTTTTTAAATAATACAGGCTTATGTTGAACTTTCTTCTTTTATATTACAGGCCTGTGTATTAACTTAAACCTATTCAGTGAAGTGTTTCTGGTTGCTACATGTAAAATTCAGATGTCTGTTTATCTGAGAAATATTCACTTTGTCTGCGATAAAGAAAGCAAACACAACGCGAGCGTCACTACTACAGTTTTCAACTCCTCCCCGACTGCAAGCAGCAACTCTCACTGATGTCGAAGTCGAACACACCTAATACTGTAACAAAGGCATGTGACATAAACCCCCCAAAAAACATGAGAAGTGCACTCGTAGCACTTTGATCCATGCCACATGCACCGATACTTCTGACTCTTATGTAAATAGACTGGTTATTATAATACAGTAACAATATTGTATATTACTTGCACTCCAAAAAAAAAAAAAACCCCCAGCAGAACAATCGTTGTGCTTTTTATATTGCATCCATAATGTTAACCTACTAAGAACAGAAAGTCGTGTGTGTGACTAAAAGATGCTTCATAATAAAAGCATTCAGTGTAAATCTAGTACCTGTTAGAAATATCGTATTTCTTACAGATATCATAATTAAGTGTGATGAATTTGGTTAGTGTTTGACTGACGTTACCTATTTTTATTGATGTTGAGTAATATCAATAGTAAATGTCCATGAAACCAGGTTTTAAAAATATTGGACAGGACTTCTAAGACCACAAAATACTGTATTAATCCTGCATCGGTGCTAAGACGGGATCTCGGGAGGTGCTAATGTACACACGTTTTTGGACCAAAATGCTTCTCAAATTCCCACTACATTGGTATATATATATTTTTTATTACACCATTACACAAATGACTACTGATCATAACAATAGCAATATAGCGCAATCGCGAAACAAAATACTACCATGCTAGCATTACCTAGCATAATAGAGCCTACTGTTTTGTTCTCATAATTTCTGCCGTTTGCTAAAGAAAAACTGAAATAACATCTTTATGAAAGTTTCTGGGACATGGATTTTTCAACAGTGGTGCACAGAATATACGCACAGCCTTCTTTAAGTCCGATCATCTTGCTTTTATCATCTATAACTCTTCCAATTCAAAGCTCTGAATCATGTTCACATCATGCACCTTGCACTGATTGCCTTTTTCTCCTTCTTCTTCTACCCTTGACTCATGGCTTTTTCTCCTTCTTTTCTCTCCCTCCAGATTTTCCGCCGTGCAGACAAAAATGGTAGGTCTGACTTACTCCTTTGTTAAAAGACTTATTTTATAGAAGGTGATTGGGGTTCTGTGACACTGCATAATGACATTTCAGTAACTTTTCTTTTACAGTTTATTTCAGTATCACTTTCTCACAGCAGTTTGTAACAGAAAGTTTCCTCATTTTAAATGCAAAATAGTACGAGAAAGCCAAACCATAATGGAGTTTGGTCGCTTTTCATGTTGTCTCTTGTTCAGAGTGATCTGCATAAATATATTTTGCAGAGACAGGCTCATTCACCACTGCAGAACATCTCAGGGAGTTTACATGTCCATTCAATAGGTTGATTAATTAGCTAGCTACTATTTTAATAGAGAGAAAAGATCTGTGCTGAAATATAATATTCAGGCTTTTTGGGAGCAAGAAACACCCTAAGGAATACACAAGAAATGCACAAAAAGAGCTGATCTAGTTTGTATGCACATTTGAGAATAATAATGAAGGGAAATATATGCAATGCAATGTAAATGTTTGCTAATTTCATATAATGCATGTACAGCATTACTGTACAGGTGAAAAAAAAAATCCATTCGAAGGCAGGCTTTTTTTTTTTCATTTGGAGAATTTTTCATTTTAAAGAAAAGTATAAGGAGAACGAACGGAACGAGAGAGTTGGAAGATGTTACATGCTGTCCAAACAAATCAGAAAGGAGTGGAGTCGCTGAGCTGAGCCGTCATCGCAGAAATGATCATCGCTGCTCCCAAAATGACAATTACCTCTCCACTTCAATCATCCCTCCATCTGGGCAAACGATAGAGGAGGAAGAGAGAATGTGTGAGTCAGACAGAAAGATTTTAACTCCTTGCCTTAAGATCTTTCATTAGACATAGAAGAGTATCAAGTGGCGGATTGGTTACTGATTAGTGGTTCTCAAACCAGTCCTCGCGTCAGCCCAGACGCTCCACATTCCTGCTGTATTACTGTGATGTGTGAGAGACTGGGTGCTGGTTGGAGAACTACTGGTCTAGAGAACGTGGCTGAGACGTGTAACTAGGTCGATCACGATAACTACTTTTGTTGGACGATATATCGTCCCAGAAATAACTGCGATAAACGATATTTTTGTCATTTTAAGACATTTAATGCCACCGATATAATTATATTATAATAGCATAATAATGCAAGTATGCCTTTTTAAAGAGCCATAAACATTTAATTCTTCAGAATAGCCAGACATTGGAATTGTAATGTCAAAAAAAAAAAAAAGAGTTTTTGTTTTCTGATGAAAAATATCCTTTAAAAAATAATTGAGACTACATTGTCATATTTATTCATTTTCAGTGAATTTTACTCGGGCTAAAATGGCAGTGAATATTAGTAAGAACTTTTATTTTATTTGATTAGAAAATGCAAAAATGAAACGAAATAGTCACACATTTTTATATATTCATTGAAGCATGTGTTAACAGTGTGTCAGCATGGGAAAACTGCGCTTCTTGTGAAAAGCTGAAATTTAGTGTGTTGTTATGGAAAGGGCATATTCACAGCGTGACTTACCATTCTATTTAAGTTCAAGTTCACATGTGCATTTGCGTCATTTTTTTTGCAGAAGCAAGTTGTAATATTAGGTTCATGTTGTGTAAATGTCTGATTAAACTCCTATGCGTATAAGATGTGTCTGAGCGAGTTAACCCGCTAGTAAATCGCTTCAGTTTACTGCTGTTCATTCACTGTTCAGCTTCAGCTCACACAGCTTAAGCGGGCCAATCCCTGACATTATTGACTACGATTGGATTATTTGAGACACTAGAACTATTCTTTCTAACATGGTTAGTGCATTGTTAATATCTTGTGTCATTTTTTTCTACAGTAAGTCAGTGTGGGTGCTTGCTACACTTGCATTTTTATCTTAAACTTGCTGTTTTAATTGGACAGCCCTAGAGCCAACGAGAGGACAGAAGCAGATCAAATGGCTTAAATGTTGTTGACATTCATTCCTACGTGAACCACACATGTGAACACAATGGGCATGATCAAGGCCAGCAAAAATGATCGAGGTCATGTCCAAATATCGTACGATAATCCAATAATGTAGTTATCATGACTGGCCTACGTGTAGAGCACGGTTGAGATGTACAACATTTAGTGAAAAAGCAAGTGAAATTCGGCTTGCATTCGAGTCTTGAAAATAAGCCTCGGCTTATTTTCTATTTGAACCCTTTTTAACCTAAGAGTTTTAACCCTTGATTTGATTGCTGCAGGCTGGGATAACGTGTTGAGTATATTTAAGGCATGGATCAAACTAGTTACTGGGTAAAAAGCCCTTAAAGAACGTGACTCTAGCTAGTACATATATACTTTCTCTTCTAGCTTTACATAATATCTAAACAGAGATTTGTTTCCAGGTCAATTCAATTCAGTTTTATTTCTAGAGCGCATTTAAAGCAGCCAAAGGGTTGTACAGCTGAGAGAAATTGAGATTTAAAAAGGCGTATCAACATTACAGGACAAGACAGTTTAACAAACAACAAAAACACACTAAAAGATAATAAAATGTACAAAGTATAAATCCCATTAATAAAATGGCTAAATGGACAAATGGCATAAAATATCCAGAGTTAGATACAATCATATACCAAGGAGCAAAAATGGGTCTTAAGGCAAGATGTAATCAGATCTTACTCTAAAAGGTGGCGTGTTATACTAGTCTAGGGATAGCTATTGCAAATACAAGCAGCTCATATGTACAATAAAGTTGCATGCTTCTTGCCAGTTTGTTATTGTGAAAGTGATTTTTTTTCCTCTTAGTGCCATTAAAAAGTCTTTAAAAGGTTTTGAATTTCATTTGGCCAAACTTTCAGATACCCTGTGGAAAGATGGAATATATCAAATATTGGTACAAAGTGACTGGCTGGTTATAGAAGTTACCCACATGGGTTTAACTGTTAAAAAGAGTCCCGCTCTCTTGTGTGAAGATGTTCTCTCACTCTTTTTCGATTGCCATCAGTTATTTTATTGAGGTGCTCTCTATAAAAAGAAGGTTAGCTTCAGCTTCAGCGCCATGCACTATAGGCAAGCCTCAGCTGGCCTATCAAATGATAAACATCAAACATTGTTGGCTTCCTGGACGTTGTCCTCTTCTTCTGTTCAGAGAGTTTTGAGAGAGAGAGAGAGAGAGAGACAGAGAGAGACTCTGACTAAGTTGTACTAAGTTGTTTTCCAGCAAGTTTTTTTTTTTTTTTTATCTCATGGATATCAAACAACTGCAAACAAAACAGGTTTATCAAAAAATCCAAAACGTAAATATAAGTGTGCAACAATTATTGCCACCATTTTAGTCGCCACCCGTTGCCAAGATAACAGCTGAGTCTTCTCCTATAATGCCTGATGGGGTTGGAAAATACATGGCAAGAGATCTGAGACCATTCCTTGGTCTTAGAGTTACATTTATATAGCGTTTTTCTAGACACTCAAAGTGCTTTACGTAGTATGGGAGGGGGAATTTCCTCAACCACCACCAGTGTGTAGCATCCATCTGGATGATGCGACCACAGCCATAGTGTGCCAGAATGCCCACCACACACCAGCTATAGTTGGTGAGGAGAAGAGAGTGATGTAGCCAATTCAGAGATGGGGATTATTAGGGGGTATGATAGAGAAGGACCAATGGCGAAATTTTGCCAGGACACCTGGGTACACTCCTACTCTTTTACGAAGTGTCCTGGGATTTTTAATGACCAAAGAGAGTCATGACCTCAGTTTAATTTGTCATCCGAAAGATATTTAGTCCCTCTAAACTTTCAGCTCAGACAAGGAGAAGACTGATCAGAGATGCAGCCAAGAGGCCCATGATCACTCTGGATGAACTGCAGAGAACTACAGCTGAGGTGGGAGAGTCTGTCCATAGGACAACAATCAGTCGTACACTGCACAAATCTGGCCTTTATGGAAGAGTGGCAAGAAGAAAGCCATTTCTCAAAGATATCCATAAAAATGTCTCGTCTAAAGTTTGCCACAAGCCACCTGGGAGACACACCAAACATGTGGAAGAAGGTGCTCTGGTCAGATGAAACCAAAATCGAACTTTTTGCCCACAATGCAAAACGATATGTTTGGCGTAAAAGCAACACAGCTCATCACCCTCAGCACACCATCCCCACTGTCAAACATGGTGGTGGCAGCATCATGGTTTGGGCCTGCTTTTCTTCAGCAGGGACAGGGAAGATGGTTAAAATTGAGGGGAAGATGGATGGAGCCAAATACAGGACCATTCTGGATGAAAACCTGTTGGAGTCTGCAGAAGACCTGAAACTGGGACGGAGATTTATCTTCCAACAAGACAATGATCCCAAACATACAGCAAAATCTACAAAGGAATGGTTCACAAATAAACGTATCCAGGTGTTAGAATGGCCAAGTCAAAGTCCAGACCTGAATCCAATCGAGAATCTGTGGAAAGAGCTGAAAACTGCTGTTCACAAACGCTCTCCATCCAACCTCACTGAGCTCGAGCTGTTTTGCAAGGAAGAATGGGCAAGAATTTCAGTCTCTCGATGTGCAAAACTGATAGAGACATACCCCAAGCGACTTGCAGCTGTAATCGCAGCAAAAGGTGGCTCTACAAAGTATTAACGTAAGAGGGGACGAATAATTTTGCACGCCCCACTTTTCATTTTTTTATTAGTTAAAAAAGTTTCAAAAATCCAATAGATTTCGTTCCACTTCACAATTGTGTCCCACTTCTTGGTGATTCTTCACAAAAAATAAAAATTTTATATCTTTATGTTTGAAGCCTGAAATGTGGCAAAAGGTTGAAAAGTTCAAGGGGGCCGAATACTTTCGCAAGGCACTGTATGAATATATATATATAAAATACCAATTCAAGTAGCAACTTTAGTTTTCTCCAGGAGGTCTCCCATCCATATACTGGCCAGGCTCAACTCTGCTTAGTTTCAGTGGGAAACCAGACACAAACTGCAGGGTGATATGCCTTGGGCTAAATGACTAAGGGAATTTGGCCTATGTGTTACCTCATATTCATACCCCTATGAAACAGAAAGTCATGGTTGAACAATTTCTGTTCCTAGTCACCCAGGTGTACTAAAACGTTTTAAAATAGAGACGGGAATATACTTCAAATATATTTTTCTCATGAATTCATAGGGGAGCCGTAATTGTTGCACTCCTATATTTAACAAATATAACAGATATTTTTTGGCAATAAACCTGTGTTGTGTGTGCAATTGTTTGATACCCATGCGTGCAGAGTATTTTTGTGAATTTTTTTTTAAAAAGATCAAAAGTTTAAATAATAAAGAGAATTTTTTCACAGCTTTCTTTGGTCATATTTACCAAGGGTACCAATATTAGTGGAGGGCACTGTATTGTTTTCTATTTTTTTTTTGTAGAAGCCTATTGTTTGTGACAATAGTCTTGCTATATCATGAAGGCAACCTTCTACATTTACATTCATGGCACTTGTGAGACTCGCTTATCCAGAGCGACTTTTATATGTTCTGACTCATTAATACAACTGAGCCAGACACTTCGAAGGCAGAGCAAAAATGTGCCGATTTCTTAATTAATGTCAGGTGAAAAATGGGAAGTGAAGGTGTGTTGTCTTTCCGAAGTGGGCCACGACGAATGGGGTGGAGCGGCTGTGTGGCGGGACTCAGGAGGCCTGGCGGAGGTGGAGAGGGCCAGCAAGAGGTGCAGCGCAGCTGGCGAATATCTCCTCTAAGCTCGGCGTCGTCTTCGTCGTCATCCGCATCTGAAAACACACTGAGAGAGAGAGAGAGAGAGAGGTCTCTCTCTCTCTCTCTCTCTCTCTATCACTCACTTGTGTTCACGGAGATTGAACTCACAACGCCGTCTCTACTGCGCCCTTTTATAGCCGCTGCTCTTCTCCCAGACAGTGAGGAAATGCCGCTCCAATCATCGGCTGCCAGCCATGTGTATTTCTACCTCCCTGCCTTGCAGCCATGTACGCTTTTGCTATCCAAAACAACCAGGGGGCTGAAGTGGCGCTGTCCGTTCAGCACCCCACCAGCAGTTGCACGAGGAGCGTGATATGCGTTGTATTTGTGAGCTGCAGGCTCACCATCACAGGGCCTTGCTCAAGGGCCCAGCTGTGGCACTGCTGGGATTTGAGATCACATGTGTAGCTGTGATAACCAACCTCACCACCCTCTCATGCTCTCTCTCTCTCTGTCTCTCTCCCACACTCTCTCATTCTCTCTCTCTTTTTCTCTGTCTCTCAATCTCCTCTGTCCCGAAGACTTACCTCAGATGGGCATTTTTGACTATTACAAACACTGACAACAGAGACTCCTTCCATAAATGTTAAAGAGATCATGACATGAGAAAGTTTCCTTGATCTTTTGACATATCTTTTGTACCATTAAAACATCCTGCAAGTTTCACAGCTTAATATGTCCTCCTCAGTGTAAAAGCATTTACAATCATTTATTTAACCAAGCTCCCAAAACAGCTCCTTTGGATGTCGCGGGATTTGTGATGTCACACGGGCACACACATTTGCATATGACTTCCCTTACAGCAAGACATCGACACCTACTTTTACATCATCGCACCGTTGGCCCCACCCATTGGTGCTCAGTCACTGAAAACAGTTCTGCCCGTGCTATGGCAGGGGGTGTTGATAATTCATTCATAGGCAAAAATGTTGACCAATCATAGCAGTGGGTGGTTACATACAAGTCTTTAAAGTAATGGACAAAAAAAATAATTGTTTCACAAAGAGGGTCAGAGACAGGGTGGAAAAAGGTCATAAATGAAAAAGATTTTTTATGTTTTTTGTGCAAAAAACTTTACTAATATTATAAGTACACCTTAGGGAAGATAATAAATAAAAAATAAAAACATGTCATTACCCCTTTAAATAAATGTCTGCTGAAAATAAAATGATCACATCCACGATTATGTTTTACTTTATTAAACAACATGGTTTTTGTTTAATAACATCTGTTTATTATTAGTCTTAGATTTTGTTGATTGTCCACCATACAATTCCCTGTGTATGAGCTGTTACTATAGAAACAATTGAAACATGCTGTTATACAAAAATAATGCACATCTACTGACCAATCAGATACGAGGATTAATCTGCGCTGTTATAATGCCATATTAGTGTCCTCCAATCCATTTATTTGATTGGACATAAGACTCTTTATCTAATAAGAACTTGATTTGTACAGTACTGAATGTAATGTTACTGAACTACTCAGTCGTTGGGCTTTTTGATGAGACTTGTGAGGCGTGTGCTCAGATGGTGACTTAACCTGACCGTGCTATCGGCCAAGTTTAACCAGACATCTTAGTAGAACCAGTCTTACTGGCCATTCTAACAGCAGATACATGACAGATTGCATGCTATAGCCTTTCATGCATAAAAATTTTCATAAATATAGGCTTATTTTGTACTTTAGACTGTATCACTGTATCAAATTTGTTAACTTCAACTTAACTCTAAGTCTTAGTGACAGTTTAATATAGCGGAGCTTGCATTATTTGCTGCATCGTGCTTTAGGTATTTCCATAAAGTGGTAATAAAAGGCCGGACTAATAACAACAACAACAATAACAACACAATAATTGGTTTAAGCTGCCGAAAAATTACTTCCAGTTTGGGTGCAGAGCTGAGAAATGCAGTAGCTCTAGTAGCGTACAGTCTAACTGAGGGCTGAGTAATTAGGTGAGCGTAGGAATAAACTTAAAATCAGATCTGTATGTTTACTTTGGTGATGCAGTTGCAACGTTCTTATTATAAAGTAATAATCATCAAGACAAAGAATAAGCCCAACACAAAAAAGTTCATTCTTAGTTCATTCCCGAACTTAGTAAATTGAGGATCTAGATAGAAAAATGGGCTCATTTGAGTGCTATGGGTGCTGAGAGAGGAGAGGAGAGGAGAGCAGGGGAGATTGATGGGAGCTACAAAAGCACAGCAGAAAGAATGTGGAAATAGGCAGAGTGAACAGAAGAAAGGATAAACACCAGGCTGTGGACAGATGGGACGGCTGGACAGATCAGATTTGAGATTTCAAAGCTCCAAATCCTCTGCCTATCCTGAGTACACAAAAGCTTGAAATCAATTATTAATGATTATTAATAATTATTAATATCATATTTTCTTTACAGACTTGTTTACTGGTTCATTGAAGAATTACTTCAACACTGCTTAGGCAATTCTAACATACATGTCTTTTTCCTTAAATATTTGAGAGGTTATAGTAAACAAAATGTTACTTTGCAGAAATATAATCCTACTCATTTTACAGTTTATCGCTTCACTGAATATTACCCCATTTTCTCAAAACCTAGAACAATCACAAGACCTCACATTCATCTGAACAAACCGAAATACTAAATACCTGTTACATGTCTGCTCTGGGGAGTCACATGACATCACACATCACACAAGATGTCTATAGCAGGGGAAATATGCTATGATTTGAATTTCTCATAGGTGAATAATGTTCACGTGACCATTTTCACAGTTACTGTTTCTTTTTCATCCAACGAGTCGTTGTCTGCAATTCTGCAGAATGATGAGTACTGTTACTGTATCAGGGCTATTGTCATCCTTTGTTAGCATCTAGTACTACAAGTCATACAGGGCTACAGTATACAGTGAGGGAAAAAAGTATTTGATCCCCTGCTGATTTTGTACGTTTGCCCACTGACAAAGAAATAATCAGTCTATAATTTTAATGGTAGGTTTATTTGAACAGAGAGAGACAGAACAACAACAAAAAAATCCAGAAAAACACATGTCAAAAATGTTATAAATTTGTTTGCAAAAGACCAAAATGGAGCTCTGTGTTTGGAGGAGGATGAATGCTTCCTATGACCCCAAGAACTCCATCCCCACTGTCAAACGTGGAGGTGGAAACATTATGCTTTGGGGGTGTTTTTCTGCTAAGGGGACAAGACAACTTCACCACATCAAAGCGACGATGGACGGGGCCATGTACCGTCAAATCTTGGGTAAGAACCTCCTTCCCTCAGCCAAGGCATTGAAAATGAAAAGTAATTACTAAGTCATTACCAAGTACTAAGTCATGTTTTGCAGAGGGGTCAAATACATATTTCCCTCATTAAAATGCAAATCAATTTATAACATTTTTGACAAAATGGATTTTCTTGTTGTTATTTTGCCTCTCACTGTTCATATAAATCTACCATTAAAATTATTGACTGATTATTTCTTTGTCAGTGGGCAAACGTACAAAATCAGCAGGGGATCAAATACTTCTTTCCCTCACTGTATGATTACGTGATACAGTAAGTATATTCACTTCAGAGTAAAAACACAGTCCTTACTGTTTCTCCATGTAGTGCACCGAAGTACAGTATTGCTAGTAGTACTGAGCTTCTCTCATTGTGAGTTCCTGGACAGCGGATATGGTTAATCACATTGGCCTTCATTTTATTTGATATAACTGTTCTTCTGCCCATGCCTCTACTGTTGTTCTTCCTGCTGCTTGGTGTCCAGAAGTGGCTCTTTTTACGCATTGTGGTATTCTGCTTGGTGTGTCATTTTGTCACTTAGTGTTTGCACTTCTAAACGAGCGCACAATGGGATTTGTGTGTAATTCTACTCTAATAGAGCAGCCAACCTGTAACTCAAGTGAAAACAATAGTTCTGATAAATGTGTCATCCTTTTGAGAACAGAATTGTATATCATGTTGATTGTTCCAGTTTTAGTGTCCGTGCATTTGTGGAAAAACTGTAAACCCAGTCTAGTGGTGAATCAGTCTAGGCTTCATTCTTAATTTAAATAACCGCTATTGGATTTCTAGCTCAATGATCAACGTTCTAGCTCAACGTTCAAGGCAGCGGGCAGGCTCGATTGCAGGGGCATATGAACAAATCCCACTATGAGCACGCATAATTTCTTCACAGAAAGTAAGCTTTATTTAACAAGAGGTTGCTGATGATGATGATGAAGAATGATAATAGTGCTGTTCTAGCATGTTGTGGTGAAAGTGTCACAAACCTGTATTGGATGCCTTCCAATACTGTTATTAGCACACACCTGTTCACGATGTCTCATGATTTCCCATTGGGGGAATCTCTGTTGCAGCTTGTGGCTGATTAGCTCAAGTGAAATTGGTTAGTTAGCTGAGCCCTGAGGGATCGAGTCAAACATAACAAGTGTAGACTTTAGGAGCAGGCCTTTTGTGAGCTTACTATTTTCAGATCAAGTTTTATGTGGCCAGCTACTTCACTGAGACATGCAAGCTGACACAACTTCATTACTCGATTCTCATAAATAGTTTGCAAACTAAGTGGTGCTGCATCACAGCTCCAGGGTCCCTGATTCAGTCCTGAGTTCAGCTGAACAAGTTGTCACCATATCTGTGTGGAGGTTTCTCTGGGTTCTCTAGTTTCTTCCTTCCTTCTAAAAAGGAGGTAGACTGGCTACAGTAAATTGCGCAGGGAATGAATACATGAATTATGTGTGCATGGCGACCTGTGATGGACTGGCATCCCATTCAGTGTGTGTCTCCACTTGAGGATCTAGATTCACAGCGACCCTGAGCAAGAGAAGTAATTACCGAAGATGAATGAATACATGTACAAGCTAGCTAATGGGAAAACACTGGAAAGCTACTTAGTTAGAAGATGTTGTATTGTGCTTTCTTTCCCTTGTGCAATGAATAATGCAGTCATACAAAATACGGTAATGGAGAATATGTACTAGAAACTTCTAGTACAGATGAGAAGCACCCAGTACATTATACATTCAAGATTTGGTTTTTGTACAGCTGTGGAAAAATACTGATAAATTATACTTAAATTAAAATACAGAGAGTGTGTCAAAAACATACTAATTTAAAGTGGACGTTTCCACTAAAAATGTACTCCAGTGAAAGTCAATCTACTCGGTGTACTCGGCCATTAAAAATGTAAATGTTTTTAACTGATGAAATGAAGTAGGTCACAGAAGATAATGAATCTGCATGAAACTACATAGTTTTTTTCTACATTGATGAATTTGATTGGATGCTTTGAACTGAAATGTGAATAAAATGCCTATTAAAAAATTTAATGCATGGGAGTCAATGGATGGATGAGAGAATAAGAGAAACTTTTGAAATTTGTAACAAGTACTTTGACGGTCTAAGTAAAAATTTATGTAAATGAGTAAAAGGCACACTTTTTTTTTCTTGGAAATTGAATTGAGTACAAAGTATTCAATTTCAATAACACCCAAGTAAAATATATTTAAAAAAAAAAAAAAACAAAAAACATAATACCACATTATAGTAAAGAAGTACAGTTATTGAAGGATTTTCCACCCCTGGGTTTTTTTTGCTGCTCTGAGAATAAGACAAACCAGCCCATTAGATTTAACCTGACTACGGCAGAGCAGAAGAGTAGATGAAATCCCTGGGGAATTTAATCTACATCAAGGGTGTGCATCAAACACCATCCTACAGACTGAAGTGAGCAGAGTGAAGCTCTTACGCAGCACTAGAATTTTGCTTGACAGCACACCTCCCCTGCTGAGACCTCTTCGAGCTGACCTCGCAATAACAATCCATGAAACTGTGTCCTTTCTGGTATGCACTTTCCTGTTTAGGTTACTTACCTTTTGCACCTCTGTATGTGACACTGCCCTCGCACTGTCAGAGACATCCCCAAAGCATGGCCAAACCCATGCACAAACAGCAATATAGCAGAAAGTGCATTAGTGGCTTCTTTGAGTTCTAGTTCTCGAAAGCCTTCAGTGATGCTACAGACACGTCAAGTGAGAAAAATGAGCCTGATAGGCTCTTTTATTCCAGATAAGTGGATTTCCGGAAAAAGATATACTGGTTTATTCTCCTTTTCTTTGTCTGCCTATTGTAAATTGTATGCTTTCTTGTTTCCTGATCCCCTCAAAGATAGAAAAAGATGGAGTCCTTGACTTTTAAAAGAAATGAGTCTAAAGGGGAGCAGATTAAAGATGCTGATCAGGGATGACTTGGGACCAGGTGGCTGCCAAATTTGTCCTTGAAATAACCAAGCAGAGGCTGGGTTCTTGGATGTTGTTCTGACAGACCATAATATGGACCTTTTCACCCTGCTGGGTAATTATAAGTCTGATCATTTAGCCAGTAGGTCAGTGTCCTGGATTGTCTCTAAAGATATTTTCTTCTGTTTTTCATTGATCTTTTATTTGCATAGTTAGGTCTTGTCTTTGTTTACCTACCTTTTTGTGTAAGGTAATATTTCCCATAAAAAATATTAGATGCATCAATATTACTTAATGGTGGTATTAGATCTTGATATGGTCGATGAACTATTACAGTGCCTTGTGAAAGTATTCACCCCTCTTGGCATTTTTCCTATTTTGTTGCCTTACAACCTGGAATTAAAACTTTTTTGGGGGGGTTTGCATCATTTGATGTACACAACATGCCTACCACATAGAAGATGCAAAATATTTTTATTTTGAAACAAACAAGAAATAAAAAAACAAAACTGAAAACTTGAGCAGGTGTAACTATTCAATCCCCCCACCCCCCAAACACATACACATACACACACACACACACACACCCCCCCAAAAGTCAATACTTTGTAGCGCCAGCTTTTGCAGCAATTACAGCTGCAAGTCTCTTGAGGTATGTTTCTATAAGGTTGGCACATCTAGCCACTAGGATTTTTGACCATTCTACAAGGCAAAACTGTTCCAGCTCCTTCAAGTTGGATGGGTTCTGCTGGTATACAGCAACCTTTAAGTCATACCACAGATTCTCAATTGGATTGAGGTCTGGGCTTTGACTAGGCCATTCCAAGACATTTAAATGTTTCCCCTTTAACCACTCGAGTGTTTCTTTAGCAGTATGCTTAAGGTCATTGTCCTGCTGCAAGGTGAACCTCCATCTCCGTCTAACATCTCTGGAAGACTGAAACAGGTTTCCCTCAAGAATTTCCCTATATTTAGTGTCATCCATCATTCCTTCAATTCTGGCCAGATTCCCGCTCCCTGCCGAGGGAAAAAACATCCCCACAGTATGATGCTGTCACCACCATGCTTCACTGTGGGGATGGTGTTCTCGGGGTAATCGAGGTGTTGGGTTTGCGCCAGACATTCTGTAACGTTTTCCTTGATGGCCAAAAAGCTCAATTTTAGTCTCATCTGAATTTCCCCTTGGGGATCAATAAAGTATCTATCTATCTATCCATCTATCCATCTATCTATCTATCTATCTATCTATCTATCTATCTATCTATCTATCTATCTATCTATCTATCTATCTATCTATCTATCTATCTATCTATCTATCTATCTATCATCTGACCAGAACACCTTCTTCCATATGTTTCGGGAGTCTCCCACATGCCTTCTGACAAACAGCATGGTTTGCTTATTTCTTTCTTTAAACAGTGGCTTTTTTCTGGCCACTCTTCCATAAAGGCCAGCTCTGTGGAGTGTACGGCTTAAAGTGGTCCTATGGACAGATACGCCGATCTCCACTGTGGAGCTTTGCCGCTCTTTCAGGGCTATCTTTGATCTATTTGTTGCCTCTCTGATTAATGCCCTACTTTGAATGTCTAAATAAAAATGTATGTAAATGAGTATTCTTGGAAATTGAATTAAGAGTAGAAAGTATTCAATTTCAATAACACCCAAGTAAAGTATATAAAAAAACAACAACAAATAATACCGCCTTATAGTAAAGAAGTATAGTTATTGAAGGATTTTCCACCCCAGGGTTTGTTGCTGCTCTGAGAACAAGACAAACCAGCCCATTAGATTTAGCCTTTTTTTTTTTTTTTTTTTAATAACAGAGCAGAAAAGTAGATGAAATCCCTGGGGAATTAAATCTATATCTAGGGTGTGCATCAAACACGATCCTACAGACTGAAGTGAGCAGAGTGAAGCTCTTACGCAGCACTAGAATTTTGCTTGACAGCACACCTCCCCTGCTGAGACCTCTTCGAGCTGACCTCGCAATAACAATCCATGAAACTGTGTCCTTTCTGGTATGCACTTTCCTGTTTAGGTTACTTACCTTTTGCACCTCTGTGTGTGACACTGTCCGAGATATCCCCATAGCATGGCCAAACCCATGCACAAACAGCAATATAGCAGAAAGTGCATTAGTGGCTTCTTTGAGTTCTAGTTCTCGAAAGCCTTCAGTGATGCTACAGACACGTCAAGTGAGAAAAATGAGCCTGGTAGGCTCTTTTATTCCAGATAAGTGGATTTCCAGAAAAAGATGTACTGGTTTATTCTCCCTTTCTTTGTCTGCGTATTGTAAATTGTATGCTTTCTTGTTTCCTGATCCCCTCAAAGATAGAAAAAGATGGAGTCCTTGACTTTTAAAAGAAATGAGTCTAAAGGGGAGCAGATTAAAGATGCTGATCAGGGATGACTTCTTCTGCAAAGCTGCTTTGGACCAGGTGGCTGCCAAATTTGTCCTTGAAATAACCAAGCAGAGGCTGGGTTCTTGAATGTTATTCTGACAGACCATAATATGGACCTTTTCACTCTGCTGGGTAATTATAAGTTTCATCATTTAGCCAGTAGGTCAGTGTCCTGGATTGTCTCTAAAGATATTTTCTTCTGTTTTTCATTGATCTTTTATTTGCGTAGTTAGGTCTTGTCTTTGTTTACCTTCCTTTTTGTGTAAGGTAATATTTCCCACAAAAAATATTAGGTGCATCAATATTACTTAATGGTGGTATTAGATCTTGATATGGTCGATGAACTGGTAAACCTATTGTAACAGACAAGACTCAGTAGATGTGTGAGAATACATGGGCAGAAGATTTATTTACAAAATCCAAGCCAATTCAGAGTCAAAACTATTCACAAATAGACCAGGCAAAAGGCAAATTCAAAGATTAGTCAATCAACTAAGCAAGGAGCAAAACACAGAAATAGCAATTACAGAAATCAAGGATCAGATTTTAACAAACATTAAAATTGCCAAGACTTGAATCAGTGTTGTCAACTCTTTAGTTGCTAACACATGCTCAAAAAAGTAGCTAGAATTTGTTAGATGGTGTCATAGACTAATTTATGGTGATCAGTGATTGATCTTGAGGACCATGGTGTTTAGCCATTGGTCATTAGGAACAATGGTGATCAGTGATTGGTCTTTGGGAACAGTGGTGAACAGTGATTGGTCTTTGGGAACAGTGGTGAACAGTGATTGGTCTTTAGGAACAATGGTGGTCAGGGAGTAGTCTTTGGGACCATAATGTTCAGTCATTGGCCATTGGGAAAAATAGTGATTAGTGATTGGTCTTTGGGAACAATGGTGATCATTGATTGGTTGTTGAAAGCATAGCCTTGTCCAAGTGCAACTCAGTCAGGCTGTACACATTGCTGGTGAATTAACCAAACGTGCTCTCTCAGCTCATATAACCAGCAGCTATGATGTGAGCTGAAGAGCCATATCAAGTGCAGGACAGTCGCTAACTTGTAACTCAAAAGGTTTTCTTGCTAGGCTCTGTTTTGAAATTAAGTCACTGTAGGGGTCTATAAAGTCACCTAATCTAGTGACAACGTTTTGTCAACACTGGACTGAATGTTTGAACTGTCTATATTATACAAATTGGAAGTTTTTGATGGGTGATGAAGAAAGAGTGGCAGTGCTGCAGTGGAGGAATTGGGTCCTACCTGGGTGTGACAATTGCATTACTTTCTTCACTGGTTGCAATACTCCAAATTTCCTTCCTGTTTCAGAATGCTATCATACAACCTATAAATGGAATGAGCGTTATGTAACGGACGTGGAAGCGGAAGCAATTGCAGATGAAAGTCTTTGTATACACACCAGAACTCAAAAAGGAATCGTGGTCTGGAAGAGATATACTGGAAGAGATATACTCGAGGTCTTAAACATGGAACTGGATTCAAAGCAAGGAACAAACACATGCCACGAAGACATGACCGCTTAGCATCCAGGTGGCTAACCCATACACAACGGAGTTAGCTAGTTCATTGATAATACTGCGCGGAGTGCGCAGCAACACGAGGGCTTTAAATAACTTGTGTAATCAAACTTTGACTCAAGCAGCTCGAAACAATCAAGATGCACCCTCGAATATCCACCAATAACTAAACAGGGAGGAGACCGAACAGAAACCAAAACAAACACACGTGTCCATTGTAAACCAAGTCACCATAGTTCATATACAATCCCAGAGCGTGTGCTCGCTCTGGTTCCTGCACGCGCGCGCCCTCCAGCTCTCTGTGCACGTCACTGCCACCACGCCATCTGCAGGCGAGATCGTGACCATGAGAAAATTTTAGGCAATCTTAAGCAAACTGATTATGAGCATATGGAGATCTTTTTTTCTTTTTTTTTCCAAACTATTTCTCTTTAATGAGGCAAAATTGAGGCAAATTCAGTAAAATGTCATTTTGTTTTTTTCTGGACCTTTCCTTGTCACTATATTGTAATAAATGTCATTCTCTCATACAAAGCCATCCTTCACTCAGGCTTAGACGTTACTGCTCTTTTTTGATTATATCCAACTTCTTTTTAAGCAGGGTCACAGTTAGATAACTTGTCTGAGAATAAAAATTTATGCCTTTTTTCCCCCCGCCTTTTTTTTTTTTTTGGGGTGTGTTTTTTTTCAACAAAATTTTTTAGCTCAAATAATAAGGCAGTCAGAAGGCCCATGCTCGGGCAAGAAACTGCATCCATCACTGCAGACTCTGCAGCTTAAGAAGCATGTGTTCCATTGAGGTGGGAACTTCAGATGATTTGATTTTTTCTTTGTTCATCTTCTAATGTTAAATTTGTGCTGTAATATTGAAGTGCAACATGTACTTGATGTTGGGTAATTATGTTCGAGCACCCCAATGCAGCGGTTGAATAGAAAAAGTGAAAAAATGACTGAAAGTGCCCAGAGGAGAGGGATGCTCAGTGCGCAGGCCTGCTGTGATTTAGGTCACATATGGCACCATCAAGCTGTGCACTAAGGGCTCAAACTGGTGATTTGATATTTGAGTTCTTCCAGTGTGTGTGCTCTGTTAGGCTCCCCATCAGCGTGATTGATGAAAGATACTGCACAAGCAGAGATTCAAGGGCACAAAAGCCAGATGTTTCTTCATGTGTAAAGGACTGATGTATGACTCCAGTCATTTGTGTGATAATTGGATTGCAAGAACTGAACTGATGAGGAAAACTTGTCAAATCTGTTTCCAGATTTGTTCCAGAAAAGTACTGTTTCCAGTAGTGTTTGGCAACAGCGCATTTTTATATATCATATTTTCTTTCTTTCTTTTTTTTTTTTTTACAATACTCGACAATATACACTTTAGATGAATAGCATAGTAAGAGCAGTGATTATTGAAGTTATAAAAAATAATCATTTGTGTTACGATCAAATTTATTCATTATAGTCATATTAAAGCTGCAGAACTTTTGCCTAATGCCAATCTGTTTGAAACATAAAATTCCCAGTTAATTGCAGAGTTATTATTATTATTATTATTTTTTTATGTGGGTTGTGCTTCAGCACTGCTCTTCTGCGCGGATGAATCTGATGCTTTGAGGTTTACGTATGGATTGTACATTAGCTAAAATTCTTGACCATGGAAGTGGCAGTGGATGCATTTTCTTTTTCTTTTTTCTCTCTCTCTCTCTCTCTCTCTCTCTCTCTCTCTCTCTCTCTGTTTCCTGGTTTTGACAACAGCCGATTCCCCATATGTAAACGATGTTTGTGTTTAGAACTATCCAGATTAAAAGCAGCCATCTAGATGACAAGTTCTAAGCAACTGTTGTAAAAACCACCATCCTCAGCCCTCACACACGGCAATATAGTAGCCAGCTCTTCTTCTTTCTGTTTAAGGACGTGATGTAACCACACAAAGACAAATGACGTCAAATGACGTTTCCCGACGACTCTATATATAAATCATTATTGTACGCTTAATATTGTGAATTGGGGTGAGGTAAGGAGACAGTCATGAGCACTGATTTTTTTTATGTACTTGCTCAATAATTCATTTTTTTTCATTTTTAACCAAAAAAAAGTTCCACACTGCAGCTTTAAATATGACTGTAATATTTGTGGGTAAAAATTATGGTCGTCAAAACCTTTTTTCTCTTTGTTGTAGATGATGGCAAGCTCTCCTTTGAGGAATTCAAGGCTTACTTTTCTGATGGGATTCTCACGACAGAAGAGCTTCAGGAGCTGTTCTACTCAATTGATGGGCGGCAGACAAAGTGTGTACCTGAATTTTATCGCTCATTTTTAAATCTATACTATACCCGTGATCTTTCTGGTTCCCCATACTGTTCTCTGTGACAAGCTCAGCTTGGCTTTAAAGATTTTTGAATAATAAATAAATAAAAACGTTGTCATGGTAAAATAAATAAATAAATAAATCAAGGCAGCAGTGAAAAATCCATATACAGCTTCCAAAAGAGAAAGTTCTGTCATTAGCTCGAAGAGACGGGTTTGAAAGAACATATGAAAGACTTGGTTTTAAGGCTTAAAAATCACTGCGATGCAGGACCACATGGGAATGGTTTCAATTTTGGTTTTTCAGTGTATGATCAAAACACTTCACAAACTGTTCTAAAAGGGCGCACAATCTGCAATCATGGCAACCAATTGCTTAGTAATTACTGTATTCAGAAATCTACAGTAAATTGGAGTCCCATAGTCCTGAAATAGAGATCTAATCCATGCCCAGCATGCATCTGGTTCTCTACGACTGAAACCCAACTCGCCTCATTAAAGCATTAATCCAACCGTTAGATGTGCCGAGGCTGGTGCATTTCTCAACCTGGTTAATAGTCCTTCTTTGCCACAGACTATAAGGACCGAATAAAATGATCCAATGTTACATATCTGTGTGTGGCAAAAGTATGTGAACCTCTAGGATTAGCAGTTAATTTGAAGGTGAAATTAGAGTCAGGTGTTTTCAATCAATGTGATGACAATCAGGCGTGAACGAGTCACGAGTCAGATCTTCACATGTTTGTGGAAGTGTTGCATGGCACCAACAAAAGAGATTTCTGAGGACCTCAGAAAACGAGTTGTAGATGCTCATTAGGCTGGAAAAGGTTACAAAACCCGTTTGGACTCCACCGATCCTTATTCTTTGACCAAGTATACTATTTATTATTCTCATTTGTTTAATTGGGTTCTCTTTGCCAACTTTTAAGACTTGTGTGAAAATCTGATGCTTTAGGTCATATTTATGGAGAAAATTCTAAATGGTTCGAGCACCGCTCTATACAGTTGCAAACAAAATTATTCAACCCCTTTACAGACATGAGCTACACCATGCCTGTAAAGATCAATTAGCCATAACCTCACTTGTCATCTAGGAGTCATTTAATATGAAGAAAGAACACCGAGCTATCTCAGAGGAGTGCATGATACAAATTACCATCACTCTGAGAAAACAGGGTCAAACAAATGCCATTTCGTAGCATAGTGGTTTGGCCGTAATGTGTGTGTGTGTGTGTGCGTGTGCTATTTAATTACCTAAATCATTAAAGAGCCCTATTTTTGCATTTAATTTAGCCCACTGAGTCTCACCTCTATTAAAATTCCATTACTGCCTCCAGGGAGCACTTGAGACAAGTCCAAGCAATTATTTAGTCCAAGCTTCTTTGCTCAAGATTACATTTTGTTTTGATCTGTTAGTTGATGTGGCATTTCACACATAGAGCCAGCCACATTTTAGACAGAACATGATCGTGACTATTATCTTGTTTTGAACTGGAGTTCGTTTGGTAATTATGAACAGCTAATTATACAGCTATACAGTTACATACATGATTTAAATTGTTCCTATCACTCTTGCTTATATTTAAGTGCACCATGTATTGCTTTTCAGCTGCTTATTGCTGTATTGTGAAAAATATACAAACATAAGTTAATAAGTAAGTATAAATAAGTTTGGACAGTGACATCATTTTGGTTCTGTACACCACCACAGTGGATTTGAAATGAATCAATCAAGATGTGATTGAAGTGTAGACTCATAAGTAATTGGACAATTGACTGATAAGCAGTTTCATGGCCAGGTGTGGCCTGCTTCCTCGTTAGTTCATGAGAAATTAAGGAGATAAAAGGTTTGGAGATGATTCCAAGTTGTGTCACTGTCCAAACACTTACGTTTATATATTACGGTAAGATCCACCTGTATTCTTACATGACACTCAGTTATAACATTATCATCTTGATGGGTGAGTAATTATAGTCCAACTCTATGAATATGTTTAAACTGCCAGGATCTGTTTCAACCAGTACAGAAGACATCAGTCTCCTTGTATTAATCTACCACTTTTGCTTCTTTCATTTTCTGCTTTTCTTTACAGCAACCTTGACACCGACAAGTTATCAGGTGGGTTTAGATCCTTCCTTTCTATTTCCTTCACAAGATATTATACTCTTCTAATAGACTATTGATAAGATTGGACAGTGGTGCTAATCTACTCAATGACTATTAAAGTGCACCTGTTATGTTTTTTCAAACATTACATTTTATTTGGTGCGTTATCGAGCTGTTTGTGAATGTAAAAAGTCTGCAAGGTTTCAAAAATCAAAGCGCATCACAAACAGAGTCATTGACTCCCGAAAGAAGGAAGCGAATCGTTAGTAATTCCAGACTTACTTCCTGTACTAACCGACGTAAGTTTGTAACAAAAAGTCCCAGATCTGAAACTCGTTATCGTAGTGGCCGTTTCCTTATCGTGTTTTTTGACCTTGGGTGCATGTAAATCTACTGTGTGAGACCTTTTAAAACAAAATTAGGTACATTTCAAAACCATAATCGGTGTGCTTTAACTTATCAAGAACTTTATGATACAAGTGAATTCCGCTACAATTGTGTTCTTTGTCCTCTGACGATTTGTTCTGGCTACTTCTGGTTCCTTTACCAATTCATCTTTGGATTTCTGAAAGGTGTCAGTGCCTTGTGGAGGCACAAATGTGGAACCTGGAGGGGATAGTAAATTGTTTCTTTTTGGGTGAGCCTGTGGAGATAGCAGTGTTAGCGTGTTCAAATAAAGTTGCTGCAATACAGAAGGTGCATGAGTCATCTGCACAGGGCAGCAGATTGGTGTCAGACTAAGACGTCAGCCTCCAGAACTAATTTCAGACTCTGCATGAGACACTGCTGATAGGCCTGGGCTTTTACTTTGCAATAGTAACCCAATTAATTGTTTGAAAAGCATTTATTCTCATGATGTTGGTGCTTATTGGTTAATTAACTTAAACTATCTGTTCCTATACTTTAGCTCTCTTAACATTTTGGAGGTCTGCCACCAAAAGGTGCCATGTTCTAAGTTGTTGTAACACATCTAGATGTAAATATGAGGAAAGGAAAGCTGAAATTCTGATCTATCTTCTCATCTTTTGATCTCGAAACCAAATGTCTCAGTGTATAGCAAAAACAAAAGAATTGGCCTTCCTGTTCCAAGACTTAAAGAGCGGATATAGTGTATATAGTGTATGATGCCTCTGTACAACTACCAGATAAAAACTGGCTCATATAGTGCACAAGGACACACTTTCTCCTGACACCTAATCCTCTTAGGAACTCATGCAATGTACACGTTCCCTAAAACAGAGTTCTCACTTTTATAAAAATAAATAAATCTGTAACCTGGCCTCTTCCACAAACTAGGGCTGCTGTGTTGAACTCTAAGCTGCAGCATGAACGCAACAAGATGCCTTGGTTTGTGAAAACTCTTGTCTTTGTCTCAATTTCTCCTCAATCTCCTAATCATCCATCCATCTTCAACCACTTATTCCTTCTTCGGGGTCATGGGGAACCTGGAACCTATCCCAGGGGGCATCGGGCACAAGGCGGGGTACACCCTGGACAGGGTGCCAGTCCATCGCAGGGCACAATCACATACACACTCACACACCCATTCATACACTATGGACAATTTAGAGCCAATCAACCTACCATGCATGTCTTTGGACTGGGGGAGGAAACCGGAGTACCCGGAGGAAACCCCCGCAGCACGGGGAGAACATGCAAACTCACACACACATGTCCCCGCGGGAATCGAACCGTGGAGGTGTGAGGCAGTGCTAACCACTAAGCCACCGTGCGCCCATCTCTTAATCAAATTCTGATATATACACCACTGTGGTTCCCAGATCATAAACGTCAATATTTTTTTACAATATTTCAATACTTTAAGAACCACAGCATTTATGTTTTATTGGACTCTTGAGTTCTGTCACTATTCTGTTCTCATTTGAATGATTAACCATATTTTTAAATAGTTATCGTGATGATGACATTCTGCAATGAACACATCGTAAACGAATGCAATAAATGTGTCTTTAAAAAATGGTAATAATAGCACTGCTCAAACCCCCCAGCTGAGTGACTCTTGCACTGCAGAGTTGTGTGCATGCAGGGGTAGAACAACGCTGTGAAAACACAGTAATGTGAACTTGAACATACACGCTGTTATTAGCTATTGCACTGAAAAAATGTTGTTTTTAAACCTTTTAATTTTACTTGAGTAAATTTGTACAGACAGAAATGCACTTTTAATGTGTTACATACAGCGCTGTTGTTTTTCTATAGAGTACACTATATATAGTGTAGCACAGTAAATAGAGTGTAAAATGCCATTCGGTTATTCCTTACGTACTGTGGCTAAGTAAACAGTAGGTAGTCATTTGGAATTTGGCTTAAGTGCGTGTTGGCAGCACTTAAATAAATAAAATATTCCTTTGTGAAATCATGTTTATGATGGCGCATGTTGAGTCATTTCATATATTTGTGAAAGCAAATATAAACTAAGTAAAGAGCCAGTGATCCTGGCTAAAACATCCGACAAATACAACATGTTTGCAATTCTACAATAAGGAAGGAATAACGCACAACAGACCGTGCTGTTCTAAAACAAAAATAATGCATGCCAGGGGGTATAATGCATCATGACACAGAAGCTGAAGTGCATTGTTTTGTATAAAAGTATGGTCTGGAGTGTGTTATTCCACTTATCCCACAGCGATTTGCCAACAAATACAATGTTTAATGTATTACTGAATGACATGTCACGCATTTTAACAGTTTATAGTTAGATTTAATGTTGCGGAACGTCCGAAAGACAAGTTAGTTCCTGTTCTCACCTACGTTATAGCTGCGATAAGCAGTCGTTCCCTCACTAGCCCCCCCTTCCCCCCTTCCCCCCTCTCTCTGTCTCTCTCTCTCTCTCGCTCTTTTTTTTCTCAGCACAGCCTGTCATTTTTCTGAGAAAACAGAGGAAATGGAAAGCAGTACAGAGACCAAAAGTGCTTACAACCGAGACTCCTTCCATAAATGTTAAATAAACGTCTCTGAACAAAAAGAATTAACGACAACAATGATTATAAGAGTTGTTAAACAACAACCCAGTTTTAAATTTGACTATTATTCGTCTTAGATCATGTATGAGCTGTTACTATAGAAACCATAACCTATTAGAAAGAGTGCATTAATGTTACCTTTACTGTTATACGAAAATAATGCACACCCTTTGACCAAACGGATTCAAGCATCCAGCCATGTGGTATAAGTATCTATAAGTATTTACTGTTTGTTTTGCAGAATAATAATTTTATTTGCTTAATGGATATAGATATTGGGATTCTTCTTTAAAAAAGAAAAAAGAAAAAAAGTCTATTATTGAGTAAAGATCAAATAATAGCAGAAGCAGTCATTTTTGAGTTCTGTATCATATTGAGTCAGATAAACTTAAAGACCTTGCAATAGTGATATGTGATAATCACATCTAACATTTTTGTCTATATCACACCGTCCTATGTGGCAGTGACTACAGACTCATGACTGCCATTCGTGTGGTGGAAGAAAAATTAGTTGCCTTGTAATTACACAACATTAGAAGACAGGCGGTACACAAGAGCAATTATAGTGCTTAAATGATCAAAGTGGTTTCATTGCTAAAATGAAACCATTTGTCACAGCAACTCCCCTCCCCATCATCGGAGACTGCCATCTCCTGAATATACACATAGATTTAGAGTCAATTCCAGGTCCCACTACCACCTCATACCATATATGAACACCTGAAACACTCATTATCCTTGCAAAGTTTTACCAACTACATAGCTTGTGTAAGTTCCGAGTCTTGTCGTTTCCCTGACTGCCTTGTTGATTATTCTGACCTGTACCTTGTTCGTCATTAACAAGTTTAGTTTGCCTCTCAAAGGGGCGGCTGTGGCACAGTTGGTAGAGCGGGTTGTCCACTAATCGTAGGGTTGGGGGTTCGATTCCCGGCCCGGGTGACTCCACATGCCGAAGTGTCCTTGGCCAAGACACTGAACCCCAAGTTGCTCCCGATGGCAAGCTAGCGCCTTGCATGGCAGCTCTGCTACCATTGGTGTGTGAGTGTGTGTGTAAATGGGTGAATGAGACACAGTGTAAAGCGCTTTGGATAAAAGTGCTATATAAGTGCACATTTAATCATATTGACCATGATTCTTTTTGTACTGACCATTGCCTGCCAGACCACATTGATTCTCCTCTTTTTATCAAAAGGCATTAAGTCAATCATCAATCATTATAGACCCATGTTTCCAAGAAAGAAATGTATCCTAGATTCAACAACGAAGGCAGGAACAGTATTGTTAGAAACAGTAAGTGTGTCAAACACATTGTATGTGCACAGAATGCCTTAAGGAGAATTTAAGCATATAATGTTGCTTTCTTTGGAATACCCATTCAGTTAAATGATCCTAACGTGAGTAACTAATGAAGGCTGAGATTACTGTGACGATAAGTTTTGACTGCGAGAAACTAATTTACACAAGTCATTAGACCAAGCAGAGGAATGCTAGTCTGCTCTGTTTAAATGTCATTTTCAGTCTGCAATTCTAGAAGTGTGTATTAGGAATGTAATGTTTGGCTATTTCAGGATATGATCACTTAAACATTCTGCATCAACTGTTTGGGGCGTTATTCAAAATAATGAACGCATTGGAGAGTTCGGGAATGCCCAAAGGCCTGGAAGACCATAGAAAACAGCTGTGGTAGATGACAGAAGAATTATTTCCCTGGTGAAGAAAAACCACTTCACAACAGCTGGCCAGATCAAGAACGCCTTGCAGGAGGTAATTGTATCTGTGTCAACAGACAGTCTGTTCTCAACAATCAAGAAAAGCCTTCATCAAAGTAAATACAGAGGGTTTACCACAAGATATAACCCAGATTAGAGTTTGCAACAAACATCTATAAAAAAAAAAAAAAACCCACATAGTTCTTGAACAACATCCCATGGACAGATGAGACATGCATCATCTATCAGACTGATTGGAAGAGAAAGAATCTTACCATCTTATGGCAGAGGAATGCATGGCTGCTGACAGAAGCAGCAGGATGAATTCTGAAGTATATAGGACTAATATGCTTCAAAACGCACTGGCTGGCCCTTCACAGTGTGGATGAACAATGACCAGAAACATACTTTGAAAGCAACCCAAGACTTTTTTGAGGAAAAGAAGTGGATTGTTCTGCAATGGCCAAATCCTGACCTGACCTGAATGTGTATGCATTTCACCTGCTGAAGGCAAAACTGAAGGCAAAATAGCCCAAGAGCAATCAGGAACTGACAAGAGATGCAGTAAAGGCATGGCAGAGCAACACCACGGAACAAACCCAGTGTCTGAGCATGGGCACTCTGACCGGTCTGTGGCTACACAGCCCTATATGCAGCAAGCTGTGATGCACTGTGTGTTCTGACACCTTTCTATCATAGCCAGCATTAACGTCTTCAGCAATTTGTGCTACAGTAGCTCTTCTGTGGGATTGAACCAGACAATCTAGCTTTCACTCCCCACACATATCAATGAGCCTTGATTACTTATGACCCTGTCACCAGTTCACCGGATGTCCTTCCTTGGACCATATTTGGTAGCTACTAATCACTGCATACTGGTAACACCGCACACAACCTGCTGTTTTGGAGATGCTCTGACCCAGTAGTCCTGCCATTACAATTTGGCCCTTCTCAAAGTCACTCAGATCCTTAGTTGTGCTCATTTGTTTTCTGCTTTGAACACATTAACTTTGAGATCTGACTGTTTACTTGCTGCCTAATATATCCCACACCTTGACAGGTGTCATTGTAACGAGATAATCAACGTTATTCACTTCACCTGCCAGTAGTTTTATTGTTATGGGGGAAAAAAATCTCTCTAGTGCGGCAGGTGAGCAGCACCGCGTATCTAAAAATAGATAGTGGTTTGTTCATTTCCGGACAGCAATGCTGTGTTCTTCTGTGCATTTGATAGCTGTTGTGTATGATAAACTTATAAACATGCGAGGAGTTGCAGCAGAGGTTGCAATGTAACATGTTTACAACAGTAGCAGATTACACAGCCAGTGCAGTGTTTTCATTGGAGTTGCATGCTCAGTACACAGAAACACAAGTTGCTGGAGTATGAGTTAGGAGTATTGGTGAGTGCAGAGAGAGGGGGTTGTGAGGTTTTTGGGGAATTTGCAGCTGGATATAAAGAGGATGAGAGAGAGAGAGAGAGAGAGAGAGAGAGAGAGAAAGACTGATATCGCTTTGTCATGTCCAAAAATGAATCATTTATATACCTTTTTAGGGTCTTTTCCTAAACACTACAAAACCTTCATGCTGAGCTGGCCAGTTATATTCTCTATGCTTTCCTGTTCCCTGTCCTTTTCCTCTCTTCAGATTATTTTTCTCAACATCTTGGGGAGTATCTGAATGTCCTCTCGGCTCTTGAGAAGCTCAACGTTGCTATCCTAAAGGCAATGGACAAGACTAAAGAGGTAAGAAAACTTAACAACCTCTTAAAACACTGACATGTTTATATAAATATAATATGAATGTTTTGATGATGGTTCAATGTCATGAAAATGTGATGAATGAGGGTGATTCTGAAGGTGTGTGTGATTCTGCCCTGAAGCAGGAAAGAAGAACCATTTCACAGATAGAGACCTTCACTGCATTATACATAATGTCTGTTTCAAGTAGTGAAAAATCCAGTGTGTTTGTTTGCATGAATTAGCATGTTAAAGTGCTTGGGCGCTGCTGGGTTGTTATTCTGGAGAGATAGAACAGGGCTTTGGTGGAGTTTCGCTGTTCAGATGCGGGGTCTGAGCATCTGTAGCAGTTTGTCAGCATATTAGGAGAGCCCTGCGGTGAGAGACTCCAGCTGTGTGTGACTGGAAACGTTACTGAACTTTACTGTTACTATACTTGCGGAACTGTTCCTTTCGGCCATGTCTGATGAGCTGAATAGTTCTGTGATTTTGAAGCAATATAACATTAAAAGTACTTAATCATCCATCCATCTTGCATTCAGTCCAACACTACATCAGGTTTCCTTAACTTACATTATTTACAGCACGAATGAACATCCTGGCAATACCACAGTCATGTGGGGAAGGGAGTCTAAATGATGGCTTTCTTTTGAAGCTGTAGTTATGCTTTATCTTATTTATTGGTTCCAGGGAGCGGTGAAAGCCCATCCTTGAGGCGCTTGGTGTTTAGACCTTGTTTCCTCTTACTGATTCATTGATTCAACTCGCACTTCGTCCTAGGCATGTGAACGAACACTAATTAATCTATTCCATCTACAAGAGCTCAACGACAGGAGCATGTGTGATATGAGATCAATACAAGATATGAATACTGCATTGTAGCGGCCCTCGCAGCAGCGGCAGGCAGAGCACAGACACACAGAGGCGATTTGAGGAGAATTAGTAATGGTTTTATTTAGAAAACTGAAAATTTAGAAGGGGTAGTGTGAAGGAGAGGAGTGAAGGGAGTGCAGGGAGTGCCGATGATGGGCTGCTGATCCCTTTTCCCAGCTGAGAATTGTCATGATGAGCGAGCAGTGCGGCGTCACGGCGAGGCTCCCAAATGGGGCAGACATCCACCGCTGAGCAGCGATGATGGGCAGCCAGGGAGCGTTGTCATCCTTGTCGACAAAGTCTTCTGGAAAAGTTCACAAAAAGACAGAGTTAGCTGTTTGTTAAAAGGAGACCACTCCCCTTGCTGCTCCCAGTGTGCACTTTTATACTGTCTCCCGGATGGTAGAGAATAGCTGCTGCAATTAGCGATCACCAGCTGTGCGTGGTTTGGACCACCCCGCCTTTCAACCATACTCTGATGCTGTCCAAAACACTAGGGCCCCAGCAGCACACGAGGAGGTTTCATTGATTCTCGGGCACGTGCCTCCGGTTCGACGTCACATGCATATACAAGAGCCCTGTGTTTTTATGCGTTTTTGAAAGTTGTTTAGAAATATGTTTGTCAGACCAAATTTCAATGAGGCATTTTACCTCGGCTTAAACCGCGATTCATGTTGCGAACCATTAACAAAACAAACACTTTTTACACAGCGCAGTTTATATCATGCATAGTGTGTGTGTGTGTGTGTGTGTGTATATATATAGTGAGTACACGCCTCAGATTTTTGTAAATATTTGATATCTTTTCATGTGACAACACTGAAGAAATGACACTTTGCTACAATGTAAAGTAGTGAGTGTAAAGCTTGTGTAACAGTGTAAATTTTCTGTCCCCTCAAAATAACTCAACACACAGACATTAATGTCTAAACCGCTGGTAATAAAAGTAAGTACACCCCTAAGTGAAAATGTCCAAATTGGGCCCAATGTCAATATTTTGTGTGGCCACCATTATTTTCCAGCACTGCCTTAACCCTCTTGGGCATGGAGTTCACCAGAGCTTCACAGGTTGCTACTGGAGTCCTCTTCCACACCTCCATGATGACATCACGGAGCTGGTGGATGTTAGAGACCTTCCGTTTTAGGATGCCCCACAAATGCTCAATAGGGTTTAGGTCTGGAGACATGTTTGGCCAGTCCATCACCTTCACCCTCATCTTCTTTAGCAAGGCAGTGGTTGTCTTGGAGGTGTGTTTGGGGTCGTTATCATGTTGGAATTCTGCATACTGATCATGCTCTGCTTCAGTATGTCACAGTACATGTTGGCATTCATGGTTCCCTCAATGAACTGTAGCTCCCCAGTGCCGGCAGCACTCATGCAACTTCAGACCATGACACTCCCACCACCATGATTGACTGTAGGCAAGACACACTTGTCTTTGTACTCCTCACCTGGTTGCCACCACACACGCTTGACACCATCTGAACCAAATAAGTTTATCTTTGTCTCATCAGACCACAGAACATGGTTCCAGTAATCCATGTCCTTAGTCTGCTTGTCTTCAGCAAACAGGTTGCAGGCTTTCTTGTGCATCATCTTTAGAAGAGGCTTCCTTCTGGGACGACAGCCATGCAGACCAATTTGATGCAGTGTGCGGTGTATGGTCTGAGCACTGACAGGCTGAACCCCCACCCCTTCAACCTCTGCAGAAATGCTGGCAGCACTCGTACGTCTATTTCCCAAAGACAACCTCTGGATATGACGCTGAGCACGTGCACTCAACTTTTTTGGTCGACCATGTTGAGGCCTGTTCTGAGAGGAACCTGTCCTGTTAAACCGCTGTATGGTCTTGGCCACCGTGCTGCAGCTCAGTGTCAGGGTCTTGGCAATCTTCTTATAGCCTAGGCCATCTTTATGTAGAGCAACAATAATTTTTTTCAGATCCTCAGAGAGTTCTTTGCAGTAAGGCGCCATGTTGAACTTCCAGTGACCAGTATGAGGGAGTGTGAGAGCGATGACCCAAATTTAACACACCTGCTCCCCATTCACACCTGAGACCTTGTAACACTAACAAGTCACATGACACCAAGGAGGGAAAATGGCTAATTGGGCCCAATTTGGACATTTTCACTTAGGGGTGTACTCACTTTTGTTGCCAGCAGTTTAGACATTAATGGCTGTGTGTTGAGTTATTTTGAGGGGACAGAAAATTTACACTGTTACGCAAGCTGTACACTCACTACTTTACATTGTAGCAAAGTGTCATTTCTTCAGTGTTGTCACATGAAAAGATATCATCAAATATTTACACAAATGTGAGGGGTGTACTCACCTTTGTGAGATACTGTGTATATAAATATATATTAGAGATACACTGAAATGAAAATTCTTGGCCGAAGCCGACACCGAATATAATGAAAAATTTGACTGAAGGCCGAATACCAAACATGTTTTTGTGTGTTTCCATTTATTTTGCCTTTTTTTTTTGTTTTTTGTTTTTTTTTACCATTTCATAAATTAAATAGTCAAATGTGTTTTTTACTATTTTGTCTTGCTTTTCAAAGAAAAAATCAATTACAAAAAATACAATTTCTAAATATTTATTTAACACTGAATTTTTTTTTCATTCCAGCAGGCATATGCTACCAACAAGGCACAATATAACTTTAAAAAAATTCATTAGTAAAATAAAAATATTTTTATGTGGTCATCTTTGAGCCCCCCTTGAATAGCCTATGTTAGGCCTATAACTGCCTGCTGAAAGAATGTAACACTCTGTAGCCTACAACAAAAATTGCATTTAAAAAGTGCATTGACAAGAGTGCAAAAAAGTGGATGGACCCACAACAAATGAATAATTGTCCTAGATATATGCCTACTTCTTTAGGAAAAGTGGCAGGTTCCTCTTTATGAAAAGTAGCTTCTCTGCTTTCCCACATTCAAGTCGGTTCCTCTTCTCATCGATGACATGAGATGCAGCACTAAACAGTCTCTCGCGGTCAGTGCTTGTGCATGGAGCAGACAAGTACCTATAGGATCAGAATCGTTAAATATTGCCTTTTTTTGATAGTTGCTCATTTCAGAACAATTATGCCTCAGAGATGATGAAATGTTTAAAAACCGGTGTAGGCCTAGGCTACTATTTTTCCACAGTGAGCTATAAAATAGGCTATAATAAAAAATATATACTTTTTTACTGGATCTACTTCATAGGTGTCCCATTATACAGAATTAATGACACCTGCCAACCAATCAGAAAATAGTTGGCCTATTTCTCCTATCCGGGGTAGCAAATAATTTAATAATTAAATTTAACGCATTAGGCTAACTAACATTAACAATGAGCAATACATTTGTTACAGTAGGCCTGATTAATCTTTAACATAAGTTGATAAAAATATAATTGTTCACTGTAAGTTCATGTTAGTTTAAGTCCATTAACTGATGTTAAAAAAAACTTTTGATTTCAATACTGTATTAGTAAATGTTGAAATTAACATTAAGATTAATAAATGCTTTAGACATATTTTTCATTGTTAGTTCATAACTAATTTAGTTTATTATAGTTAACAAATGGAAACTTATTATAAACTGTTACCAAAATATAGCCTAAATAAAGTCTTTTACGAATAGGCCTAGCCTATACCTGCGTGCCATATGTGCCAGGTCGGGAAAGCGACCTCGATTGGTTCTCCAATATTCGAGAGGGTTATTGCTCCTGGGTATGGGGACTTCTGAGAGATAACCATCTAACTATCAAGCGGTTGAGCTTGTCCTCGGTCTTGCATTTGGGTTATTCTTTTGGAGAATCTCATTAAACATGCCAGACAGCGAGGCTGTACGCGGCTCATCTGTTCGGGACCTTTTTCTCTCTGCGCTGTCTCCCCATCTCCTGGGCTGTGTGTCCCCTAACCGTCTCCATCACCAAGTGGCTTTCCCAAATCCAACTCGGCCTGGATGATTTCTCGTGTGCGCTGCTTTGTCCCCACATCCAAGTAATGATCTTTATATCGTGGATCAAGTACAGTCGCGATTCAGTACAAGGGTTCGGAGGCCGCTTGACTAAATCGTGTGTTGACGGCCTCTAAGAGTGCACTTTTAGTTGTTTTCACTCCGTGGTCTGTTTCAGCCTCTTTGTTTAGAAGATGCTTTAGTGCTGCAAGGAAGGGAATACCATCTGCCACAGATGCCTCAGATGAGCTTATCTCTTTTGTTAGTTGCTCAAAGGGGGCAAGAAGAGAGAACGTTCTCGGATTAAGCATAGCGAATTGCTCTTGGATAGATTGTTGGTGTGCATAGGCAAGCGGAGAATGCTTAAAGTGTCCAACTATTTTCCTGCCTATAGCTAACACATCCGCTATACTGCGCTGACTCATTACTCCCTCGTTGACTGCTAGTTGAATTGTGTGTGCCATGCACCGTATGCATTTCAGATCGCTGTCTTCCATGGCTTTGGCTATATTTCTTGCGTTGTCACTGACTACCGCATGCACTTTAGATCGGTCAATATGCCAAGTGTCAAACATGTTGGCGAATGCCTCGGAGATGGCTGCAGCTGTATGGGACCCCACAACCTTTTGTAGCTTGAAATCTGTGTCGATCCATTGTGCTTACATCTGAGCTCCATATATCGTGAAGCTGAGGGCGCGAATATCTGTAGCCAAGAGCTTGTGGACGTGAGTTGAAACGACATTATACATCTCAGGTAAGCACACGTCTGAGAAATACCATCTACTAGGCATGGTGTAACAGGACTCAATATAGTCTATAAGCCTGCGAAATCCACCGTCCTCTACAAACGAGAATGGTTGATCATCCAAGGCGATGAATTCCATAATCCTTTTAGTAATGCCTTTAGCTTTGGCACTGTCATTGGCAAACTTTTTTGCCTTTTCTAAGATGTCAGCCACAGATGGAGTGGGTGTACTGGGAGGAACTTTTCTTTTCGCTGCTGCTGTTGCCTGTGTGTCTTTCTCGTATTCTGCATACCGTTCGGGGTGCCTTGATTTTAAATGATAAATTATGCTTGTAGTGCTGTACGTTTTTCCAGACTTACCCCCTCTAGACAGTTCAGCAGCCCACTGTTACATCTTTCTCTGACATTTTAAAATGCTTTCACACTGCCGACATGTTTGCTGCAATTAAAGCTTTGCCCATCTCACTCTGGTTGCTAGGATATTTTGTCGCATCATCAAACACGTCATTATTCGGTCAAATTTATTCTTCCAAAAGTGCACCCCTAATATATAAATATATATATATATATATATATATATATATATATATATATATATATATATATATATATATATATATATATATATATATATATATATATATATATAATGTTATACTGTAGCTGGGGAAAACTCTTATGCTCTGTAACAAATCCACATACAGGCACAGACTTCATGTAAATGACCAAGACTTCACAGTAAGATTTTGCACAATAGGGGATAGTAATTATTCACGTGTAATTTCTAGCTACAGGCTCTCAGTCGATTATTGAGCAGGTTCGCCTAATAAGGAAAAATACTTTCCTAACTGCTTTCCTAACTAACTCCTGAGACATTGGCTGGTGGTACCAGCCAAAATGGAGCTCTTTTTCCTAGCCAGTTTCAAGTGTCAGCATTTACAGATTTACACATTGCAATTTAATCTTAAATATCATTTATATCAGTCTTGACATTGAGATCTATCCATCCATCCATCCATCCATTTTCTGTACCACTTATCCTACACAGGCTTTGAAAATCCCAATCAGCCTACAATGCATACTCAGAGGAAACCCCCATAGCACAGGTAGAAAATGCAAGCTCTGTGCACACAGGGCAGAGGTGGGATTGGAATCCCCAATCCTGGAGGTGCAAGGCAAACATGCTAACCACTAAGCCACCGTGCCCCCCATATTGAGTTACATTTATTTTTAAATTTGTCCCCATTTATATTAATACTGTGAGCAGTGCAAACATGCAACATTTTGTAAAAACGAAAAAAAAAAATTTTAAGTGTCAAGATGTATACTTTACAATTACTGGCCTACCTTTTTCAATATATCTGTCTATCCATCCATCCATCCATCCATCCATCCATTCATCCCAAACCAAATGTATGTAATGTGCATATCACTGACGATCATACAAAACAATTTTTCTGCAAAATTCGCAGCCGGGTGGAGTGGGGTGGGGGAGGTTGGGGGGGACAACAGGAGGTAAACAGCATGCTACTCGTTTCTAGAGAACAAGCAGCAAAATCACATCTAATGTCCATTGTTGTGGTGAATAATAAGACACCAATAAACACTAACACCGATACATTAACCAGTTTTATTTTCAGTGGACTGACCTAGATCTAAGGTTTTTCACAAACCTTTTTTTGATGATGCCTGGAAATGAGATAATGACACATGATGTGATGTCTTGGTGATGTCTTCTAGGTCATTGGAGATCATATCAAATCATTTAAAGCTTATGACATCAAATAGATGTGTGTTTATTAATATTTCTGGTTCAAGCCAACCAGCTTGAACAACCAAATTGTTTGCACAATTACACAACTGAAGTGCTAAAAACCAGCTTAATTATAAGCCAAAAACAGACCAGTAACTACAAAATCTGACTTCTTTCGCTTTTCTACAAAGGTAGCATTAAATATACTTCATATTTTGTGATTGCTCATCTCTGTAATAATAATTACAATTAGAAATTATTACCTAATTTGCACTAGTGTTTGCAAAGAAACTACATTTTGACTTCGTTTGATTGCATCAGCTGGGTTTTTTTGTTGTTGTTATTGTTGCTTTGATCATGTATGATTGTTAACAAATACACAAAGTTCAAAAATAAATACAATATATTTAAACAGACCTAATATTCCAGGATTTGAGGAAGGGAGGGAGGGAAGAAAGGGGGGGGGGTGGAGATAGATCAGATTACTAGTCAACAAAATTATATGAAACTTACAGAGAGCGCAGTTATTGCCTAAAAATGTGGATTACATCAGTGTTTATTGTATTATACAACAAAAACTTTTGGTCTAATTAGAAACCTGATGCCGGTGGCTGAACCACTAAGGGCCAATGAGAGGCACTGCCAGCACTCTTCAGTTCAGTTTGAGCTGTTTTGTTTAGTGAAACCTCGTAGGACTGTGCATGAGTCAATTTTTCCTGATTCATTTCCCTAGACTGTTGTTAGGAACATTACATGAGAGCAGATACCAGTGTCCTCTGGCATAGTTTGATTTCAGTTTTGGTGCAGTGGTTGAGTTGCATTCTCTCTATATGGGATGTAGTCTTTAAACAACTAGAGAGTTGATACAGATACAGTTTTGTTTAGTACTCGTTTCTTTTTAAAACCATTTCCAATCACTTTTGCTACTGGATTGCATAGCCAACACAAAAATCACAATCGTGTAAAATAAATAAATAAATAAATAAATAAGTAGATCCCATGGACATTGTTGGCTTTTTTGGACATATTTGGACAAGCAAACATTTGATCCTCTTTGAAACAGTGCCTATTAATAAAGGTGCTACACTCAAATGACACATGAAATTGACATTTTGTATTCATTTTCACAATTTAAATGAACAAAAAAAACAGATCAGTCACATGGAAAAAGTAAGTACACCCCTACATTTATCACACCTTCAAATCCATAAAATTATAATTAGGGGTTCAAGATTGGGTTCCAGTGATTAGAACCTGCTTAGGGAGTGCAGGTAGAACCGGTTTTATTTATACTCCTCTCTTGTTTCTGGTGTTCCCTTTACTATTGAGGTGTGTGGTGTCATCATGTCAAGATCTAAAGAGTTCTGTAAGGCTTTCCAAAAAAAAAAAGGTTGTGGTTGCCTAGGAGTCTAAAAAGGGATTTAAAAAGATCTTCAAATTATTTGTAATACATCATCCCACTATAAGGAAAATAATCTACAAATGGTGCAGATTTCAAACAACTGCCAATTCCGTCCCAGCAAATTCAGCCCAAGAGCAGTCTGGGGTTCTTGGAGACTTCTTTTTGCAGACAAAGTTTAATCAAAGGATCTGCTACTAAGTCGTGCAACTGTTGGTGTCAAAGTGCATGCTTCTACAATCAGAAAGAGATTTCAGAAATTTGACCTGCATGGGAGGCGTGCCAGGAAAAAACCTTTGCAATACTACAGTTTTCCAATGAGGGTATAGGCAAAGACCAGGTCTTTTTGAATAATGTGTTCTGGACAGACGAATTAAAGATGGAGTTGTTTGGCCACAGTAACAGCAGACATGCTTGGCGAAGACCGAGGAGAAGCACGTCATACCAACTCTGAAGCACGATGGTGGAACTGTTATGGTTTGGGGTTGCTTCACTGCCTCAGGGACTGGACAGCTTGCATTCGTTGATTCAACTATGAATTGTGCATCATATCAAAGAGTGCTTGAAGATAACATGAGGCCATCTGTCTGATAGTTGAAGTTGAACCGAAAGTGGACCTTCCAACAGGATAATGATCCTAAGCACACTAGCAAATCCGCCAAGGAATGGCTCAAAAAGAAGAAATGGAGGGTGTGATGGGGAGGAGGGAGTGGCCAGGCTGTGAGCATGCACACCTGGTACTGATTTGGCTAATCAGTGGGAGAGCGAGATAAAGGAGCGGCTAGAAGTGCCGGAGAGGGTGAGAGAGACGCATGTGTGCTTTGTGTTCCGTTTGTGTGTTTTATCTTATGTTTGAGTTTGGTTCATTATTAAAGTTTATGTTTATCTTCAGCCGGTTCCTGCGTCCTTCTTGCCCAACTTTAAAGATTTTTACACTGGTGCCGAAACCCAGCAAGGAGGAGGGACGCGCTGTTGGAGAGCTCTTGCTGCTGTGGGAGGATCGTGATGCTGAGGAGGCGGTGGTGCTGGAGTGGTTGCCGAGGAGGACAGAAAAGTCGCTGATGTTGCCGATGCAAAACGCCTACAAGAAGTTATTTCTGCTAAAGGGGGCAATACTAGCTTCTGAGGCCAAGGGTGTACTTACATTTTCCGCAGAAGAACATCACATCTATTGTTATTTCTGTTGAATAAATGGTTGAAAAAGCTATAGAAAAAGCTTTGTTCAAATATATCAACTTTATTAGTAGGCACTGTTTCAAAGATGACCAAATTTTTGCTTGTCCAAACATGTCAAAAAAAGCCCACAATTTCCATGGGGTGTACTTATATTTTCACATGACAGTATGTCCAGTTGGACTGCACCATTAGGTCACTTTCTACTTCCATTAAAGAGCTATTATCTAGCTAACATGACTCCCCTCCCTCTCTCTCTCTCTCTCTCTCTCTCTCTCTCTCTCTCTCTCTCTGCAGGAGTATCAGGGCTCATCCGTATTGGGACAGTTTGTGACACGCTTTATGTTGAAGGAGACGTCCAGCCAGCTGCTCTCTCTTCAGATGTCTCTGCAGTGTGCCATGGAGGCTGTGGAGGAGCAGAGCAGCCCTGCACCGTGAGACACCCATACCCAAGTCACAGATTCTAAAGCAGTGCCAGGACTGCTTTCAAGCCATAACCCTGAAATTGAACCCATGTTCATCTCCATGGCATTCATAATGAATCTCAGCACCATACTGCACGTGTAGATCAGTGACCTTTACAGAGGGGCTAAATACATTAAATAAAAATTGCTGCATGATCTGTACAATTGATCAAAAATTGAAGTGGGGTCACATGCTCATGCATTTCAGTAGTACTAGCGGTGAAGCACAAACTTGTTATTTGATCATTTAAGGCATGCACCGGATACAAAGATACTAGGAATGCACCCGATACAAAGATTTTGCGCCAATACCGATATCTGATTATTTAAGAATGACATCTCCCAATACCGATAGTTTGATGGTTCTGCTTTCTTATACCTTGTTTCAAATGACTGATGAAATGTAAATAATGCCTTTATTCTCTCTGTATCTACGTGTTTTCTGTGTTTCAGAGTAACTGGTCACAATTATAAACAGAAAACACATTAACTCATTAACATTCTTGACTCACATGAACTGAATTCTGAACATTAAAACGGTAAGATCTGTGGTGAAGCTCATTGCTCAGTCATGCTGAAGAAGCTTGTGAATATGATCTGCCACACTGTTGTATGTCTCTGGTAAGCAGACATCTGAGAAATAACGCCGACTCTGTATGGTGTAGCGAGGCTTGAGGTGTTTTACTAGTTGCTGAACGCCTGTGTCCTCCAGTATGGAGAATGGTTGATCATCCAGTTACTCTCTGAGTAAAGACTCGAGCTTTTGTGCTGTCTGGTTTGAATGTACTTGTGCCTTAGGTGTTAGCCTTTGGTTGGAATGAAGTTTGTCCCCTTTTAGCTGAAGAAGCGTCATATTTTTCTTTAATGATCTCATCATATTCCTTGCCATGTCGATCTTTAATGTGGGTAATCCGATTAGTTGTATTAAAAGTTTTAGCAACAGTTCCACCTTGTGAAATCCTAGCAGTGCAGAGCTTACAAATTGTAATTCTGTTGTCATTGTCACCCAATTCAATGTCAGAAAGAGACATTTCCTTCACACACCGCACGAGTTGGAGGATATTCTGTCCTGATCATCAGCTGTTTTAAGCATTCTGCCAATAGTCAGATAATTGCTTTTATCGGCTGATACAGATTACAGGCCAATACATTGTAATCATCCCTGTTTCAAACAGCAATGGGGAAAAATGCCCAATATTCATTGGTTAATGCTGCTTCTCACCATAGTTATGAACATGGTAAATGGTCTGCACTTATATAGCGCTTTTATCCAAAGCGCTTTACACTGTGTCTCATTCACCCATTCACACACACTCACACACCAATGGTAGCAGAGCTGCCATGCAAGGCGCTAACTTGCTATCGGGAGCAACTTTGGGTTCAGTGTCTTGACCAAAGACACTTCGGTATATGGAGTCATGTGGGCCGGGAATCAAACCGCCCATTACTATACAGAACGTTACTATATAGAAATTACAATTTGACATTGAATATCGATTTGCAGGTGTATATAATGAGCTGCACTGTGTGTGTTGTCTTAAGCATCCAGGAATTTCCACTGGGAAGTGAGAAAAATTTCAGGGAGGGATCAAACCTGAAATCCACCACTGGTGTAGATGAATGTGTGTGTATGTTTGTGTGTGTATGTTTGTGTGTGTAGTGTGTGTGTGTGTGTGTGTGTGTGTGTGGTGTGTTCTCTTCCAATAACCAGGACAACTCGCAGAAAAAAAGTATTTTTGCAGCCATTACGCCTGACACAATTATTACACAATCACCTAATTAACCATTCTATTCTACAGTCACATTTGTATGTAATGTAGTCAGTTTATTTTGAAACATTTTGCTGTAATCACATCACAGCTCCATCATAATGCCATCATTTCACATTATTCTCAGCTTTGAACTATTAGTAACTGTTTTATTATGGAGCACAGTGATGGTTTGTGGCATTGGATCAGAATAGTATATTATTTATCTACATAGTTGTGGTAAAAAAAATTTACATAGTTACATTCTTTATTGGACAGTAAATTATTGGTGTATTTCAGTTTATTTTATTTAATAAATGGCTGTTTATTGGCATAATTTCACATCTGATATATTTAGCAGAGGCATTAATTCAACAGAAATGTTAAAATCACAATTATTCATATCAGTTAATTGTCAGCCAAATTTTCCTAACCTTGAAAGGTCTAGTCTCTTTCTTATGTATCTATCCTTTCATTTTTATCCCTTTCAACTTTGGAAAAAATTTTGCTTGGTTGGCTTTTTGGCATGAATATGTTTCCTACAGTGTTGCCAGAGCAACTGAGCATGGTGCTAATGGCCATAAAAATAATGCTTTCAAGACCACTGACATTCAGTTTTGTTCCTTAACTGTTTTCCTTTTTAACCTCCTCCCCGTCTCTCTCTCTTTAGGGTTGAGGTGAAGGTACCAGATCATCTTTCCTTACAGAAGAATAACAGGAGGTGTGGCCGCAGAGTGCAGAAAAATATGTGCCTCTCTCCTACAGACCCATTCTCTGGCATCCTTACCACAGGTGACGCACATACAGTGCCCTCCGCTAACCTGTGTCGTGTTTGTGATTGTTTGATATCCGTGAGAGCAGAGTGTTTTTGTGAATTTTTGGTACAAAAGATCAGAAGGTTAAACAATAAAGAAAAATTTTCGCAGCTTTCTTTGCTCATATTTACAAAGGGTGCCAATATTAATGGAGGGCACTGTGTAAGCACACACGCACTTCATCTGGGCCTTAGCCTTAATGTCATGTTGTTTCTGCCAACAGTCCTCATTATTGGTGCTGCAATTACTGTCAAAGCAGCTCTAGCCTTTATGTTATGGCTCTTGTCTGGGTGTCACTTTGATATGATGAAACAGGTTTGAGTGTTAGTCCTTGTCGTTAAGAGCACTGGGTCAGAGTGCATATAACTGGCTCTGAAGTGGCCTCGATTGTTTTGACACACTAATGATCTTTATAGCATTAAAGTATAATCAATTCAATCGCATAGTATAATTAAAATATAATATAACCAATTGTCATGAATGGGTATATTTATGTCATTATGCCAGAAATGCAATCAATTACAAAACCTTTTTGGATTTCAAAAGGGAGAATGAAATGTCATTCATGATTTTCTTTTCTAATAAAAGAAGGTAGTGTTTGACAAATGATCTGGAACGCCGTCACTTAGTGTTCTTCACACTGTAATGCAGTCCGATTGTGACTTGTATAACATCTACAATGTTTTGGTGATTGTCAACAGTTTCTGCAATTCAGAAACATTCCATGTGACTGACCGTTTGCTTTTTAAATAACTGGTAAAAAAAAAAAAAAAAAAAGTAGAAAAAGGATGGCTCTTTTACAGTGCTTTGTTAAACATGTCTGATTGGTTGGTGTATTGTTAGCAAACAGACAGAAGAGCCATCATTGTGCCTACCACTGACAGGCCTTGAGCTTTTTCACTGAGCCTGAATGAGCACAAAGGATTGCCTGGTTTGTGACAGATGCTGACTTTTATTGCCTCAGGTGTTACTGTGGATACAGATGACCACTGGTCCTCTCAGATCAACAGACTGCAACAGCTCATTGACAAACTGGAGTGCCAGGTGAGCACCTGTGACCACATATTTCTGTTCAGTCATTTCTTCATACGTCTGTCCATCATGTATACATCATTCCAACATTCTACTGTGCAGTGCAACTGTGCATTAACCTTTTCATTTAGCCAGTTGCCTTGCGTAGATTTATACCTCTTCATCAAACTACGTTGCAGTAAACTGTCTCTCCATTAAGTTGTCAGAGTTTTCCATTCACCTACCCATCCATCCATCCATCTATCCAATCCTACTCATCCATCCAATGACCTCCATCCAGAGACATTTAATGTGGCCCATCATTAAGCCATCCATCCAATAATATTCATTCATTCAGTTCAATTAAATAAAATTTTATTTGTATAGCGCTTTTTACAACAGACATTGTCTCAAAGCAGCTTTTCAGAAATAGAAACATGGTAAACAGATATTAAAGGTGTGAATTTATCCCAACTGAGCAAGCCACTGAGTGGCGACGGTGGCAAGGAAAAACTCTAAACAACTAAAAGATGTTTTAAGGAAGAAACCTTGAGAGGAACCCGACTCAGAAGGGAACCCGCCCTCGTCAGGGTAACAACAGACAGTGTGAAATAGTACAGTATCGATGTACATGAAGTCTATGGCCTTCGGAGCAGCCGCAGTCCCAGTAGTCTGGATGGGTAGTCATCCACCCATCCATCTAATGGCATCCAGAGACCCTGAATGTGACCTGTCACGAATCCATCCCGCCAATCCTTTCCATCCATCCTTTCACATCCATGTATCCATCCATCCAATCCCATTTATCCACCCATCCATCCAGTGCCATCCATCAAGAGAGACTTTTATTGTCGTGGATCAATCTAATCCTATCCATCCATCCACCCAAAAGACCCACCCATTCTAAGTAAAGTATATCTGTCAGTTTGTCTTATTTTTCCTCTGCCTATACAGCCCTTTATTCATATAGTAAATCTCAAACTTCAAAATCAAGCCACCTACATTGTCATTCATCCTCGCATTTACAAGATCGTCAATAATACAGTTACACACTAATAGTTTGCAGTGATCCTTTGGAAGGTTTGTGCTTCCTTTATGCTTATTTTCTAAATGTCCTCTCCTTTTTCCAGAGTCCAAAGCTGGAGCCACTGAAAGAGGACTCGTTGGCCAGCACATATAAATCAGTGAGTGTTTGCATCTGCGGCAGAACTCCCTGTACCATCAAGTTTCGCCAAGTAGCACTAACAGCTCTGAGATGCTGGCCAGCTCTACTCTCTCTGCTGAGGAGATATGTAATCTGAGAATGCAGGTCCAGCAGATCAATAGGCTTTGATATCCGACTTTGTTTTTTAGCTTATATTATAAGTTAGTATTAGCTTTCTCAGTGCTTCCTCTCTGCCTCTCATATTGATGTTATTCTTATCATTTTTCCCTGTGCACTGAACCCCTATATTCCCTCTCTTTCACTCTGTTCTATATCCAACATCCTGTTTCTCACAGTATGTTTCTTGTTCTCTCTCATCCCTGCTCCCTCTCTTTCATACAGAACATTCTGTTGGTGCAGAGGCAGATGGCAGTGACGGAGGACAATCTTGAGGAGTTTCAAAAGGCCCTGAAAAGCTACGCTGATTCCACCACCAACCAAAGTGACAATCTACAGTGAGAATGTCCACGCATGACAATTACACCCAAAAATCTCAAATAAATAACACGATATATTGAGCCTAAGCACATGGGTATGCTGAATTTTTATGTATACTGAAAAGCGCTTTTTTTGTGCAAATTTTACTGCTTTAAAATAATCAGTACCCTCTACTATTCATATTTGGAAAGCCTAATTTTTCCATTTACTACAAATTATATATATACAATGGCAGCATGGAGGTACAGTGGGTACCATAGCTACCTCACAGCTCCAGAGTCCCAGTTAAATCCTGTGCTATTTTTACTGTCTGTAATTTTCTCCCCAGAAAATGCAGGTAGACAGATCGGCTATGCTAAATTGCCCTATAGGCATGATTGAATGTATCAGTGTATGTGCTCATGGTGCCTTCCCTGGGAACTGGCATCCCCTCTAGTGTGTAGTCCTGCCTTGTACCCAATGTCCCTGGGATAGGTTCCAGAACTAACCTGAGCAGGATAAAGTGGTTCCTGCAGATGAATGGTGAATGAATGAATCCTGTTTTATTAGAGAAGAGGAAAGGGTGCTTCTAGTGTTAACTGTATATAACCTCAGGTTCATAAAGATCTTGTTGTAAGAAACTACAATATGCAAGACATACAGTACACTATATGACCAAAAGTGTGTGGACATCCCCCTGACCTACCTTGCCCAAACTGTTGCCACAAAATTGAAGCACATAATTGTCTAGAATGTCCTTGTATGCTGTAGCTTTTACATTTCCCTTCACTGGAACTAAAGGGCCCAAACATGTTGCAGCATGACAATGCCCTTGTGCACAAAGCGATGCCCATAAAGACATGGTTTGCCAAGATTTGAGTGGAAGAACTCGAGCGGCCTGCACAGAGCCCCGACCTCAACCACAGCGAACACCTTTGGGATGAATTGGAACGCTGACTGCACTCAAGGACTCCTCACCCTAACATCAGCACCTGACTACACTAATGCTGTTGTGGCTGAATTAACACACATCCTCACAGCTCCTATCCAAAATATCCCTTAAATCCTTCCTAGAAGATTCAAGGCTGTTATAGCCATATCACCCTGCAGCTCTAATGCCTAATGCCCCAGTATATTGACGGGGACACTATATTGTAAAAACAATCGGATGAGACGTTAAACTGAGGTCCTGATTTTCTGTGGTCATTAAAAATCCCACATTTTTCATAAACGGGGTATAACCCCTGGTGAAATTCTCCCATTGGCCCTTATCTATCATGGCTCCCTAATAATCTCCATCCCTGAATTGGCTACATCACACTCCTCTCCTCCAATAGTGTTGTGGTGTGAGTTCTGGCGCACTCTCTAGTGGTTACCATACCAGTGTGGTAACCACTAGTATATTATGGTTTATTTAAAGGGCTTTTGTCCACTGGAGAGCAAGATCAGATCAATAATAATGAATCACAAAGAGGAAAATATTTTTGAACAAATAAAATCCCCATCGGGCAGCATGGTGGCACAGCTCCAGGGTCCCCAGTTCGATCCTGAGCTTGGGTTACTGTGTGGAGTTTTGTACGTTCTCCACAAATTTGCATGGGCTTCCTCTGGGTTCCACCCACCTTCAAAAAATACCTGGGCAACAGGATTGGCTCAGTTAAGTTCCCGTAGTTGTAAATGAGTATCTGAATGTTGCACTTCAATGGGCTGTGTGTGTTCCCACTAGTCTCCGGATCCACTGTGACCCTGGCCAGGATAAAGCAGTTACTGAAATGAATGAATGAATGAAACTAAAGAATGTGTTGTGGTGTTATAAATGCAGCCACTAGATATTAATTAGAAAGTCATCAGCCATTCTACGCCTTGTTTTTTTTCAGTGTGTCCATCCAGAAGCTGCCTGAGAAGAGCTGCTACATAATATACGAATTCTGGCAAGATCGTATATCCTGGATGAGGTACGGGTGTGTGTTAGTGTGTGATGCACAATGCATGTGTGTACTCATTTGGTAAGAAATTAGGTCAATGTGTTTCAGCTGTCTTCCTGTTTATTTAAAAGGCACACTTAGCTGATAAGCAGATGGCAGATCTTCTAGGAAATGCTCCATCCTCTACACGTGTCAACCTGTTTTCTTACTGAATCCTTAGGATTTTAGTTGTGGCAAGTAGTATTTTTAGACTATGAATTAGTCAGTCTGCCTCTTGCTCTCTTTCTCTCAGTTATCTGCAGTCTGAGGCGAGTAAAATTTTTCAGCGCAGTATCATAGATATGCTGGAGGATCCTGAACTCGTCTCCACCATGCTCATGCCGGGTACGTGATTGTGTGTGGGTTAGAAGGGTTTTATGTTGAGAGAGATTGGCTATGTATAGGGATGTGTTTGTTGGGATCATCAGTGATGTCTTGGCAAGCCATTAACTTGCCCTCACATCTGAAGTAATACCAGAGACATTTTGGTACTATATTTTGTGGGAGTTGGACAGGATTTGTGTGGTAAAATAGGCTTTTCACTGTAGTGTATTTACTTTTTGAGATTTAGTTCATTTGATCTACGAGACACTTGAAAATGACATAGCTGGAAAGCAATATCAAGAACAAAAAGCTATGCATTCAGCCCTATCTACATAATTCTAAATAATGTATATATCGTAAGCTAATGCTAGTGAATATATTTTGAGTGCTAATGTTCAGTTAAGCAAGTTGACTTGATGTTTGATTTGAGGAAGTAATAATTGTCAATAGATTAAACTGAACAGTGTTTAATCGGTGTCTCTTTTTTTTAAGCATGTGGTACACACAGGCTTTGTTCAATTTGAAGAAAATTACACATTGGATGTGTTGAAAGTAACGCAAAGTCTTTCTCTCTCTCTCTCTCTCTCTCTCTCCCTCCCTCCTTCCCTCCCTCTCTCTCTCAGCATCCTGGTGGATTATGACAAACAATTAACCTTCACAATATGCATTATGCAACCTTCGCAAATGAGGAAAAAAAAATTAAATAAGTACAGCATCTCAAAATGACTGTGTATGTGTCTTGTTGCTCCCTAGCTCAGACAAAAATATTGTCTTCCTTCCACCTCATGGCTTCGTTTGTGTTCTTCTATCATTCCATCTGTATGAAAATGATCAAATAAATCCAGGCATGGTTCTAATCTCTCTAGCATGTATAGAAACTCAAAGTGACTTTTGCTTCATGCAGAGGCTGTTGCCAGAGCTATGAGAGCTTACATGGCTTTAAAGTGGAAATTGTACAGATTAAGAAAGGCGCTTTTTTTCCACTTAAAACAATTAAATGTGTAAATGGAAGGAATGAATATCACTATTTGCTTTGACAACTCTAGATGTTTACTTCCTTGGGTACCATAGAACAAAAATAGCTGTTTGAGATTGCATGTTTATTAGAAATTATACTTTAAGACCTACCTGTCCATGCTTGCTTAAGGTTTCTAAAGATAAAACTGAACTGTGTGATTATATGAATAGAGTAGCCCATATTTGAAACTTGACTGTTCTGCCTTGTGGTTTCTCAGTTGTTACGCAAGTCCTAGCAATTTTAGATAAGCTCTTATTTTATGTATTTATGTATTTACCTTTAACTGAAATGCTTAAGTTGTATACTCGTTAACTGAGTCTATTTTCTTTATTCCCTATTGTTTGATGAATAAGCATACTGTATCTCTATATGATATAGCCTGTATATGTTAATTGCTTGACCTAAGATTGCTCAGATTTATTTATTTATGTATTTAAAATTACTTACTTATATCTATTGTATTTAATTATATGCGAAATAATAAAACTAAAAAACATGATTTGTGTACCTCTCAAGTTCACATAATTTTGTGATTTTGATCACAATTGTATTTTGAAGCTTTCAGTCAATTTTGTGCACTTATATAGCACTTTTATCCAAAGCGCTTTACACTGTGTCTCATTCACCCATTTACACACACACTCATACACCAATGTTAGCAGAGCTGCCATGCAAGGCGCTAGCTTTTACACTACACGCTAGCCATCAGGAGCAACTTGGGGTTCAGTGTCTTGCCCAAGGACACTTTGGCATATGGACTCACCTGGGCCGGGAATCGAACCGCTAACCCTACGATTAGTGGACAACCCACTCTACCAACTGCGCCACAGCCACCCCATGCTTACATTGTGTTTCTATTCTTGCTGCAAATATGATTTTCTGAAGATTTTCTGAAGTTCATGACAAACTTCTCAAGTGATTGGTCTTTGTGAATTGTTATGACCGTGCATGGCATTTCTTAACAGTATGACTGAGCTGATTTAGCTTTGTGAGGCACTTTTGCTGAAGCTCTTTGCTATAAACAAACACATGAAGTATTTTTAAAGTTTTCTCTATACCAGAAAATTCATATTGCCCTCAATTATTGCAAGTTGCCCAGACCCTGAAGCAGCAACGCATCCCACACTATCACACTTCCACCACCATTCTTCTTGTTGTTCCTTTTATGTTTGGTTTACGCCAGATGTAACGGGACCCCTGTCTTCCAAACTGTTGCACTTTCAATTAATCAATCCACAGAACATTCTCCCAAAAGGTTTGAGGATCCTCGAGATGTGTTTTGGCAAAATTCAGATGAGGCATAATGTTCTTCTGGTTTTCAACTCTCCCCTTTTACTTGGATTTCATTTTTGCCCAGTGTCTTTCTGATAGTGGAGTCATGAGTGACCTTTATTGACGCAAGAAAGCCTGTAGGTCCTTTGATGTTGTCCTTGGTTCTTTTGTGACTCACTGGATGAATCGTTACTGAGCTCTTGGAGGAATGAATCACCGTCTTCCTCATAAGTTCTGTAATTCCTTTCAATTTTGGCATAGTGTTTTACTGGGTAAGACCTTTTTAACCAACTTCATGCTGTTGAAAAAGTTCTATTTAAGTGTTGATTTGTCTGAACAGGGTTTGCAGTAATCAGGCCTGGTTGTGTCTAGTCCAGCTGAACTCCATTATAAATGCAGGTTTGTAGATTTGGGGAATTAGTAACTACGGGTATACATTTTCACACAGGCCCAGTTGGTATTGGATAACTTTTTAGTTTTAATAAATAACATTTATCATTTAAAAACTGTATTTTGTGTTTACTCAGGTTGCCTTTGTTTTGTCTTCGATTTAGTTTTCATTTCTGAAACAATTTAGTATGAGAGATGCACAAAATCAGAAGAAATCAGCTTTTCACAGCACTGTATCTCTGATCAGGCTTGAAACTCGGGGTCAAGATAAAGTAGCTCTCAGGAGCAAGTGTCTCACACCTGTAGTAATTTAAAAATTTCACCATATGCAATGGGGGAAATAAGTATTGGACACATCAACCTTATTTTCAGTAAATATATTTCCAATGAGGTTATTCACATGAAATTCTCAATAGGCATCACTATTACCTCAAGAAATCTGGAAATATAAAGAAGTCACAACATAAAAGTTCATAAATAAAGTTGTGTAATAAAGCAAAATGACACAGGAAAAAAGTATTGAACACGCTAACTGAAGTTTATTTATATATTTACTGAAAATATTGTTGACGCATCCAATACGTATTTCCCCCCACTGTATGTATTTACATTCCTGTTAATTATTTCATCTTTAATTCATGGTGGGCTTATCTTATTTGACAAATAAGTATGAAGTTCTTTGTTTCCTTGTAACCAATCATGAAAACACTAGCTCTGTGCAGTGAGCTGTATAATTGCATGTAACACTATGGTCGTTGGAGTTCTTCTGCCCAGCTGTGACGAGAATAAACATTACTGTGGAGCCAACTGTGTGATTTTAACGTCTACAGAAGGTAGCTTATTATTTTCTGCCACAATGGTCCGCTTAAACAGGAAGGGTCACTGAAAATCAGTACAATATGATGAAACATCCTGATTCTGATGAGAGTGGGCTCTTCCAGAGTGACTCTGCCTCCATCCACAGGACAAGGACTCGCTGAATGACTTCATGAATATGAAAATGATCTATATAAAATATGCTACAGTTTTCTGCCACCAGATCTCAACCCAATTCAAAACAGTTCAAGTAATAGTGTAGCATCTAATGCCATCATAATGTCATCATCTGTGGCTATTTTCATGGTAAAAATGTACTTACAAAAATTACGAGCATTGCATGAATAAAATAAATATAAAACCAAACGAAAGGAAAATCCAGCAGTTAAGATGATATAAAATGATTTACATTTACATATGCCAAAAATTCCCCAAACCTTTTCTGGTAAAATCTTACTAAACAAGTCCTTAAGTGAGCTTATTACATAAAGTTGTCTACTTGCGTTAAAAGCAGAACAGTCCAATAATATATGTTTAATGGAAAGCAGGGACGTGCAGAACATGTATAGAGTCAGGTCTTTGTCTTTTAGCAGAAATGCAGGAGTCAGTCTTGAATGACCTATGCGACATCTAGAGAACACTTGATCAAATCTTGTTTTAAAAGAGATTTAAAGTCTGTTGGGGACTTTAGGATGGATTCAGTGTAATTTTTTGTTTATACACGTATCCCATTCTTCTTGCCACTTGTTTAATATACAGTGATTGACAGAAGGTTTAAGATGTGGTTGGGGGGTTGACACTCTTCTACCTCCAGCTTAATTTCCTCCTTTGAAGCCATATCCACGTGTTCATTTCCTGATAGGCCAATATTACTTGGAAACCAGCAGAAGATGATGGTAAAGGACTGATGCTATAAGTGTTCCATCTTTGTTAAGATGCAGCCTACAAAAAGATGATCAGTTTTTAAAGTTTCCATTGCTTGGAGACAAGATTTGGAGTGTGTAAAAATGAGAAAATTCTTTTGTTGTACTTTTCCAATATATTCCAGGTCTAGAAGTAAGTCACATGCTTCGGCTGTGAAAATTGCCTTAGTGTCCAAGGGGGTAAAGAACTGAAGTTTTGTTTTGGCTCAATTGACCACTGGTTAATCTTGTGAATACATAACTGTAATTGCCTTTCAATTGTGCTCATGTTCTTCGCGCTGTAACAGATGCAGAGGTCATCCACGTGTAGGCTTCAGAATATGCTGGGACCAATGTTATTGACGATGCTGTTCATTTTAATACTGAAAAGAATGACCAAGAGTATGCTACCCTGAGGAACTCCAAGTTCTTGTTTGAGTATATTTGATAAAGTGTTTCCCACCTGGACCCTGAACTATCTGATAACCAAAAAGTTGGAGATAAAACTAAAACCCATTTGATAAAGGTCTTTCAAGATGCCATAGTTCCAGGTTGTATCGTATGCTTTTTCCAGGTCAAAAAAGACAGCGATAACATGTTCCTTTCTAATAAAACCATCTCGGATGTATGACTCTAGCCTAATCAGGTGATCCAAGGTGCTCTTTCTTCATCTGAAACCACACTGGAAGTCATTGATTCGAGTATTCAGATGAGGCGATTGTTTACCATCCTTTCCATGGTTTTGCAAAGGCAACTGGTGATGACAATTGACCGATAGTTATTTGGATTAGTATGGTCTTTCCCTGGCTTAAGTATGGAAATTATTATTGTTTCTTTCTAAGCAGATGGTATTTTACCAGAGGACCAAAGAAAGTTGAAATGATCCAAAAGTAGTGATAAGTGCTGGGGTAAGTGCTTTAAGAATTGGTAATGGATTTTCTCTGAACCAACAGCAGTATTGTGTGAGCATTTCAAAGAGTTTAGTAATTCTTCCATCTTGAAAGGTTAATTATATTGTTCCTTGTTAATAGTGGAGAAATTCAGCGGTATACTTTTGTGTTGTGCTCGTGTAGACTGGAACTCAGGGAGGCAATGTTCTATTGATGAATTCTCTTCAAAGGATTCTTCGAACGAGTTTGCTCAGATTTATTTCCTTTGTCTGAAGAGTGTCTTGTTTTTTGATATGTTGAAGAATCAAAGAATCAAACTTCACACGCCCTTCATCTTGCGAACCATGTTCCCGATCCTCTTCGTAGGTGTATTGCATATTAAGTTTGATACGAATTGTCTCCAACTTTTTTTTTTCTTCATTAATGATCCTGTGAGCTTGAGCTATACAGATTTTAAATCTTGTTATGTTTGCGGTTGATGGATGCTTGTTAAAAAGTCTTTCAGCCTTTTTCTGTGCATCGATAGTCTTTTTACACTGCTCATTAAACCGCAGATTAGCCCAACAAGGGGATGTACAGGGCCATGGAAATCCATCAGATGTACACCAAATAGACAGAAATTATATACTTCAGCATATAAACACAATGTTTACACTACTCAATTGACCCTATGCCAGCACCTTCTGGGAAAAGTGAAAGATGTGGTCGATTGTAATACCAAAAGAGCCTCAGGGCGAGTCCTGACAAGCCAACTGATTGGAACGAACGATTACAACCTGAATGAAGTAGGAGCCAAAGTGATGTGTTGGATTTGTGGAAGCCAAAATTCTCAATCACCAGGATTTCTTCCTCCACTGGTACGAGTAGCAACTCACGGCCAACAAGTTGCCCCATTTGTCGCGTCTAACGATCAGCAAAGGGAAGCTAGGGACCTATTCTACCCCAGGTCCCCATGGGTAAAAACAGTTTAAGACAGTGCTCTCCACCACCATTATCAAAACAATAAATGACAGAATATTGAGTTGATGAATGTTATTCATCCGTCCAGTACAGTTATAGACACTTGTAGAATCTGTACCAAGGCACACTGAAGCTGTTCTGGAGGCTCATTGTGGCCCAGCACCTCACTAAGATCCTTTATAGTTTTTTGTTTGTTTGCTTGTTTGTTTTTGTCATTAATTTGTTACCCATCTGTATATGCATGTATATGTATATTTTTCTGGTATAACTTTAATAGTGTGGTCTTTTCACTACAGTTTTCCCTTCATGTGCTGGTTATCAACAGATGATTATCTTTTCAGTGGGAGGCCTATTAATCGTGCTTGTAAGTTCTTGTGAAAATGTAATGGTATATTTCTCAAACAGATTAAATCTACAGGCCATTATAATATGGTCCTGTAAATTCTTTTATGTTTGTCGAGTCATTAAAAATCTCTACTCTGACATTACTTTCTTGTTGAAAGATATGCACAAAAGAAGTCATAGTTCCTTCTATTAGTCACTACTTTTTCACTTCTTTCTTTCTCTTATCCTCTTCCACTGCCCGGTGCCTATTGGATCAAAAACAATGCAATCACTCACACTTTTTCTCCCTTACAGACACTCTCTATCTCTCCAATTTACTCTTCTTCTCACTATCTCTGAGTAACAGCCATTAAGAGTTTTCTTGGCAAGCTTAAAGCGTTCACATTATGCATATCACCATGACTAACTGTGTTCTACTCCAGTGGCTTTATATTCCTTCTCCAACAATGACGATACTGAAATGGTGAAAATGGCACACACACACAAACAGACAGAGAGACCACAGATATCTTGGCCACAATGTGTAGACAATAAAGAACAGTGACTGGAGAGAATTTAAGCGATTAGATTTTTCTGAAGAGCTCTGTTTCATACACATCTCTATAACACTGATCTTGTTACATACGCTCACCATCCACTTTATTAGGAACATCTGCGCACTTGCACATTCATGCAGTTATCTAATCAGCATATCATTTGGCAGCAGTGCAATGCGTAAAATCATGCAGATACAGGTCAAGAACATCAGTTAGTGTTTACATCAAACATCAGAATGCGGATATGATATGATAGTGACGTTTACCACGACATGGTTGTTGGCGCTGCTGCCACACGATTGGCTGATAAGATATGCATGAATGTGCAGTTGTACAGGTGTTCCTAATAAAGTGGACAGTGAGTGTATGAGTGTATGCTATATATATTCTAGTGTATGAGATATGAGATAGTGTATGAATGTATTCTAGTGATATTCTTTTTTTTTATCATAGAATTTTTATTGGAAATTAGCATTTTTAACATCATAACACAGAACACCCCACCCAACAACCCCCACAAAACAACCACAGCCAAAACCAAAAGAAAGGGGGGAGAGAGAAAATAAATAAATGAGTAAAATAAATAGATAAAAACTAAAAATAAATAAATAAATAAATAAAATAAAGTAAAATAAAATAAAAAATAACAGAAAGGGGGGTCAGATGGTTAGTGTTCACCATCTACCTCTCCTCAATCTACCTCCAGGGTGCGTAAATCATTGAAATAGGTAATAAATTGTTGCCATTTTCCCAAAATATCCTAGTGATATTCTAGTGTATACTAGAACAGACACATACATTCATACCTTATCAAATCCCGGTCTTTGCTTTTAGCCTGTTGTCTTTGAGGCACAGTGTGTGTTTCCATAATCAAAAGCTAAACAGGATTTTTCTAGCGCACCTACACACACACACACACACACACACACACACACACACACACACACACACACACACACACACACACTTGAATTCAACATCAAAAGATGCAGAAATATAAAAGAGGCTAGCTCGAGCTGCATCATTTTTTCTCCCTTTTTCCTAGATTATTATGTCCTGTATTCGTTTGCCTCAGCAGTGACAAAGCATGCGTTTTCCTGAATTTGCTGAATGGATCACCTCTTCTACGGTCGTGCCAAAAGCATCTGAAAGTGTCAGATAGATTCTCTGCATTTAAATAATGGTGTACAGGATGTGACTGGGATGATGAGCAACGTGTGGGCTTATGTCTCTCTCTGTGAAATTGTGATTGGCTAACAGCAGCAGGATCTATTTCATAACTCAATCAAATGACAAACTATGCCAAATAAATATGTCTGAAAGTGAGTTTTGCAGGAAAAGGCTGTTTATCGAAGGGCCACAAGCTTTCACTGAACTTGCTGAGCTAGGAAACTCCCAGTAATAAGACAAAGCAAGAAATCCTAACCTCATAAAAGTCTCTTCCACGGCACTCTGCGTTTGGCTTTTTTATTAAATTTTTTATTACATTTTTTTTTACACTTCTTCATGTACATCCATTCATTTTTGAAACCAAGAGAAAGAAAGAGCCAAGAGTTAAAAGAAAAACCCATCACATTTTTACTGGTAGCCAATGCAGTGTTGATAAGATCGGGGTGATGTGGTCATATCTCCTGTTTCTAGTAAGGACTCTTGCAGCTGCATTCTGGACTAACTGGAGCTTGTTTATGCTTCTACTGGAACATCCAGACAGTACGGCATTACAGTAATCCAACCTAGAGGTGATGAAAGCATGAACAAATATTTCTGCATCATGTAGTGACATTATATTTCTTATATTAGCAACATTTTTAGATGAAAGATGGCTATCCTCTAATATTATCTACAAAAAAAAGACTGGAGTCAATAAACACACAAAAGTCTTTTACTGCTGCACATGGTGTAACAGAAAGGCCAATTTAGATATGCCAATCAGCCTACAATGCATGTCTTTGGAACTGGAGGAAGAAATCAGGCTCTCTGGTTTCCTCCCACTGTCCAAAAACATTTAGGTAGGTAAATTGGCAAAGTTGAACTGCCCTATAAGTCTGCATGAGTGTGTGAATGTGTGTATGCATGGTACTGTGTGATGGACTGGTGATGGGTGGTCTTACCAGTGCTTGCAAAGATGAGCTTACCAAAAAGCTGGCTTTGATATTGTATTAAAAGTATCTTAGTCAGAGTTTTGAAAAGCTGAAATATGCAATTCCGCTGCCAAGAGGAATTTTAAGTGCATATTCTTGTGTTCCTGCCTTGCCTTTGCTCTTACCTTGAGACTGTTATTAATGTTAGCAGGTCTGACTGATTAAAGTGGCTGTGGGTGGGTGTTCAGCTGAACCCTGTAGACAATGGACTCCATGGACTGAGCCATGAAGCAGTATGAGTAATAATTTTTATACATTCACATTTTTTATGTAGTGTCAGATTTAAAAAAAAAAAAATACCACTCAGATCCATAAAGGACAAAAAATGTCTATGTCAAAAGCTGTCATAAAAATATTATATATTAATATTTTTTTCCACTTTCACTGACGTCAATTTTTATTTTTTTACCAGCATCAGTTCTGATCATAATGACCAAACCTTCATTCATTTTCAGAATTGTAACCCTTTAAATACCAGTTTCTTTACATAATGCAAAAAATCAAATCTTCAAAGCTCAGTAACCTTCTTTGACTTATATACATGGGGTGGAATTTGTGATTTCCAGTACAATATTATTTTTTTTCTTTCACACATACACAAAATGTTCAGTACACACATTCAAACCACAACTCTGATATCAATACAAACAAACCCACACAATTATAGCTGCATCATTTATTTAGTCAGTCTGCAGCGCTCTATAATACAGCAGAATCAGAAAAAAGGAAAAGCATGTACAGGTGCAACTAAAAAAAATAGGATATCATGGAAAAGTTCATTTTTTTCTGTAATTTAATTTAAAAAGTGGAACTTTAATTTATTCTAGATTCATTACGCATGAAGTGAAATATTTCCAGCCTTTTTTTGTTTTAATCTTGACGATTGCAGCTTCAGCTCATAGAAATCAAAAATCCAGTATCTGAAAATATTAGAATAAAGAATATATAATAGAGAAATGTCGACCTTCTGAAAAGTATATTAATTTATGCACTCAATACTTCGAGGTTCCTTTTGCATGAATTACTGCACGAATGTGGCGTGGCATGGCGGCAATCAGCCTGTGGCACTGCTGAGGTGTTTGGAAGCCCAGGTTACTTTGATAGCGGCCTTCAGCTTGTCTGTATTGTTGGGTCTGGAGTCTCTCATAGATTCTCTATGGGGTTCAGGTCAGGCGAGTCGGCTGGTCAATCAAGCACAGTAATACCATGATCAGCAAACCAGTTACTAGTAATGGGCACTGTGGGCAGGTGGCAAGTCCTGCTGGAAAAGGAAATCAGCATCTCCATAAAGCTTGTCAGCAGATGGACGCATGAAGTTCTATAAAATCTCCTGGTAGACGCTGCATTGACTCTCAACTTGAGAAAACACAGTGGACCAACATCAGCAGATGACATGGCACCCCAAATCATCACTGACTGTGGAAACTTCACACTGGACTTCAAGCAACGTGGATTCTGTTCCTCTGCTCTCTTCTTCCAGACTCTGGGACCTTGATTTCCAAATGAAATGCAACATTTACTTTCATCTTCCCCATGATTGTGGTTGTGTACTGAACCAGACTGAGAGATTACAGGCTCAGGAAACCTTTGCAGGTGTTTTGAGTTAATTATCTGATTGGAGCTCTTCTCAGGTCGACATTAATGAATTAGAAATTCTTTATTTTAATATTTTGAGATACTGGATTATTTTATTTCCATGACCTGTAAGCTGAAATCATCAAGATTAAAACAACAAAAAAAGACTAATGAATCTACAATATATGAAAGTTCCACTTTATTAATTAAATTACTGAAAAAAGGTTTTTTTTAGATGCACATTTATTTTCCCCATAGGCTAAACCTGAGAAAATCGTACACATTTCGATAATAAAATATATATATATATACACACACACACACACACACACATCAATATTTTCAAACCTTGTCAACAAAATAAAAGCCTATTAACACAGAATGCATGGTTTTATGATTCAATGTCAGGGGGTTAAATGTTGCTATTTGAATGGGTTTCAATGGGGACATTTTTGTCCTTAAGGTCCTGAGCATAACTATTTTTTGTACCTAGTTTAAAACAGACTGGGTGAAATATTAAAATTCCAATAAAAATACACACAATTTACAAAATGTAATAAATAAATAAATAAATAAATAAATAAATAAATAAATAAATAAATAAATGAGAAACACAACATGTCCAGAAAGATGCACAGCTAGCTAGAAGTAACATTCATAATTATATAAGAACGCACAATTAATTTAATGTTAACTGTAAATATAATTAGGTACAAATGTAATATAACCCTTAACATTATCTTAGAAAAAGTACTAATTTGTCTTATTGATTGTGACAAAAAGCCAACTTCGGCTATAGCTGTATCTTCCCCTCGAATATTTTCAGCAGGCTAACACTGGCTAATTTACACATTAAAAAAAAAGTTATTACCTACGTAATGTCTACAGAAATATCATTTCGAAAGGTTCAACTCAATTCCAAATCAAAATAAATGTCAAAATTGTTATTTATTTATTTATTTATTATCTTGCTTTTGTAACTGATTACTCGTTACTTATACATTGTGAACAGTTCTGCTTTCTGCAGTGGGAAATTCCAGAAAGCTTATCTTCACACGATGTGCCTGTTCCCTTTCAGGTACGCATATATACATATATATATATACATATATACATATACATATATATATATATATATATATATATATATATATATATATATATATATATATATATATATATATATATATATATTTAGGGTGACACTTGTTATTTAATGCTTTAATGGCATTTATCCTCTTTTGCTACTTCATTATGAATTTCAACAGGGATGGAAATCATCATAATACCTACAAATATAAGAAATTGGCGTTTTAGTGGGATAATTGCTCGAGTCACTGGGATAATATGTGACTGGTCCCTGCATGTGCTACACAGATCGTTACTGCCATCTGGCGGTGATATCTGGTAGTGCTCTGATAGCTCTTTTTATTAATTTTTTTTCCTTTTTCTTTTTCAATGAGACTATAAACCATAAGGCAGGGCAATTTGAAATGCTCATAGCTGCTATTTAGAGTGTTAGAATTGAACTCCCTCAGCTTGACTATCAGTGATAGTATAGTAAATACACATGAACATAAATTGTAACATTTCTGTGTATATACAGTACTATGCAACAGTCTTAGGCACCGTATATTTTGAAAGTACAAATTTTGTTATAGATGTTTAATTGATCATTTTTGTATGAATAAATAAATGTTCCAGAAATCTTTTGTATGTCAGTAAAGATAGCAACATATTACATAACAGACCCCTGTCCAGAAAATAATAATGAAGGTTGCATGCAAAATATAATCCAAGTGTGACAGTCAAAGTTGCAGACAGCAACAAATCTGACGACGACTGATTCAGTGCAATTTTTGTTTTGTTTTTCGAAATCATGTTTGAACTTTTTTGGTTCTCAGTGACTCTTCTTTTTCTCAGGGTTGGATGGTTAAAACATCAAAGTCTGCATTCCAATATAGAAGATAGAATATATTTGGGAGATGAACTAAACTGATCAGCCATAACTTTAAAACCACCTCCCTAATATTGTGTAGGTCCTCCTTGTTGAGGCATGGACTACAGAAGACCTCTGAAGGTGTGCTGTGGTATATGGCAGCAAGGCTTTAGCAGCAGATCCTTTAAGTCCTGTAAGTTGCGAAGTGAGACCTCCATGAATTGGACTTGTTTGTCCAACACATCCCACAGAAGCTCAATTGGATTGAGATCTGGGAAATTTGGAGGCCAAGTAGTCATTGGTCTGCAACAGTGTTTAGGTAGGTGGAACATGTCAAAGTAACATCCACATTAATGCCAGGACCCAAGGTTTCCCAGCAGAACATTACGCAGAGCATAACACTTCTTTTGCCGGCTTGCCTTCTTCCCATAGTGCATCCTGGTGGCATCTCTTCACCAGGTGAGCACACGCACGCGGCTGTCCAAATGAAGTAAAACGATAATGTGATTCATCAGACCATGCCACCTTCTTCCATTGCTCAATTGTGATGATCATATGCCATTGCAGGTGCTTTCGGTGATGAACAGGTTGTCAGCATGGGCACTCTGACCAGTCTGTGGCTACACAGCCCCATATGCAGCAAGCTGAGATGCACTGTGTGTTCTGACACCTTTCTATCATAGCCAGCATTAACATCTTCAGCTATTTGTGCTACAGTAACTCTTCTGTGGGATCGGACCAGACGGACTAGACTTCGCTCCCCACACGCATCAGTGAGTCTTGGTTTCCCATGCCCTGTCGCCAGTTCACAGATTGTCCTTCCTTGGACCATTTTTGGTAGGTACTAATCATTGCATACCAGGAACACCCCACATGACCTGCTGTTTTGGCAATGATCTAACAGTTTTCTAGCCATCACAATTTGGCCCTTGTCAAAGTCACTCAGATCCTCACGCTGGCCATTTTTCCTGCTTCCTACACATCAACTATGAGAACTGAATGTTCACTTGCTGCCTAATATATCCCACCCCTTAGTAGGTGCCACTGTAATGAGATAATCAATTTTATTCATCACCTGTCAGTGGTATTAATGTTATGACTGATGGGTGGTATATATTGCAAATGATTTAGAGAGGGCAAGGTAGACAATGGAGTGGATAAAATAAAAGCTCTGCTGACGTTAACCCAACTCGCTTGTGTAGTCAGTGGAGAGTAGATGCCGTCCCTGGCTCAAATATTAATGTCTAAACCGCTGGAAACAAAAGTGAATACACCCCTAAGTGAAAATGTCCAAATTGGGCCCAAAGTGTCAATATTTTGTGTGGCCACCATTATTTTCCAGCACTGCCTTAACCCTCTTGGGCATGGAGTTCACTAGAGCTTCACAGGTTGCTACTGGAGTCCTCTTCCACACCTCCATGACGACATCACGGAGCTGGTGGATGTTAGAGACCTTGTGTTCCTCCACCTTCCATTTGAGGATGCCCCACAGATGCTCAGTAGGGTTTAGCCCATCACCTTCACCCTCAATTTTGTTTGTTATCTTAAATAAAAGACATGCACAAATGCTAAATTCATACAAACATTCCTTTTTAAAAGAAATTATTTTAAAAGCTGTGCTTTAATCATTTATAATTGCATGTGAAACACTTTAATAAACTACTAAACCGTGGTCAAAGTGCTTTACACATAAGCAAATAAAAGAACAGAGAAAAGAGTAGCTGTATAAAAGATATCGTGCATTATGAGAAGAATTTTTTTTTAAATGTAATACTGTAATAAATAAGATTTAAAAACCGATTTCTAGAGATTTTATTAATTTCAAGTTGTACATTGTTTATTGCATTTGCTTTGTTTAAGAAAAAAATATTTTTTTTTAAAGAAAAAATTATCTGCCAACAGAATACCTCAAAAATTGTGAAATTTACTGAAACATTATGCTTTGGGGGTGTTTTTCTGCTAAGGGGACAGGACAACTTCACCGCATCAAAGGGACGATGGACAGGGCCATGTACCATCAAATCTTGGGTGAGAACCTCCTTCCCTCAGCCTGGGCATTGAAAATTCAAAGTAATTACTAAATCATTACCAAGTAGTAAGTCATGTTTTGCAGAGGGGGTCAAATACATATTTCCCTCAATAAAATGCAAATCAATTTATAACATTTTTGACATGCGTTTTTCTGATTTTTTTTTGTTGTTATTCTGTCTCTCACTGTTCAAATTATAGACTGATCGTTTCTTTGTTAGTGGGTGACTGATCATTTATTTATATATATATATATATATATATATATATATATATATATATATATATATATATATATATATATATAATATATATATATCTTTCGCAAGACACTGTATATATATATATATATATATATATATATATATATATATATATATATATATATATATTTATATAAGATGCTCCGTTTGGAGAATGAAAACAAAGTAAACACATTCTTGGTCTCACCAACCCTTTTCTTTTTTTATTTCATTTTATCGTATGTTGTGGCGTGACCTAGACTGGGTTCGTAATACCCACTCAAGCTGTCTTAACAGGTGACTAGTCGCTGCAGCAATCTCTGGGCATCAACTTCAGCCTGAATAAATAAAATATATAGAAAACAACATTAATGTTTCACATTACACAAAACATACAGAAGGGTGCGTCTCAATCAGCTCACTAGATCCCTAGGTGGTGAATCAGTATATAGTGTACGTGAGCTCGGGCACTGGTAAAGACCCTGACTCACTACACATTAGGTTTAAACACCACCCCCTACCCCCACATACAACTTCTTTTTAATTATATTTTTTAATTTGTCTGTATGTAAATATGTTTATGTCTAGAGTATATTTTTGATTTTTAAATCATTAAAGTCATCTAGACTTCAAATAAGTTAATTTTTTTTAAAATCAAAATCATTTGATTAATGGTACTATGATCAGTCATCAATATAATAGCATCGTTGATAGTTAATAATTTCTGATATGATATATTAATGAACATTGTGTTTGAAAATGGTTAACAGGTTATGGTTTATGACTATAATCTCTCTAGGGAGGTCACCTCAGAAAACCCATTTCGGCCGCATTTCAATCTAGTTCTTTCGGTCACTACCCAACCTTCATGACCACAGGTGTAGAAACGAAAATTGCCCAGTAGATCGAGAGTTTTGCCTTCCGACTCAACTCTCTTTTCGTCACAACGGTGCAGTGAAGCGATTGCAACACCGCTCCCGCTGCTCTGATTCTCCGGCCAATCTCATGCTCCAATGTCCCCTCACTCGTGAACAAGACCCGAGGTACTTGAACTCCTTCACTTGGGTTATGTTCTCATTCCCTACCCGGAGTAGGCACTCCATCAGTTTCCTGCTGAGAGCCATGGCCTCAGATTAGGAGGTACTAATCCTCATCCCAGCCGCTTCGCACTCGGCTGCAAACCGATCCAGCAAGTGTTGGTGGTCACGGAACGATGATGCCATTAGGACCACATCATCCGCAAAAAGCAGCGATGAGATCCTCAGGTCACCAAACCGCAACCCCTCCCCACCACGACTACGCCTCGATATCCTGTCCATGAATATCACAAACAGGATTGGTGACAAAGCGCAGTCCTGGCAGAGACCAACCCCCACCTGGAACAAGTCTGACTTCTTGTCGAGCATCCGGACACAACTCTCACTTTGGGCATACAGTGAATGGATAGCCCTAAGAAGGGAACCCTTCACCCCATATTCCCTCAGCACCTCCCACAGTAGACCCCTGGGGACATAGTCATACGCCTTCTCCAGATCCACAAAACACATGTAGACATGTATACTCCCAGGCCCCCTCCAAGATCCTTGCGAGAGTAAAGAGCTGGTCCGTTGTTCCACAACCAGGACGGAATCTGCATTGTTCCTCTTCAATCCGAGGTTTGACTATCGGCCGAACCCTCCGTTCCAGCACATTGGAGAAGACTTTACCAGGGAGGCTGAGAAGTGTGATACCCCTATAATTGGCGCACACTGTCTGGAAACCTTTTTTAAACAAGGGATCCACCAACCCGGTCTGCCACTCCTTGGGCACTGTCCCCGACTTCCACGCAATGTTAAAGAGGCGTGTCATCCAAGACATCCCCTCCACACACAGAGCTATCAGCATTTCTGGACGGATCTCGGCAAAGCCCCGGGGATTGATGAGATCCGTCCAGAAATGCTGATAGCTCTGCTCTGCTCCTTTGCTCCTTTGCCGCTGCTCTGAAATGCTGATGGAGTCCTTCTCCATGTCCTCTCCGAACTTCTCCCACACCCACTGCTTTGCTTCTTCCACGGCAGAAGCTGCAGCCCCTCTGGCCTGCCGGTACCTTGCAACTGCCTCCGGAGTCCCCCGGGATAGCACATCCAGGAAGGCCTCCTTCTTCAACGGTTTCCCTGACCATCGGTGTCCACCATGGTGTTCGAGGGTTACCGCCCCTTGAGGCAACAAATTCTTTGGGACCACAGCTCTCCGCCGCAGCTCCAGCAATGGAAGCTTTGAACATTGCCCACTCGGGTTCAATGCCCCCAACCTCCACAGGGATGTCAGAAAAGTTCCGCCGGAGGTCTGAGTTGAAGATCTCACGGACAGAGGCCTCCTCCAGACGTTCCCAGTTCACCCGCAGTACCCGTTTGGGCTTTCCAGGTCTGTCCAGAGTCTTCCCCCACCCCTTGATCCAACTCACCACCAGATGGTGATCAGTTGACAGCTCCGCCCCTCTCTTCACCTGAGTGTCCAGAACATGCAGCCTCAGATCAGATGATACGATTACAAAATCGATCATAGCCCTTCGGCCTAGGGTGCTCTGGTACCAAGTACACTTATGATCCTTATGTTCGAACATGATATTCGTTATAGACAGTCCATGACTAGCACAGAAGTCCAATAACAAATGCCCGAAAACCCGCTCGGGTTTAGATCAGGGAGGCCGTTCCTCCCAATCACGCCTCTCCAGGTATCTCCATCATTGCCCACATGCGCATTGAAGTCCCCCAGCAGAACTATTGAGTCCTTCTGGTGCCCCATACAGGACTCTATTCAGGGTCTCCAAGAAGGCCTAGTACTCTGAACTGGTGTTCGGTGCATATGCACATACAACAGTCAGAGTTTCCCCCCCCCACAACCCGTAGGCGTAAGGAGGCAACACTCTCGTCCACCAGTGTAAACTCCAACGTAATGGTGCTCAGCTGGGGACTTGTGAGTATCCCCACACCCGCCCGGCGTCTCGCACCGTGGTCATCTCCAGAGTAGAATAGAGTCCATCCCCTATACAGGAGTACAGTTCCAGACCCGAGATCTGTGCGTAGATGTAAGCCCCACCAGATCTAGCCGGTAGGGCTCCACCTCCCGCACAAGTTCCAGTTCCTTCCCCCACAGAGAGGTGACGTTCCATGTCCCCAGAGCCAGCCTCTGCTGCCCAAGTCTGGTCCGTCGAGGCCTCTAACCTTCACTGCCACCCATGTAATAGCGCACCCGACCCCCACGGTTCACCCCACAAGTGGTGGGCCCATAGGATGGAGAGGGGGGTGCCACGTTGCTTTTACGGGCTTTGCCTGCTCAAAACTCAAATCCATTACCTCACAAACAAGTCTATAAGCTTCTGATTGCAAATTCATGATTCATGAAAAAAAGAAGTTTTATTCAATCATGTGCTGATTATTTTAAAACAGGTGCAAGAACAGAAATAAGGAATGAATATAATGAATAATATGGATTAACAATGGTGGCTACACACTGATTTACACTGCAAACATTTTATGGTTACACTATGGTGTCAGTGTTTTTCTGTACCTAATTCAGTTTTCCAGAAAGTCAAATCAAAATTGCATAAATTATGCTAATAAACAGGTTAAGAAATGAAAAAATCTTGATTAACTGGCTAAAGATTTTGGTGCATCACTACAGTTGAATATTAAAAAACAACAAGATTTAACAGTGTGGTAGAAATGCTAAATGTTAGCATTTATAAATGGTTAAATGGTAAATGGTCTGCACTTATATAGCGCTTTACACTGTGTCTCATTTGCCCATTCACACACACACACACACCAATGGTAGCAGAGCTGCCATGCAAGGTGCTAACTTTCCATTGGGAGCAACTTGTGGTTCAGTGTCTTGCCCAAGGACACTTCGGCATGTGGAGTCACGTGGGCCATGAATCGAACCCTACGATTAGTGGACAACCCGCTCTACCACCTGAGCCACAGCCGCCCCATGGTATGATTTGGTATGATTTCTGATGAGTTTGATATGAGAATGTGAGATTTAAACCATATACAGTGCCCACCACTAATATTGGCACCCTTGGTAAATATAAGCAAAGAAGGCTGAACAAAAGATCAACGGCTAAATAATAAAGACAAAATTTGACAGCATCCTTTACTCATATTTACCAAAGGTGCCAATATTAGTGGAGGGCACTGTATGTTCTCGAACCATGTAATTAGTTCTTGGTTCTGGATTCCGATTATTGGACCTTATGGTATTATGGCAGCACTGACTACACTGTAAGCACAGATACACACTCGGGGCTGTTCTTGATGGGAAATCATCTAATCTGACCTGAATTTCTTCCGCCAGATTTAATATAGCATCCAGTTCCTCTTTCTCTTTCTCCAGGTCACTCATCCTAGACTCTGGAATATCACCTGCTTTCCAGTATGGGTCCTGATCAATCGGATGAGCGTATCCGACTGAGTAGTCCTGAGGAATGAGTGGGAAAATTCATATTAATATTATTTACACATCAAGGTTTTACTTTTAACTGTTTGACCTCCCAGCATTCCCTTCATACTGCAACATGTACCATCAAACCTCAACATGCAGACACTGGCTAAAATAACAACACTAGCCATTTTTAGTGATCAGAACAGTACATAAACTTAAAAAGGTTTCTCAGTTCTTACAGGGTAATAGTCACAAGGAGAGTAGGAAGCAGCTGGTTGTTGAAAGCATGGCACTGTTGAATCCAATAAGTCTGGGCTACTGCGCTGATACACTGGGGGTGGGAAACATTGAAGGTTAATAAACGATTAATTTCTTGGTATGACATAAACAACACATCACTAAGATAGATTATTCAGGAACGATTTTACAGCTCCTGTAGCCCCTCTGCACACAGTTTTTGTTCATTCTTTGCCTACTGTATTAAATAACATGTTGAAAAATCAATTTTTAAAGGTGAAAGTCAATTTGTTTTATTCCTTAGTTTTATAAATAAATTGGAAGATATGTAAAATGATAAACAATGAATAAACCATACTAAGACAACAACAACAATGCATTAAGCTGTGCCTGCATCTGCTGCATAAAGAAAAAAATTTTTTTTTTAAAAGCCCACCACATTGCCAAGCACCACGGGGTAATAATCACTCAATTAATGTTAAAAATGAGTTTATGCAAGGCATTGTGGGACTTCCTGCTCATAGATACACACTAATGGCATGAAGGACAATCATGTTCTGACAATGGATTGTAATGGTGTTGATACCTCACTCCTGTACACTCCCACAGCCCTTAGTTTTATACTGAGAAGTTTGAGCTGGTGAAAGGGGACACATTCAAGTAAAATATTAGTTGCTAGATAGATATTATTAGCTGTTAATAGATATTTAAATCCGGCATGCACATGTTGTGTGCTTTTATTTATTTACTTTTACAGCATTTATTTTCTCTTCTAACTTTAGAACTATGTTGTTCAGGCATTAAACATATAACGGTTGTTAGAATGACTCATTAGAAGACTCTGAATATCTGAATTATGCACTGAAGGTTTAATATCAAAACATAGAATTACATTGACTGATATTGGTTATCTTAATTTTTAATCTATTAAAAATGGATATTTGGGACAAAATATAAACAGACATACAGACAGACAGACAGACAGGTAGATACGCCAACACTGAAATTGTGAAACAATGAATTGGGCTCCATCCTAAATAGCATACAATTAAACTATACGTCAGCATACTACTACTTTATTTCTAAAGTAGCGTGCAAATCGAATGCTTATACTAATTAAAGCTGAGCTCACTACTATTATAAAGGGGGCAAAATGTATTAAATCATCACCTGGTGTATAAAACCCATACTGTGAGTGATGGGGTGTGTTGCACCTCTTCTCCTGCAGAGGGACATTACAGGGATGGTGGTAAGGGGTTCCCTGATGTCCAAGCAAGATTGAACCTGAACAGATAAAGACAAGTCAAGTATTCATCCATCCTCTACCGCTTACTCCTTTTCAGGGTCGCGGGGAAACCTGGAGCCTATCCCAGGAAGCATCGGGCACAAGGCAGGGTACACCCTGGACAGGGTGCCAGTCCATCACAGGGTGACGGGTCAAGTATTAATAAACTAAAACTACAGATGATGACAGAGGCCACAAATATATCTAGCTGGCACTGTACTAGCAAAATGATGTACCCTTTCTCATTATTTTAGTCTATTTTCTCTTTTTTCTACATATTCCTATATATGCATCTTTTTTTTTTTGAGCGTTTTTTGGAGCGTTTATGGTAAATTGGCACTATGTGTGAACGAGTGTGTGAATGTGTGTGCGCGCGCGCGTGCTTTGTGATGGACTGGCGTCCCATTCAGGGTGCCCAGTTTTCTCGAGATGAATATATTCTGTCTATTCTTTTTATCTGCTTGTTGAAACACTACCAACCTGTTTTCGTTAAGGCAGAAGTTTCCTGTGGCGAATTCTGCATCGCGTGCTGGAAACGTTTAGACTTCCTGCTGGTCACCTTTAATCCGGCGAGCTTGGCCTTGTTGAGAGGCGTGAGTCGCTTTATTCTGAGCAGAAGCTCAGGCTTATCCCGTTTGAAGTACGGGTTTTGAAAGTGGTGCAGTTGGGCCTTAATAGATGAGATGTTGGTTTGCTTGTCCGAGACGTTGTCTATGCGTTCTTTTCTGAAACCGTACAGGTTCAGCTGGCGAACAAAACTGATGAAGTCCGTCGTTCTGAAGTACTCAGACAGATGCCTGGGTTGGGACAATAGCACTTCAGCTTCAAAGGGTTGCTGATGAACAAGTATTCCTTCCCCGCTGGCGTCCCACCAGATTGATTGAATCTTAGGATCGTTCACCAAACGCCACAACTTGCCAGGGAAGTAATTGGGGTTGATGAAGCTGACAAACGTTTCGTCAACGATTTCCATACCAGCTAAAAAGATTTGTAGCCAGCTGGGTGAAAAAAAAGGAGACTGAATGTAGCAATTACTCTCTAGCACTAACTAGATAGTAGGTGGCTAGCTAACATATAACACATTCATCTTCAGTAACAGCTGAAAATCACTAACAATAACAAGCTATAGCATTGTTATCAAAATTGACCGTTAGAATTGTCAAGACCCAAAGTCATTTCTAAGAGCTACATGATCATGTGTGAAATATTTCTTATATATGAGATCAAACACCTGCGATGTAGTTCCTTTTGATAGTTCTCTCAGCCCTTATCGGTTATCAGCGCCGTTAAAACTGGTCAAGAACCGTTACGTGCACGTACTGGCCTCGAGCGTTTAAATTCAGGAGGCTGGGCAAGTGGGGGCACAGGACAAATTCATGAATATCCTATGAGCTTGCGTGGATCTATCCAATCAGAGTATTCCGTGCCTGTGACCTCGTTCAATCCCAAAGTAAAGTCTTGGTGCGTATTAACGTGTATCGGAAAATAGTGACGAGGCTATTCGGCATATTTTGTAGGAGAAACGTTGAACGTTTAGGTCAGCAGTGGCCCGCGGGGTCTGTTATTCCTCTAGCAGGAAACTTTAGGCCATAAATTATGACAAAATGTGCTAATATATAACTCTTCATTAGGAAACCAAAAATGTGAAGCTGTGGCCTTGTGTTTCTCCAAGGAACTTAAGGCTTTTACAGCAATGGGGATGAATACTTATGAAATAATAACTGTAATGTTTTTATTTGTTGTTGTTTTAAAATAATTTTAACAAATTGTGTTTTTATTGTATTACATATTATGTTAGTGTGTATTGATCCCCCACTTTCATATAAAAGTCAGTTCCAGGTTCGTAAATTCGTACAGACGGCAGTGCTCAACCGTTTTACGGCAAACAAGCATCAGAAACCAGCATCAGATTTAGGTATTAACTTTAATAATAAAGATAAATATGTGAAGTGATAGGTGAGGAGCTGAGAGAGAGTTGCCTGTCCCCCACAGGGAAAACAACTGAACATCTTTTCCTGCTGGAGATCATTCTCTCTCTCACAGCTCCATCTAAGTGGAGGAGCAGCAGTTCACAGGTGGACACCAACTCAAGGCAAGTAATGTTTTTTCTCCTTATCTTTACACATACAGTGGTGTGAAAAAGTGTTTGCCCCCTTCCTCATTTCCTGTTCCTTTGCATGTTTGTCACACTTAAGTGTTTCGGAACATCAAACCAATTTAAACAATAGTCAAGGACAACACAAGTAAACACAAAATGCAATTTGTAAATGAAGGTGTTTATTATTAAAGGTGAAAAAAATCCAAACCATCATGGCCCTGTGTGAAAAAGTGATTGCCCCCTTGTTAAAACATACTATAACTGTGGTTGCCACACCTGAGTTCAATTTCTCTAGCCACACCCAGGCCTGATTATTGCCACACCTGTTCACAATCAAGGCATCACTTAAATAGGAGCTGCTTGACACAGTAAGGTCCACCAGAAGATCCTTAAAAGCTACACATCATGCCGAGACCCAAAGAAATTCAGGAACAATTGAGAAAGAAAGTAATTGAGATCTATCAGTCTGGAAAGGGTTATAAAGCCATTTCCAAAGCTTTTGGGAATCCAGCGAACCACAGTGAGAGCCATTATCCACAAATGGCGAAGACATGGAACAGTGGTGAACCTTCCCAGGAGTGGCCGCCCCCAAAATTACCCCAAGAGCGCAGCGACGACTCATCCAAGAGGTCACAAAAGACCCCACAACAACGTCCAAAGAACTGCAGGCCTCACTTGCCTCAGTTAAGGTCAGCGTTCATGCCTCCACCATCAGGAAAAGACTGGGCAAAAGTGCCTGCATGGCAGAGTTCCAAGGAGGAAACCACTGCTGAGCAAAAAGAACATCAAAGCTCATCTCAATTTCTCCACAACACATCTTGATGATCCCCAAGACTTCTGGGACAACATTCTGTGGACCGATGAGACAAAAGTGGAACTCTTTGGAAGGTGTGTGTCCAAGTATATCTGGCGTAGAAGGAACACTGCATTTCATAAAAAGAACATTATACCAACAGTAAAATATGGTGGTGGTAGTGTGATGGTCTGGGGCTGTTTTGCTGCTTCAGGACCTGGAAGACTTGCCGTGATAAAAGGAACTATGAATTCTGCTGTCTACCAAGAGATCCTGAAGGAGAATGTCCGACCATCTGTTCGTGTACTCAAGCTGAAACGAACTTGGGTTCTGCAGCAGGACAATGATCCTAAACACACCAGCAAGTCCACCACCGAATGGCTGAAGAAAAACAAAATGAAGACTTTGGAGTGGCCTAGCCAAAGTCCTGACCTGAATCCTATTGAGATGTTGTGGTATGACCTTAAAAAGGCCGTTCATGCTCGAAAACCCTCTAATGTAACTGAATTAGGACAATTCTGCAAAGATGAGTGGGCCAAAATTCCTCCAGGACGCTGTAAAAGCCTCATTGCACGTTATCGCAAACGCTTGGTTGCAGTTGTTGCTGCTAAGGGTGGCCCAACCAGTTATTAGGTTTAGGGGGCAATCACTTTTTCACACAGGGCCTTGATGGTTTGGATTTTTTTTCACCTTTAATAATAAACACCTTCATTTACAAATTGCATTTTGTGTTTACTTGTGTTGTCCTTGACTATTGTTTAAATTGGTTTGATGTTCCGAAACACTTAAGTGTGACAAACATGCAAAGGAACAGGAAATGAGGAAGGGGGCAAACACTTTTTCACACCACTGTAGTTATAAATCTGTTACGTAGTTTAATTAAATTAAATCGTTAAACAGTGCATCAGCTATACGGTTTAAAGAGAAGACAGTTAACTAGCACTAATCCCTAAGATTAAATCTACCGAAAATTATTTAAGCTGTGATGTAGAGAGTAGATACTTCTTTTGAATAAAATCTAACATGTTAAGTTCAAGGCTCAAGGTTTACTTCTTCCTGTGGGCCTTTTTGTTTTTATATTACACCCGTTTCCTCACAAAAATGTTAGCTTTCTAGCTACTGAACAGATTAGTTCAGTTTAGCACAGCATGCATTTTAGCTAACATGAGCTTAAAATGGACATTTCATCTTTAAATAACAGCATTTTGTCTGAAGTTGTAAATAGCCGATTTTTTTGTATGCTTTTTAAAGTTCTCAGTGAACATATTAACACTAGCTTGCTGCTAGCTGAAGTTCAGTTGGTTAGTTACACAAGATGGCGGATGGTTACACAAGATGGCGGTTAGTTACACAAGATGGCGCTGTAAGTCTTACCTCAGGGGCTACGAGCACACACGCGGTTACTGCTGCGTGAGAAGTGTTTTATTGTGACTTGTTAAGAAGTTGTTTGTCATCAGAATGAGCGTTTTAACCATTCAAAGACATTAAATCAACTCTACACTTTATTGCTGTGTTCTTCAGTGTGTGAATTCTGAGGGGTATAATTCAGAAAAACTGTTTTTCATGTGTTTCCAGTACTACACATGTACTAAAGAGGTGAGTATCATACAAAATACAGCTTCTTATCAGTAAACAAAAGTGTGTCGTGCTGTTTCAGATCTATAGTAGTGGTTCAGCACAAGCACTTCAGAGTGCTCTCGGTAATCTATCGTGCTTTATTCTATCCTATATTACCCATCTTTCTGTAATAACCCTTTTTTTCACCTTCAGAGGACTTCAGAGGTCTGCGAGTGTTTCCTTGCTAATGTCCACAACAATTTGGTCTCCTGGCTGGGTTGTGTGTGTCTTCTCAGGTTTTCTGGACAACAGTGACCTCCTGACCGGTATGCATCATCGAGAATGTAGAATTTAGAATTTTATGTCATAGGTCATTGCTGTCATCGTGTATTGCTGTCTGTATGAAAGGGAGTCAATCAGTGCGTTTACATGGACAACAATAATCCACTATTAACCCGATTATACGATACTCTGATTAAGAAACTACCATGTAAACAGCAATTTTTAATTACCTTAATCCGATTAAGGTCATACTAGAAGTAAACACAACTGGAATTAAGATATGTGGAGTATTCCTGTTTTAGTCACATTATCGACATGTATTACAGACCTGTACACACCTTAATCACACTATTAACGTTGTGTCGGAGTTTTCACAGCATTTTGCAACAGGACACGTACACAGACGGCAGTGCTCAACCGTTTTACGGCAAACAGCAAAGCTGTGTCCGAAACCGCGCTCTTGCCTGCTATAGGCTTGTAGGGAGAAATACATATATCTCATGACAAATAATTAACTGCACTTGAAGCGTTCGTAAAAACTTTAATTTTTAATTTTAAAAAACAGACAAAACTGTATATGGTACCATAACGCAGACCTACTGTACATTGATATGTGAAATTCTGGAGGGACCTTGGACGATGTGGCACGGTGACATGATGTGTGACATTAATCCGTCTATGTTCTATAAAATGTAAAACAGGAACATGAGAGGAGTATTCTAAAAGTGACTCATGTAAACACCTTAATCACAATATTGTTTTTTTTTAGAGTAAGGTCAACAATTAGATTACTGCTGTCCATGTAAATATAGCCAACGATATAAGAAATGAGTGTATTACATCAAGAGAGAAGTATTACATGTAGCATGTTAAATTTATTAAAACTTTGAAAGTTACAGAAGCTGTAAAATATATATATATATCCAAAAGGTTCACATACTTTTTCTTATATATATATATATATATATATACATAAGAAAAAGTATGTGAACCTTTTGGAATTTCATGGTTTTCTGAATAAATTTGTCATAAAATGTGATCTGATCTGCATCTAAGTCAGGGGTATTGACAACTATAATGCGTCTAAAATACTAACACAAATAAATTCTGATCCCTCATGTCTTTATTGAGAACAACCAAAAAAAACTCATAGTGCTTGTGGAAAAAGTATGTGAACCCTTGAGTTAATGACCTCAAAAAAGCTTTTTTTGCACACCTGGAGTCTCGTTAAGAAAATGAGTTTGGAGGTGTGAACTACAGCTACTTTGACTCATAAAAACCCCTCAAACTTTTGGAGTTTGCTCTGCACAAGAAGCACACGCTTATGTGAGCCAAGCCTCACCAAAAAGAGCATTCAGAGGATCTATGATCAAGAATAGTTGATGTACATAAAGCTGGCAAGGGTCACAAAGTGATTTCAAAGACTTTAGAAATTCACCAGTCTACAGTTAGGCAAACATTCTACAAATGGAGACACTTTGGGACTGTTGCCACTCTACCAAGAAGTGGGTGTCCAGTCAAAATGACACCAAGAGCACATTGAAGACTCATCAGTGAGGTAAAGAAACAACCCTGAATGACAGCCAAAGATTTGAAGGCATCATTGGAACTGGATATCATCCCTGTTCATGATTCTACAATACGTAAAACACTGAACAAGTAGGGTATCTACGGCAGGACACCATGAAGGAAGAGGAAACGTCATGATTTGGGCCTGCTTTGCTGCATCAGGGCCTGGCCAGCTTGTAATCATTGAGGGGAAGATGAATTCCCAAGAATACCCAGACAATTCTTCAGGATAATGTGAGAATGTCTGTACATCTGCTGAAACTGTGTAGAAGTTGGGTGATGCAACAGGACAACGACCCAAAACACCGGAGCAAGTCCACAACAGAATGGCTTCAGAAAAACTAAATCCGCCTTTTGGAGTGACCAAGTCTGCCCCAGACCTCAACCCAATAGAGATGCTATGGAATGACTTGAAGAGAGCCATACACATGAGACGTTCCAAAGAATATGACCGAGTTAAAGCAGTTCTGCAGGAAGAATGGTCTAAAATTCCTCCTGAACAATGTGCAGGTCTGATTCACAGCTACAGGAAGCGCCTGGGTGAGGTTATTGCTGCCAAGGGGGGGTCAACCAGTTATTAATTCTAAGGGTTCACTTACTTTTTCCACTGCCATTTTGAATGTTGAATGAGTGTGTTCAATAAAGACATGAGGGATCAGAATTTATTTGTGTTATTATTTTAGACGCATTATATTTTCAATACCCCTATATATATATATGACACATGCTGTGGTTTGTTCAGGGTGTTCATATGTTGGTCCTAATCATATTTATGCGAGTGAATTATGGAAAAGGCTGTTTGAACCACACTGTAAACCCGGATAAGTTGAATGTACTTAATTTTTTTAAGGAAACCACTTTCCTCAGATTTTTAAGTAATGTTTACTAAATAACTTAAGTGAACTTAACTTAAACATTCCAGCCCTTCCAACAATTATTTTTAAGCTCAATGCTCTAAATTCCAAGTTGATTTAAATCAAAATCATTTGTAATATTAATTACTCTGTCCAATTTTTCACGTGTCGTGTCCACAGGCAAGTAGGAAGGATGCAATTGCAGTTCGAACAGAGACTTTTATTTATAGTAATGAAAGCAAACAAAACAGAAACAAGAAACGTAACTCACAATCCGTGACTTGACCCAACATGACAAGATGAGGCGGAGACATGATGTCACCCATAGCAACACAGATGACAAGAGGTAATACACGTGTCCATCTGTCAAAGTTGTAAACAACCGAGAGGCCGGTGCATGCGCACCCACACGTGCGCTCACGTATTCCACAGCGCGCCGCACAAAAGGGGGACTCATGACACAATTCCATCCATCCATCTTCAACCGCTTATTCCTGCTTCAGGGTCGCGGGGAACCTGGAGCCTATCCCAGGAAGCATCGGGCACAAGGCGGGGTACACCCTGGACAGGGTGCCAGTCCATCGCAGGGCACAATCACATACACACTCACACACCCATTCATACACTACGGACAATTTACCAAGCTGCCAATCAACCTACCATGCATGTCTTTGGACTGGGGGAGGAAACCAGAGTACCCCCACAACACAGGGAGAACATGCAAACTCATGGCCCCGGCGGGAATTGAACCCCGGGCCCTGGAGGTGTGAGGCGAACGTGCTAACCACTAAGCCACCGTGCGCCCAACTTTAAACTCATTAAATTATATATTAAAAAATGCAAGCAAATACCAAAAGTAAAAAAAATGTTTTATTATCAACTGAAATATTTTAATTTGAAAATAACAACACACACAGTCAAGAAAATAATTTGCCAAATTTTACTTCCTAAAGATGTGGTCTCCTGAACTATCAGTGTGAGGCAACTTGTCCGTAAACGTTATTCTAAAAGTGCAACGTTACAAAGTTTCTCTTTTTGGCATTGTAACTGAAAAAATATATAATAATAGAATAGAATAGAATAGAATAGAATAGAATAGAATAGAATAGAATAGAATAGAATAGAATAGAACAGAATAGACACACACAGAGAGAGGGAAATAAGTATTGGACGCATCAATATTTCAGTAAATATATTTCCAATGAGACTACTCACATGAAATGTTCACTCGACATCAGTATTGTACCACTGTATATAAATTAAATAAATTTCACATTTCTATCAAATAGGAACATTGCAAATAATAATTGAATCAAACCACAAAATCAGGTCCAATATCATAAAAGATGCACATGAACATTACAAATGAACCACTTGCTAGTGGAGCCGTAATAGAACAATCCGGAGGCCCATTTTACTATTAGCTGACTTTTCAAAGATTGAATTTTGGGTCCCAGGTTGAGTATTACCCGCTGAATAAAGTGGAAACTGTTTTTCATACACTTAGGATAGCTCAAAAACAGTGTATAAATCAATCCGAAAAGAACACAGAAGGCCTGAGGCAGGTCGGACAGTTCATCCATCACCAAACTCCCTTCAAGACGATGCTCACTTTGAATGGGTTTAGCTGAGGACTTTCTGATTCCAAGCAGAGGATCCCCACTGGAGTTTGACAGTTACATCCCAACAGAGAAAGAAACAGATTGATGAAAAAAATGTCAGCTGAACTCGTTGGGTAGGGGTTTAAGCGTGAGAAAACGTCCAAAATTGTTTAAAACAATGTTTTTCACTGTTAAAAATGAACAGACAAAAATGTCTGTGAGTTCAAGCAAGATTGTGTCCACCGCGTGCGAGTGAATAGCTAGCTAGTTAAAAGCTGAAAACAATGGGGAACCTCGAATGGGGAAGAAAACTATAAAAATTGACAAACAAAAAAATGTCCGCAGAATTCACCTGGCAGGGATTCAAACAATATTTTCACAGTTAAAATTAACAGTCGAAAAAAATGTCCCTTGAACTAGTCTGGTTCAAGTATAATTGGGAGAAAACGTCCAAAATTTTTCAAACTATATTTTTTTATTACTCACAAACAGCCTCTCAGTGCAAAATAGAAACAATAAAAACTGGCTAAAACATACTTTCGAACCACTCATCAACAGCTCCTCGAATTCACTTGCAAACACAAGAAAAAATGGCTTCCCTTGACTCTGCAACAGCTAACCAGAAGGGAGGTGTGGTCAGGGAAATTTTTTTTCATCATTTTAATCCATTTAACTTAAAATGATTCATTCATTGATATATGTCTACAAATTAGTAGAATCTACTGAAATATTTTAGTAATGCACTCAAACTTAAATAATGTAAGTATGTTGTAATTAAATTGTTAAGTAGATATGAAATCTGGGCTAACAGTGCAATATGATGTATGGGTTAAAGAATGTGCTTTCTCAGAAAAAGGTAGTTTTAGTCTCAGACAGTTTGAACAACCGAAATTTAATTTGGAGACAAAGGAGAGAGAGAGAGACCCCTAAAACAAAGAGCGAAGTGACGTTTTTGGCTGACTGGGAAGGCATTTGCTGAAGGGCAGAGTGAGGCACATAGAAGAGAGAAAAAATGTCAGGCCTGGCCCTCATCTGTTTCTCAGTGTGCTAAATTGCAGAAAGCCTATCCCGACCTGGATGCCGCCCCACTGCGACACCCACAGCCAGTAAGGAGGGAGGAATCTGCAGTTTCAGAGGCACCTCCTCACAATGAAGCGGCCCAGCCTATAAAAAATAGCAAAGTGTAAAAAACAAGACACAGAGACTGTATCACAGTACCTGTCCAGGCTCACTGAGATCCATGATGCAACCTAAGGCTTGGAGAAATCTGACTGCGGGCAGATTGGCCGTTAGCAGACACAGCATGGGAGGCGCATCTCAGAAACAGCTTTATGTATGGCATGAAAGCAGAAATTGCCACTATAATCAAACAACAGTGTATTGCCTGGGACACCGGAAACCTCACACAAGTGGAGAGGTATGCAATCCATGCGGAGAAGCTCCTATGAGAGGCAAAGGAAAGAAAGATGGAGAGGAGGGACCAAAATGCACGCAGACAAGGAAGACCCGGCCGACAAGGCTATGGACCAGGATTAAACTGTTACAACTGTGGAAAAGTTGGACATTTTGCAGGAGACTGTCCAGAGCAGAAGTGAACCAACGGGCGGAGCTAAGGGAAGGGTGAGACACCTGGGAACAGAAGAGGTGACATCAGACACCCAAACTATCAGGTAGCTCACAAAGAACAGGAATATATGCACACACCCACATCCAACATTAGTCAGATTAGTCAGGTGAACTAGCAGACTGCTAATGATAAGCAATTAATTAATCATTATATATATATAATTAATATATATATATATATATATATATATATATATATATATATATATATATATATATATATATATATATATATATATATATATATATATATATATATATATATATATATATATATATATATATAAAAATATATATATATATATATATATACATATACAGAACAGGTTATGGTTATATATATGACAAGTTTATATATGTATAAACTTCTGATGCTACTGCTTCCACTGTAATGCTCCCTCATTAGCTTTGCTTACAATATCAACATGTATATGAACCGGCCATGAAATTTATCAAGAGATTTGGTGAGAATCTATTACTTTGGTCCTGATCTTGCTTGTGTACACTGTTTACTACATTTTTGAAAGACTTTTTTTCCCCCTTTTCTTCATAGAATTACTTCAGGCGCTGATATAACATACATTTCAGTAGTCCTATCACATTATTAACATTCAACAGAGTGGATCATACTACATCCAATGGCCCGAAGACCAGCCAACACCATTATGAAGTATATTATGAAGGTGGAACCATTATGAAGTATATGTCCTCTCCCGTTGTAGTAAATGAAACCTTTAAGAGCACACCAGAATGAGAATGAGGACGTTCTGACAGATGGACTGTTGAAGATATGAACCCAGGCACAGACTAAAAGAACACACACACAAAGGAAATTAGGATGGAGTTGTTTATTAACAGAATATATCCAAAAGAACATTAACAAAAAAAGAAGCATTACTCTTGGCTTTTTACAGAATAAAGTTTCACAGTATGTCATATTGGGTGCTTGGTTCTTGCCAATGCCAAGGCCATTGTGAAGTGTGTGTGCACTTAGGTGCAACTGAGAGTGAGGGCGTTCGGGGAAAATGTGAGAATGGCTTTGTGTGGATGCATCTTGGAAAGTCCAGGGTTCGCTTGGAAGGCCCAGGCTTGATGTTTGACCATGTGTCTAAGTTAGAAGAACACATAAAAATACAGAATAAGTTACAAGCACAAGTCTGACCATAAAAAGGGTCAGGCAAGGAGCGAAGATAGCGGAGACTGCGCTAGAGAATAGATAACAACATTTATGATGATGTTCAAATAATAATTCAGCATTTGTAGTGCATCCTATAGAGACTGTGTCTGTTCCCTAAGCTAAACAAATACGCAGAAATGATCAGAAAGCTTGTTTTAGTAACCTAATTAACATAAAATGAGTTCATAAAATGAGATCATAAACAGGGCGCATAAACGTTCGCCTCACACCTCCAGGGTCCGGGGTTCGATTCCCGCCAGGGCCATGTGTGTGTGGAGATTGCATGTTCTCCCCGTGCTGCGGGGGTTTCCTCCGGGTACTCCGGTTTCCTCCCCCAGTCCAAAGACATGCATGGTAGGTTGATTGGCGTGTCTAAAAATCGTCCGTAGTGTATGAATGGGTGTGTGAGTGTATGTGATTGTGCCTTGCGATGGACTGGCACCCTGTCCAGGGTGTACCCCGTATTGTGCCTGATGCTTCCTGGGATAGGCTCCAGGTTCCCCGCGACCCTGAAGAAGGAATAAGCGGTTGAAGATGGATGGATGGAGATCATAAACATAATGCACAGCCAGCAGCTTTGATCTGAAGCTAGGACTGTTAAACATTAGCTCTCTTTCGTCTACAGCAATTATTGTTAATGAAACAATCACTGATCAGGTGTTTAACCAAACGAGTACATGGCACTAAATGAAGCCAGTCCTCCTGGATACAATTATATACATCAGCCTCGTCTAACTGGCAGAGGAGGAGGTGTTGCATTCAGTTATAATCATAATGTAGGCGTCACACAAAAACCTAGTTATAAATTTAACTCTTTTGAAGTACTCTATAATAGTATATCATATGTAGCCACAAAAAAAGTCGATTCAGCTAATTATTATTTACAGACCCAAGCCATATTCTGAATTCCTTGGTGAATTTGCAGATTTTATTATGAACTTGGTTGTTTTGTTAGATAAAGCATCAATTGTTGACAGTTTTAATATTCATTTTGATAACCCAAAAGACCCGCTGAGAACAATGGTTGTGTCCATTTTAGATTCAGTAGGGGTCAATCAGAATGTAATAGTACCCACTCATAATGATGGTCAGACTCTTGAACTTATATTAACATAAGGGTTAAATATTGGAAATATAGTCACACTTCCGCAGTCTGAAGCGATCTCAGCTCATTCAAATTATGTATTGATCATAATATTTGCACCTTGCCACGCTACCATGTCAAACGTAAATTCACAACTACACAGTGTTTCACCACCCTAAAAACAATCCTAGATTTCTATTCAACAAAACTGTACTTGACCCCTGTCAATTGTCCAGCTATAGGCCAATATCAAATCTCCTGTTTATCTCCAAGATCTTAGAAATGACTGTAGCACAGCAGCTATGCTCATACCTACAAAGGAAAAATATTCATGAAATGTATCAGTCAGGATTTAGGCCTCATCATAGCACAGAGAGTTAAAGTGGTAAATGACCTACTACTACTGGTGTCTGATCAAGGTTGTATGTGCTTCCTTGTGTTGCTTGACCTTAGTGCAGCTTTTGATACCATTGATCATACTATTCTCCTTGGTAGACTAGAAAACATTGTTGGCATTAAGGCAATGGCCCTCTCCTGGTTCAGGTCTTAATTGACTGATCGCTATCAGTTCGTATATGTAAATGGAGATTTATCTGTGCATAATGAGGTAAGGTTTGGTGTTCTGCAAGGTTCTGTTTTAGGCCTATTTCTCTTTTCTTTATATATGCTACCTCTGGGTCAAATTATTCCTAAACATGGAATTAGCTACCACTGTTATGCTGATGACACACAGTTGTTTCAGTGAAGCTGGACAACAGACACCAGCTCAATAAAATTGAGGATTGTGTAAAGGACATTAGACATTGGATGCTTATTAACTTCCTTTTACTTAACTCTGACAACTCTGATTGGTAGACATACTAGGGCGGCTGTGGCGCAGTTGGTAGAGTGGGTTGTCCACTGATCGTAGGGTTGCCAGTTCGATTCCCAGCCCGGGTAACTCCACATGCCGAAGTGTCCTTGGGCAAGACACTGAACCCCAAGTTGCTGCTACCATTGGTGTGTGAATGGGACACAGTGTAAAGTGCTTTGGATAAAAGCGCTATATAAGTGCATATTTACCATTACATACTGAGGTAAGGTTTGGTGCTCCACAAGGTTCTGTTTTAGGCCCACTGCTTTTTACTTTATATATGCTACCTCTGGGTCAAATTATTGGAATAAACATGGAATTATTCCATTATGTTTATGGAAACATGGAACTACCACTGTTATGCTGATGACACACACTTGTTTCAGCGAAGCCGGACAACAGACACCAGCTCAATAAAGTTGAGGATTGTGTAAAGGACATTAGACATTGGATGCTTATTAACTTCCTTTTACTTAACTCTGACAAGGCTGTACTACTACTAGGATCAGATGCAGCTAGAAGTAAGCTTTCTGATTACATAGTAACTCTGGATGACCTTTCTGTTTCATCATGTGCAGCAGTAAAATACCTTGGAGTGATTATTGACTCCAGCCTATCATTTGACTCTCATGTAGATAATATTACTAGGATAGCCTTCTTTCACCTCAGAAATATTGCTAAGATAAGAAATATAATGTCACTACACTATGCAGAAAAATTTGTTCATGCTTTCATCACCTCTAGGCTGGATTACTGTAATGCCTTACTGTCTGGATGTTCCAGTAGCAGCTTAAAAAAGCTCAATTTAGTCCAGAATGCAGCTGCAAGAGTCCTAACTAGAATCAGAAGATACGACCACATCACCCCGATCTTATCCACACTGCACTGGCTCCCAGTGAAATTTCGCATTGATTATAAAATACGATTATTGACCTATAAAGCATGAATGGTCTCGCGCCACAGTATCTAAACTAACGTTTGGTCTTTTATGATCTGCCACACCTACTTCTATAAAAAGGTGAAGGCTATTTGACGGTACCTTGAATAGTGAGGGCTACAGCAGGGGGAAGAGCTTTCTCTTACAAAGCCACACAGTTATGGAACAGTCTTCCAAATAGTGTTTGGGACTCAGACACAGTCTCAGCGTTTAAGTCCAGGCTTAAAACATATTTGTTTATTCAAGCTTACCATGAGTAGACTTTTTTTTATGCAGTGTATACTGTCTTATCCATTACGAGACAATACGCACACATTAGAGTCTCTCCCTCTCTTTCCCTCTCTCTCCGTCTCTCGTTCTGTTGAGCTACACAATACTCCCGAGAGATGCCAGTAATCCTGATCCTTTCTACTTTCCAGACCGGCCTGATCCATACTGATGCCCTACTTATGGAGGCTAAATTCTGCTGCTGAGGATGGCCCCAGGCAGTGCAGCCTGCAGATTGCTGAGATTTCTGAGGGTGGCGCTACTGGAAATACCATGGAAATGGATTTGGACCTCAATTTCACATGGACAATTTTGCTGTGGTTGCTGGGACTACGGTTGCTGCTATGGCCTTAGGACTGCAATTACCACATGCAGTTTTGAACTCAAGCCTCCTTGGATCAGTTCAACAAAACAGACTTAAAACTATATTAAATATTAAAACTATAATAACCTTCCCTTTAATCTCACACTATCCGTCGTTACCCAGATGAGGACGGGTTCCCTTCGGAGTCTGGTTCCTCTCAAGGTTTCTTCCTCGTATCATCTTAGGGAGTTTTTCCTCGCCACAGTCGCCACAGTCTTGCTCAATTGGGATAAATAAAACAGACCAGAGATGAGGAAAGTTTAGAGCAGCATTAAATAGAAATCCCAAGACTCCTTAGAGATAACGGGAAGGTACATAATGTTGATACGTGTGGATACTTGTGGCTGGATGTGCAAAAGAGGAAACGTGTGATTGGTTAAAGTTGGAACATGTATGAGAATGTATATAAGGAGACTGTAAGCCAGCGGAGCCTCGGTGCAAGTTACATATTCATAGCACGAGCACACCTGGTACCAGTTAGTTTGTTTGCGGTCTTGCTTGACTGCTAATAAGCCTACTTCATCTGAATCCAGCTCAGCTGTTTTATTCATCTCGAGTGGAAGAGATCTTTTCATTCGTTTATAGTTTGAATATGTGAGCTAGCTGGGTCAGTGTAGGTTGGAGACGCAAATTATCCTGAAGAGCCATGCTTCTTCAGGAAGTCAACTTATCTGTTTATAGACTTCAGAATTTAACAATGAAATCGTATGTTTTTTCAACATTGCTACTCAGACGTTTTGTACTTTAGTCTAATTTATCCAACATTCAATAAAAAAAATAAGGCCTTTCCTTTGTAAACAGAGCACCCACATCTATGAAATGAGCGACAAAGACGACCCATAGACCAGTCATAAGGCTTGGATGAACCATTCTCAATCTCATTACCCTCTACACACAGGTCAGCACAGTTGTTCAGCAGTATTTGCACAAGGTCTGTATGCACACTTCAAAATAAAAGCCTGTGCACAACTGCAAAAAAAAAATTTAAATAGTTCTTTATTACATTGATCTCAAATTCAATTCAATTTTATTTGAATGTCGCTTTTACAACATTAACACGGATTTATCTGTAAGCGTTTTAATTGTAGAGATGGCAAAGGCCTTGGGCATTATTCATTCATTCTCTAGAACGCCTTTGTCTTGGTCAGGGTTGCAGTTAATCAAGAGTATCCTAGGAACTCTGTGCACTGTCCAGACACACGCACAAAGTCACACCTAGGGTAAATTTAGCATAGCTAATCCGCCTACTGTCAGCGTTCGGAGAGTGAGAGGAGGACCCCATGTCTTTTTGAATAGAAAACAGCTTTATGGTCCCTGAAATGAGTTGTGGTAATATTTTATTGCAAATGCGCAATTTGTGCTTGAAAGAATCCTAGAAAACAAGATGGAGGAGCTTCTTTTATACATTTACAATATTAGCAAAATCAGCCAAAAATGACTTGAACCTGAGCAAACCGTTTCTTATTTACAAGTAAACCGGTTGTAAATAATGAATGTAATCAAACTCCGCTGTATTTAGTTCTTTATTACTACATCATATCAAGATTCTCTTTGTGTCCTGTGAGGGGAAAAAAAAAAACAAAAAAAAAAAACAAAAACATTTTGGTGACACATGGCTCCCAAAATACAGATTTTTTTGTGTGTTTGTTTATAATTATATTTTACAGGCAAGTCATTTCAGAATGAAAAAATAATGGAATTTATTTTGTTACATAAAATGTGAAAATGTTGACACCAAAGTGGCAAAAAAAAAAAAAAAAAGGAAGAAAGAAAAAGATGAAACTCTAGCCTCTCTAAACGTGAACAAGGGAATAAACTTATTTACATATAATGTACTCCTGAGATTTAAATAGTTTCAGTTGCAACACTTACAGGCGACATCAGAAAACAATATTAATGTTACAGAGCTCTAAACCTGGCACTGAAGGATCCTAGAACACAAAGTTAATTATGCAGTCAATCAAATACGATGACGTGACATTTCTGCATTGGGGTCAAATGACTTGAGTTAATGCCACCCATCACAGGCCTATAGACCACAGTATAAAATGATAAGTGAACAATAAGGGCAATTTCACAAGCTTAGTATTATAAAAGGTTCTGTCTCCCATTCATTCTTCACCAAAACTATTGTGAGAATAGTAAGGTCATAATTGTTTATCCTTATCATCCAAAATGAACAGAGCATTTTTGTGCAAGAATTGTGAAAGAACAAGCTGTAAACAGTTTGCATTAGCCCTAGCCAAACCTAACCCTAAGCCGAGGCTTAGTTTTAATCAGATATCTAAATTAAAAGATCCCAAAGTTTAATTCTCACATCTAACCAAACAAGTTTAATTTTAGGACGAATAAAACCTGAGAAGATAATCGACACCTTTTGCTGGGAACATAATGCGCTCTTATAAAGTGGCCACAAGTTCTTTGTTCTGAAGACAAAATGTTTGTACCAAATGTGTTTCACATCGTGTGTGATTATGCACTACTCATCACTGCAGCCTGGACCCTCTAGACCAGGGGAAGTATTGCTCAAAGTGAGCTGGTACCCCAGGCTTATTTCAGGTCACTCAAGCCTGGATAATTGTGTCACTTGCTTCAATAATCTTAAGCCCCACTCAGATACTATGGCAAGAGATGCTTTTGGCAAGCCTGCTCTGTGTCGGGCTAATAGTGAAGTTTAGTCTAGCTTGATCAATACCATGGGGGGGTGGGGGGATGATAAAGGAGTGTGTAGCCCATAGCCAAGGGCACAGAGCAGTCAGTCTACCCGCTCCTGCCATTCACAAATTGCAATAAAGGCACCGAACAGCTAAGGTGGTCCACAGATGAAGTTCGCTATTAGAAAGTGCGAAACATGAAGTGACATGTCTGGCTAGGTTAAGCCTGACTATTTCGAAGAAGCCTGGATTTTAACAACTCACTGCGTGGAATATCCCCCAGGGTTTGGTAGCCATGGTCAAAATACAGAAACATGAATTCATGCAAGTTAGTTGCCGTACCATTTTACTTTTTGTTTTGCTGTCTGTCGAGTTGTTAATATGACTTTTAGACGGCAAAAGCAGACTCGTATCAAATGAAAACCGCCTCGGTGCATGGCCAGCAATGGTGTTCCTGCTTCTAGCCATTGCTCTACAAGCAATCAAATTGTCCTGACACATGCAGTAGAAACACACGTGTATGTACACAAACATGCACACATACTCACACGAACAAAAATGACCGACGTGTTTTGTGCAAGAAGAATCGTTAAACACCAGCTTAATGGTCAGTGATGAGTGATTTTTTGTCTATTCCTTGAATGGAGAACACAGAACATTGCTATACTTTGCAGAAGAAATGATTTCACATTGTTTACTTTCCGTAAAGAAAAAAAAAAAAAGAATATATCCAAACAGTCTTTTTTGTCCAACTGAAAACAATGAGCCATTACTCCCATCATTTGTGTGAAATATCCAATTACTGAGTTTACTGATTTGACTCCTTTTGCATGGTTTTCTGATGTTTATAGCCTTTTTCATGTCACTGAGATGTAATCTGTCCATATCTCTTCTTTAGAATTTCCTCTAATGTGTGTTAGTGTCAGGGGTGGAGGCTGAGGAGGGGCTTGGGGGGGTAGAGGCTCGTGAGGTGTTGGAGGTTTTTTCCAAGCTGGGGCTCTGGGCTGGGCCGCTCTCAGGGGCTTTGGTCAGGACGCGTGTATTAAGAGCGGACACTGCTTTGGGTTGAGCTTGGAGGCCCGGGCTGCAGATCAGGTGGTGACGCTCCCAGTCTTTGTGCTGGCAGAAGGAGCCGCAATAGCGAGCCGCATTACAACCACTGCACGTCTCACTCGCCTTCCGACCACAGTTCCAGCAGCACTGACCGAAAACAAGAGCAAGAGTTTGTGTGGGTGGAACTGAGGGCATGCTTAGTTCAGCAGATACAGATACTTAGACCCGATATGGGCTCACAGATGGATTAAAAAGAGACACTTACCTCACTGGAGTCCTCTTGTTCGTTGATGACCTGAATTGCATCTTCTGTGGCTTTCCTTTTGGCTTCAGCCAGAGTTTTATCCATCTTTGCTCTCTCAGCTGCGATCATTTCAAAAGCCTTCTGCTCTGCCTCTGCCACCGCCTTTTGCACCTCATCCATTGCCTGCCGCTTCACCTCGTTCACCGCTTCCTCTACAGTAGTCATGCAGAATCAAAAAGGTTACAATCTGAGCCGCTGATTACAATACAAAAAAAAGAATCAAATATTAGTATTTCTCTTCTTCAGATATAAAATGTGTCTATGCAGGACATCTATAAGGATTAGACGGGTTGTATAATGCTCATAAATGCCAGATAAGATCGGAACTAAGGAACAGGTGCGTGTGGGGGTAGTAAACAGGTTTCCTAGGGTTGCCACTCTTACCAGCTTTCCTCCAGATCTCATCAGGCACATAGCCAGGGCCAGCATGCAGAGAGAGCTCCCGCTGAGGATCTGAAAGATGAAGAGAATGTTCACATTAAAACACGGTGCTCAATACCAGAAGAGGCCAATGCAGGGTGGGTGGGGGGCAGTCATATAGAAGGTAACTTGGTTTTGGGCAGGGACTGATCACAGATGGTAGAAATGAGTGACTGCCAGAAAGCAGACCTCAAACAACACACACTCCTAATGTAGCAGCCTGGACACAAGCATACAACACCTGCTCACTCAGCAGGCACACTGGCAGGCAGGCACACGCACGGAGTCCATTAGTCAGAACACACAGTCAGTTGGAGCTTAGTACTGTAGTGCCTCAGATCACCACAAGAGGGCACAAATAAGTCACTCGACCCTCAAACATCCATGAACTTTTACACAAACATTTTTAGATCAGTTGTTAATGGAACAACCCCCTGCCCCATCATGTGCTAAACCAGTTCAATATTATTATTATTATTATTATTAATATTATTAAGTACTAGAGAACTCACCAGAGCTGACTGCATCAGCAGAGAGTGGACTGTGTGATTTGGAGAAGGACACAGCGCTGGGAGTTGGAGCGCCCTTGCGTGCACCGTCAAGCTGATTGGACCTCCGTCGCCAATAGTTGAGCTCCTCACGGTCTGATTCCTGACAGCGCCTCAGGACGCTCACTGAACGCCTCGTCTTCTCCACCATGTCCACGATACAGTTCAGCACCTATAATGGTCATTGGGTTTTTTGTTTTTAAGATTTGTTTGTCGTTTTAGCTGTTCCTCTGTAAATGCTCAAATTCATACTGACTCAACATGAATTAGAGTCTGTATGTTGACATCTGAACACAAGAGCCACTGTTTTTCCCTATGTGATTCCCAACATTAATTCTTAATTGTAATACATGTGCATTATTATAAAGTACACATGTAAATGCTGTTCTGCAGCTTATTTGATGTATACTTAGACCAAGTGCGAATTATCGAGAAGTACTTCTTACATGGTCTAGATGTCGCCATTCGTCAGCCCACTCTCTCTCGGTCAGTCTGTGGTCGACTGGCTCCTCATGGTAGCCCCCATTAGAGCCTGATTACAAAACATGAGAACATTCAGATCTAGGGGACATAGCACACATAAAATTAGGATATTTATAACTTACAGAAGAAGAAGGAAAAAAAGACGAAGACAAAGTCAAATAAAAAAAAAATTTTTTTAAATAAAAAACAGAAATAATTGAAAAAATACAAAAAAAAAAAAAAAAAAAAAAAAAAAAACACTAAGACAATGATAATACGATGATGAAAAACAGACTGCAAAAAGACCACATCACTCACAACCCACATCTGGAGCTCAGCTGTCAGAGTGCATTCTCCACCTCATAGTGCACACACACACTCAACATTCCTTCAGGGAGCCGCTCTGGCTGAGCGGAGCAGGCCACTTCTAAACAAATCAAGGCTTGGATATGAGGCTCTAACAACACCCTTGCACGCGTGCACTCACACAGAGCCCACCATCAGTGTCGGGATGTTTCTACTCCTATTGCAGTTCAAACGCTCTTTAATGAAGATTGAGTATTGTGCAGAGGGAACTGGCAGAAGTTCAAAACAAGCATGAGTGGATTTAGCCCCTGCCTCTATCAATTTACTTAAATGACCTCTACCCTCTTTGCATTCCTCTCTACCATGGTCTTGTTAATGTACAGGAATGGACAGATTTCTTTAATCTAGCCATTCGTCCATGTATAGAGCCATCGCTCATTATCTACCGACATTAACCCATGTAATGGTCCATTTGATTTGCATAGTTTTTGCATGGACTACTTCCATTATGTGAATGTGCATGGGTGCACATGCAAGAACGGTAATTACCCGGTAGTCGTGGCCTGTCTTTCAGCTCTCTGAGCTCCAGGATGCGATGGGGCTCTCTGTACAGGTGTGGGGTGCTGATGTCATCCAGGGCGTAGTGCTGGAGAGGGGGTGGGGTCGGATGAATCTGGAGTGGCACAGGATGGGCAGGGCTATGTCTGGGGGCGGGGCTAATGGTGCAGATCCGCTTGGCTGGAGGCTCTAATGGCGCTGGGGGTCGCTCGTGGAAGCCATTTTCTTTGGCTCTAATTAAAGATGGTTAATAAAGGAAAATGATAGGTCATATTATGGTCAAACTGAGAAAACCGCTTTGTCCAGTGCATGTTGTGCGGGTACCTGCTAGGGCTGTGTCTCTTGCTGTGGTCGCTTGGCTCTAGCAGTAGCTCGGTGGAATCAGCGGGAGAAGGTGCAGCTGTGCTGAGCAGCAAGTGCTCGTGTTGGGACAGATACTGTGCTGGAGTCTGCTTAGCTGCTCGTGCACAATGCAGCAGCTCTCTCTGTAGCAATGGTAGATTTGCCTACAAGGGAAAAAAAATGCATAAGTGTGTCAGAGGCGTCTTCACATAGTTTCTATTTTCTCCATCTTTGATATGGTAGTGATGAATTGGAACAAGTTATCTGTATTGCCCAATTTCAATTTTTATTTATTTTTTACAGCCTGCAGATATGCAAGCGGTTTCATCTTTTCCCTTAAGCTGGTTCAAATTAGCCACCCCCACACAATGGTCCTGAATCGGGGCTTAGAATCAATCTGTGCAAAAACCTCAAAGCAGCCTCCGTGTCTGGGTCTTTGGCGTCTGCATGCAGTCTTTGATTGATGGAGGCCCTGCTCAGCATTACTAAACACTCCCTTAGCATTACGTCCCCCTCCAGACTACTGTTGGCTTTAACGTCTCCAGACAAAATACACACTAAATCGGCCATGTAAAAACTCCAGAGATGAGGGGAGGAGAAAAGATTTGCAAAGTTGTCAAGATGACACAAAACAGATCTATAGCATTCCTTGCACAGGACTGGTATATGGACCGTGTTATGAGAACAGACATGCTGATTACTGAAAAGCTGGTTTCCGTCAACGCGGATACATTAATTCAATAAAGAACAGAACCCATTTGAGCAGATTTAACTGCATATACAAATACAACGTAAATGGCTAACCTAAGTTTGACTCCTACCTACAGTTACAGGTTAGGGCATGTTTAACCCTGACCTGGCCTTAACAGAGCCCAATAAACATCCCTCGAGTAGGTTACCATTTCAAGCTGGACTTCCTTGCTCTCTTTTTCTTTAATTAAGACCATACTTTGCATAATTACCATCCCCTTTCTCAATTCCCTGAAAGTACATATGCTGTCCATCAGTCAGGCAAGACATTTCCAGGACAGGCCAATCCTCTGGACGCCTGCATTAATCTAAGCTGGAGTCCATATGTCGCTCAGGCCCCATAAAAAGTGCTGGGACACTTTATAGCCATGTTTCACACTTCCGAATAAGTCTTAGATCATGCAGCAGGGGAGGAGAATTGTCTCGGTAACCCAGAGACATAAATCAGAGAAATTCTAGTTCTCAGAGAATTGCAGCTCTGAGAGAAAGTAATCTTTCGTCTGGAATTTCCCACCTCGTGGTATCTTTGCCTGAGAATCAATCTGCAAGCATGGTGAAACCATACACGAAATGGATTTGTGCAGGCCGTCCAACCTATTTCAAATAGTGTAAAGTCCAGCTCTGTAACTCCCATCAGTGTCAAATAATGTGAATTATATTATATTTAGAAATAGACATACACACACTCCGCAATGGGCCAGCATACTCATGCATTTCATATACAGTATTAAGTATTTAATCTGAGGTTTCTTCTGGTTTCATCTTTGGTGAAGACACCAAGGAGAGGGTAAGCAAACGGTTTCAAATACTACTACACCGATTTGCATTTATCACACCGATCTTGTGCGGTTAACTCCTTATAAAGTAGTTGTGATACATGATTCTGGTGCTAAAGATTTACTCAACACTAGATACACAAAAAAAAAAACAAACAAGTGTAGAATACAGAAGAGTGGATAATGCATTTACCTTCAAGAAAGGGATGACAAATGGTCTTAAAGGGAAATTAGTGGCCTCTTGTAGTCTGGAATGAAACTCCTCAATAGTGACTGTGGAATTCTGTTAGAAGGAGAGAGTAAAAGAGTTTTGTTAAGTTGAATAGAATACATCACAAACACTCACAAACACACGCACTACGTACCACCAAGGCAAGGACCAAGCTCCGCACACTCTCTCCAATCTCAGGTGAGATGTCGTTGCCAAACTGTTGCAATGTAGTGAGGAATCGCTTCAGTTTACTAAGCTGCCTAGCACCACATGTGGCTGGAAGCTGCTGATTGGCCAATGACGAAGAAGAGGATGAGGATGGCCCATTACTGTAGCGCTGAGGCGGGGAGGGAACAGCGTTGAGGGTTGGTGGAGAATGGTTCATCCCGTTGGTCACTTGAAGAAAATGGCAGAATGACCAAATCAAATGAAATGTAAAAAAAATGAATAAAATGTCGAATTTAACACCTATTGTAGATTTATTAAATGGTTCTAATCTTATTTTACATGAAGAAACTATAGGGTTAATGGGTTCCTTTCTAGGAAGGAAGGTTTTTAAAAGTCAGACAGATGTGTGCTGACCGATATTGGTGTAAAAGTGAAAGCAGATGGACTTCACAGGTGTGCGCACAACTGTTTTTCCAATGCAGATCTAATGGACTGTATGCTACATTTTTAGTATGTACACTGTGCATTTGTGTGGAAAACATACATGCTGTGGAGGAAAAGGCTGCAGGCCGGGGCCCACTGGGGTTGACTGAGGGAAGAGGGGGCATGGCGGATACTGCCGGTCTGGAATGAGTCTTTACATCCACTGGAGAACCGGGCATGGCAAGAACCTTCTTCTCTCCACTGTCTGAGAGAGAAAGAAAGCAGAAACGTCATTTTAATGATATTTTCATTATGAAATATTTCAGCACGTCAAATATTTCTCTGCTATATGAAACATGTACTGGAAGCAGACATTCTCTACTCTAAATAAACAAGAATGAAACAGATAAAAGTTTAGAGTTCCAACAGCAACGTGCAAAGCTCATATACCCATTTTCAGTCAGGAGAATATTTGGATTTACACTAGAAAAGGAAAAAAAGAAAAGAAAAAAAAAATAGTGGCATAAGGCAAATACCAAAACTGATTACCCAAGTAGTATTATATTAATACCCCACTTTAATACCTCACTGAAAATATTTTTAATGGCTAATAATACATGAAAGTGGCGATCATAGCACCAACACAAAACAAACTGAGCTTTGGCCCAAAACAGAGCCTTGAGGAACCTCTCTCCCATGGTTAGAAGACGCCAGATGTCTTCTGCTTATTAACCATGGAGGCCCCCACAGCTTTGGTGCAAATGAACCAAGCTTTGTCCCTGAGAAGAATAGTCCATCATTGAGCCCCTAGTTTTAGGGGGGGGCGGGGAGCGAGGGGGGGCGGGAAAAAAAAAAAAAAAAAAAAAAAAAAGTGGCTTGGCTATTTCACGCTTGCTAACTAGCCTTCACAAAGGCCATTCACCGCAAACTTTCTGCCTATGAATGGACCACCAAGCTCAACAGTCGTAGATCAGAGAAACTATTGTCCTTGAAAGAACCAAGAGCTGAGCCATTAGCTCCATTGCGAGTATATCTGATGCTTGAAAATGCTTTTAGAATAGCGGCTAATAGACAAGCGTAGCTCGAGCTGCCAAAGGTCAGGAGATGTTGCTTATGAGAGGTTTCGTAGATTTATGGGCGTTTCTTTGTGAGCAGGACATTTTTTGTTCCATGTATATTCATTGGGACTAACAGGATGAATTGGTGTCTATGGAAGGGAATTAAAGTATAGTTTTAAAAGAAGATGTCATCCATGTTTTACTCCTACAGACAGCTCAATGAATCAAAACTAGTCTGCATGAACAAACAAGCAACTGTACACTTATTGGCACGTGTGACACTCATGTTTAAACACACACAGTTCTACGTGGCAAAAATGAAATAATTATTCCTTACTGCAAATAATGTGCTTTTTTCCTTTCGGTGTGACCACCTGTTTTTCACCCAGGAGGCAGGAAGAAAAGACAGAACAAATAATAGGGATGGATGCAGACGAAGCCAAGTGGATTGGCTCCGTGCCATAAAATGAAATGGGTCTACTTTTTCATCTTTCTATAGAACAAAAACAGATCAACACAACCTAACACACACATACACACACACAGGTGCGAGTTTCAGTGGTAAGAAGTGGGATCTCTCTATACATTTCACCAAAATCGTGCCCTTTTACACTTTAGGAAAACGCTAAAGATCTCCCCGATCTCTACTTCTTTTTTACAGACAAAGACGACCTCATGTGTTAGGACAAATAAGTCATGTGAGACCAATGGTGCTTCTTGGACCATGTTTGAACTTTGCTCTGTGCTACATGTTGTAATTGGGAGATGATCATGCTATATTAAAACACGTGTGCGCGCATACACAAAGCAGCTGGGGTTCGGGACTTTCAGGGTGTACTGATCACCTGGCAAGATCACAGCGCTGTTAACACAGGCCATCTTTATCTACTCAGCTAAATATTGATTCACCAACAACAAACAGAGTGCTCCACTTCCCCTGAGCACCAACTGTTACTAAATAAAAATAATAGAAACTACTGTGTATAGAAGGAGAGGGAGAGCAACAGAGTGTGTGGAAAAATATGAACAGATGAGAAGAAATATTAAACGCACCAGACAAGCTAGCTTGAACAGGAATCCGTTTTTTTTATGTGCAGGTGTGCACTTTTGTTATGCAAATAAAGCAGCGCTGCTTTCACCTGTCTTTTGTTATTTAAATCATGTTGTTTAGCTTTCACTACACTGACAAAGGAGGAGGTCGAGTATGGGAGCACATCTGTGCATGAAGCTATGCATTCTGTGGCAACGCATTTTCCCCGACACTTTCACAGTTATCCAAGCAAGCGTACAAACCTATATAACCTCAAAAGCTAAGCACACTTCTGCATTGCACGTCCATGTCTTACCTACAGACAAGTCAAAACACCGAAAAACTCGAATAAATATAACAAACGACAGCTTCATCATTTCTCAATTGACAGGGTTACTAGACCAACTATAAAATGTCTGAGAATGAACAGAATAGGACATTTTATGAGAGTATAGCTGAAATTTAAGCATGAATTAGCCTACACATGGGCCATAAAAAGAACCACCAATGAAAGTACACAAGACAATCAACAGCTTCATTGAAAGTAGTCGAGTTTTACAAAAGGCGTGAACTAGTAATAGTCAAAGATCAGATGCACGTATAAGCCCAGGTTCGAGCATAGTTCACCGCAGAGCGTAACCAAGTCCATTAGCATGAATAAGTAGAGATATTTACTCCCCCCTCGACTGGCTAAAGCGCTTAACATTGGAGCAACTTGCACAAAGAGCTTATTTAAAAGCCCTGCTCCGTCTTTGTTTAAAACGATATACAGCTTTCCATTAAAAGCACTTGAGTGCGTCCAGACTGGAAAATCATTTAAACACAGTGCAACAAAAGACTGAAAGACTCGTACCACCTTCGGGCACCCAGCACCCACACAAACCCTGCCCCCCTTCCCCCCCGAGCCATGGGTACAAAGGGTTAAGCTATCAAATCTTCAACAGAGAGGATGTGTGTTCGGAGGGGGCATGGGTTGAAGGGGTGGGGGGAAGCAGCCTCAGAACATCTCTACCATATGGACCTAATGGGGCAGCATGCTGGCAGCTGGAGGCTCCAACAGTCACCTGTGTCTCAGCAGAAGGGGAGGAGAGAGAGGGGGACCTGGAGATGAAGAGGATAGAAGACATGGCTGATGGGAAGTAAGTGTGTGTGTGTGTGGGGCAACTGGGGGTTGGGCAAAGGCAAGCAAAACAAAGGCTGCACCTGGTGCTTGTCAGTCCTCTCACACCAACAATACACACACATCTGTTCCTCTCCAGCAATGTAGGCGTGTGCGTGCGCTCAGCAACAGGTTGCACGACTCCGTGCGTGTTGTATTATGGAACTACTTTGGCCTTACTAATTGCAACAAAGCAAACCCCCTCTTGACCCCACACTCATGAACCGTATTCAAATGAACTTCTTTTATGGCTTTCCATTCTGTGAAAGGACGAGCCTGAGGCTTTTATTAAGTTCCTCTATAACAAATCACAAGAGCAGTTCAGAGATCTCCCAAATGGGTCTTGAATAAACACAGGCCCTGTGTGTGTCCTCATTAGCAGTGACAATTTGTACTAAACATACTGAAGAAAATACAGGTATACAGACATGAAAAATAAGGTCACTCCAAGTTGATGGAGAAAGTGCAGCTAGATAGCGCGCGGTTTCTACATGCTTCAGGCTGTCGTACACTGTAGATGTTACAACAGCTCCTTGCAAAGAAGTGTGCTTATTGCAAAGTTATTGAGAGAGAAATACGAGACAAGCTATAACTCTAGAATATTCTTCTAAATAAAAACTTTTAATCTTGTGGCTCTATTTGTATAATGCTTTAATAAAAACTATTCCAGCTAATGAATACTCAAACTCAACTAACTCATGTAAAAATAATAATAATAAAAAAGATAAAGTCATCACTTTTCCCCTTCACACTCCCACGCTGAGCCTGTGAACATTAGATCAATCCGAGTCCCGTCTCTCTAATTGCAGGGCCCATGAGGAGATTAAATTACAGCGGTGTCCCTAGGGAAATCTGCTGGACAGTGTAGGTTAAAGTTTGGGGTCAGTGAATACAAAGCTCAGACAAAGAAGCTGCGCCGCTGTGGCTACTGATCGTGAACTTAGAGTGAGCGCAGCCGATTCCCCACTCGGTCTCGACCCTGAGAAGTGCAGGGTCATAATGGCAGGCTTATTAAGCATGACGCTTCCACATGCACGGTAAATCAGCGGGATCAATAGATCGCTTCATGACACTTCAATGGTTATTGCAGGTTAGCGCTAACAGGGTACTTCCCGTTGGCTGAATATCATGTGTGCGCTTAGTGTCCATGTGTGTGAAGTATTTTTAGAGTATCCTTGGTCAGGCCTGAAAACATACCCACTGACATGTGACCCAAACATGTTGCAAGAATATTTTCTAACCGAATAAAGGAAACAAGTAAACAAGAGGAACTGTCTGGTCTTCCACATCTCGCTCATTTCGCTCTCTTTACATTTTATAGCAAAGCAGACAATCAGTCCGCAGGAAGGATCACACACACCTCCACAAACACTCAGGACTCTCAGGCTGACAGTGTACAGCGTGCTCTGGTGTATGTCAGGGCTTGTCGGGAGATTGTGTTTGCTACGATTACGCAGACCTGCACTGACTATCAATCTACAACACACACTGCCCTGGAGCCCTTTTCCAGTCTGACGCATCACAGCTTCGAGCAAGTCTGGGAAATATGCTGTTACTAAACAGACATTTTTGGCAAACCCTCAAGCACCGCCTTCAATCTGAACATATTTATGACAATTCGTCCATGCATACCATCCATCTGATCATCCAACACACACGTCACTACTTATTGTGGCTACGGACAGGGAAGTGAGGAAAGGCTAAGGTTTATGTGATAAAGTGATGCTGACACGGACAGATCCAGCAAAGGAGGAGCTGGTGATGAATCGCTCAGACTTTCCCCACTGTGTGTATGTGTATAGTATTCTCTTGTCTGTGGTTAAAAGTATGTGCCATGTGGAATAGCCATTGACTACATTTATCCACAGCCAACAAAAATCAGCACACCACCATAACGCAAGTCTAAATATTAACAGCATATTTCCAAAAGATTAGATTGCCAAATAGAGATTTCAATTTAACGACAGATATCGTGTTCCAGGAATGACCAATTTTGTCTCATGGAAGTAATATAAAATTCAAAGATGTCTTAAATAGTGAAGGCATACAAGCAAGATATTTGCAGATACACACACACACACACACACACACACACACCTCACCTCTCTGTGGACGAAGGTCCTTTTCCCCCTCACCCTTCTCTCTTATTCCAAAAAACAAGTCAGTCCCTTGGTCTAGCTTGTTTACAGCTCCTTTTCGCTCCCCTTCATATGTGGGGCATGTGTCTAGTGTCTAAGCCCCCTGCATATGTGCGCTGCAGTCCAAGCTCCTCTTGCAGCCAGAGAAACACAGATGGAGTCCAGATGGGCGAGGAGATTCAGAAAGACTTCTTTATTTCGCTCTCGGTTCCTTTCGCACTTGGGATGTAGCTCTATTTTTCTCACCACTTTTCTCTTTCCTTTCGTTCTTTTGTTGTTTGGCTATCCAACCCTTTCACCTCTCTTAATCTCACTTTGTTTATCTCTCCATCTCGGACTCTCTCACACACACACACACAAATACACACACACACACACACACCCCCCCCACTCCATGATGCTCACTTGAAGCGTAGCTGGCTGGGCTAAAACCACGCCCACTTGGTGGCTCCTGGCCAATCAGCTGATAATCTATTTAACGTATTTAGTGAGGCGGGTTTGGTGATTAACATAACTAATTGTTCTGGCACTACAAGGTCAAACAAAGTAAGTGCCAGGAAGAGGGGGAAAGGCGAGTCACTTAACGAAACACCCTGAATAACGGGACCTTACAATACACCTTAAAGCAACCTATATTTATTTATGAATGTATAGATAGAATTCTTCATTTTTATATTATATAAAAACTAAAGTCTCATTATTCAGGGTGTCTCATTAAGTTAAAATGGGCCATTAACCCATCTGTGATGTTTCGTTCATCGGCGGGATAAAATGTGAACACTAGATCTTTTATTTGAAAACAATGGAAAAAGTCATTTGTATACAATATACTCACAGCATAACAGCCTTTTTTTTTTTTTTTTTTTTTTTTTTTTACAGAAGCCAGGAGAGCTAAACGAACACAGTCGTGTCAAAGAAACACAAGCAGGCCATTATAAGGTGTTAAATGTCACTCTTTTGCAGGCTTGGTTTCAAGGGTCAGAGTGGAGCAATGAGGCACAGAACAACTGCTAACTACTCGGTGTACTTGAGAAAAGGAAAACTGCTAAATAATGAGTTTGCACTTCACAGAGCATCTGTGAATCTCTTTATTGCCTTCCCCCAGCCCTGCACTCCCAATGTGTGTTTCAGTGCATGTTTTAAGCCCTTTTACCGGGTAAACAACAATTTTTAGATCGTAAGCACTTTTGCTCAAACTTGGTTTATAAAAAAAAACCCAAAGCCAAGAGATGCATTTTTTGATAGAGGTTAAGAAGATGGTTAGGTGAAGGCATATCAGTATTTTTTGCTACAGTACAGCAGAATTCAACAAAATTTGGAAGCTCCTCAGTTTAAAATCAAATCTGCAAGCATTCATACACTCTTAGCAAAATGTAACAAGGGGCTGACCACAATACTCAACTCACGGTCTATATTTCCAGCATGACCACATTAGGATGAGTGTGCACAGAGTTAAATCACACACATACAGTGGAAACAGCTGTGCAGCCAATCTTCACACAGCTGCATATGCACATGAAGTGTTCCTCTTCCCAGGAAACACATTTGAGGACACATGTGAGAACTTCTCCACCCTACAAAACCCATAAACTACTCATTCGAGTCTGCAGCCACGATTAGCTACGCGATCGTTTACTGATTATTTACACAAGCTTTCAATCTAATGACCTCTAATCATGTTTTAAATACCAAACCGGTCTAGGTTACGTCAGTCCGTTTGGAGAAAGCTAAATTCATTCAGACCTATAGAACGGGTGCAAGCAACTCAAACTCAATCAAGTGGGGTCAATGCTCATAGCCCCGAGTTAATCTGAGTTTACGCCAACTGATTTCATTTACATGCTAATAAAGCGCTATAGGCTTCACCCCTGAAAAGCTCAGGACCCATAAAACTGCGTCGATGTGGGCTTGTGTGTGCACATGTGATGTTGCACAATGGGTGGGGGAGGGCTATAACATTTACATACAAAATGTAAGACAGCATAATACATGAGTGTGAGAAACGGGGAAAACAAAAAGCATCTCAATTGACACTGCAGGTTGGAATTACTTGCTCAAGTTGCCCGAGGTGTGATTACTGTGAGGTCTGAACAACGCTGTTAATTTAATCACATTTCAGTCTGATCATCGTTCAGTCAGCGGTACTGTCTGTTCATCTGCACTGCACTCTTCAAAGCAGTCCTGTCATTGATAGATACGCTGCGTAGGGTATTCAGAATGACTGCCAATAAAACAGTGCTGAGTTTTATCTTGCACCTCAAGTTTCCCCCATTAAAAGTCTTCTTTCTTTAAAAAAAATAGTGATGTTTCCATTAGTTATGGCTGTGATCTTGGGTTCAAAAGTGTGCCTTGAAATGGAGAGCGAAATCTCCTGCTGGATTCCATTCTGAAAGAACAATAAACATCTACTCGTCCAATTAGCAGAAAAAAAAATCCATTTCATAGACCCAATGTTGATCCTCCACTACGGTTTAATACAGTATGTGGATTGATAGAAAGTAGTTTATACAGATGTTCAACACATAGGGGGGAGGAATTCAAAGGTGGGCCTACCCAAAACCACTGTCCTCCCTGCCAACAAAATTCTTCACAACCTTCTTCCAGCCATGCACTCCCCCACTACCTCCCTCCCCTTCTCCCTCTATCTCTCCCCTCTCACGCTGGGTTTTGGAGTGGCATTCCTTCTCTCCGCTCTCGGCTCCAGTATGTCTGGCCATGCTGCACGCCTGGGAGCCATTAGTTCAAGTAAAGCCTGACGCACCCTGCCTACCCCCATTATAGGCACATGAACACACACACTTTGTGGCGAGAGACCGTGTATACATAGAGAGAGAACATTTTAGAGAGAAAGAAAAGGGATATGCAGAGAAAAGTGTCGTGTGATGGTGAATGTCTATGATCAAGAAGGGAGTGACCAAAAGATTAATAAATGGATATGTGTGTGTGAGAGAGAGAGAGAGAGAGAGAGAGAGAGAGAGAGAGCGAGCGCACAAGAGAGACCGTGGGTAATGAGAGTGTGTTTGTATGTGCATGAGTCTGCACTAAAATTTATGAGAGGTAGGTCACACGCTCGCTTGGCTGCAGCACCCCAGAGTTTCCACAGCTTGCAGCCAAGAGCATAGATGAAACACGTGTATGTGCGCGCGCACACACGCACACCAACCACACAACTATATATAATCAAGCTGTAAAGTCATTTTGTCTTCCAAGTCTCAAATACAATATCATGATGCCCTTAGAAATCAGTGTGCTGCTTCAAAGTTAACCAAAACCCAATTCCCAGAAGATTACCATGTAGACTGTACATAAACAATATGCTTGCTGCGAGAATGTTTAGGAAAGTGGGAGTGTATATAATAATAAAATAAAATAAAAAAAAATAATAAAAACTACTTCTCGGTCAGGATTCAGAAATGGAAGAGAAGAATCTATATTTTAGCTTCTGTTCTGCAGTACCAACCTCAACACAGCATTCCTAAGCCAGTTAGAGCAAAATGAAATGCTGGTTATTTCGGTTTCTTATACATGAAGGCCTGAATATAACAAAATAGTAGGTTCGGAAATCTGTTAATCCTGGCAGCTGTGTTTGTGTTGAAATTGTATTGTTTATGCAACAACATGTAGCTACGAATCAGCCTGTAATCACTTCGTGGATGTTATCATCAAAATGTGTCAAATACAACGTTACATGGCAATATAGTTAGAAAAAACATCCTGGTCAAAAATGCACAGGTATGCTAGCTGGCAAAGCACCAATCCCTAGTCTGGGTTAGATGGCTAAACTGTGATAAACTGCAGCACAACAAGAAACAGTCAGGTTATGCCTAATCCAAATACTAACATTATTAGGTTTATGTTGAGCAAATATTTACAGCAAGTTTAACCTGCTATGTTTCCTCATCCATGAACTGAATCCATGTAACATTATACCTTCGCTACACAGCGCGTGTAAAAATGATCTACTGAAGGAAATCATGCAAGACGTGATCGTTTCAAACACATTCAGGACTTCCAGGATAAGACATAAGGGATAAGCTAGCGGGCCACACAAGCAACATGTCTTTAAAAAATAAATAAATAAATAAATAAAGACAAACTGTGCAATATGGTCACATTTTCAGTTGTTTTTGTTCTTTGAACTGGTTTGGAGCCCTGTTTCTCACTGTAGTTCAGCTCTTTACCATGATATTATTCTAATAGAAATCGTTATTATATTAAAGCAAATTCTTCAATCTATACTAGGATCCTCTAACTGAAGGTGAATATTACCAACTACGTCCATCCATCTTCTACCGCTTACTCCTTCAGGGTCACGGGGAACCTGGAGCCTATCCCAGGGAGCATCGGGCACAAGGCGGGGTACACCCTGGACAGGGTGCCAGTTACCAACTACGTAGATAACTAAAATAACCAAATAAATGAATAAATAAAATGACTGTCTTTGGATAAATAAATGAATGTACTACAATCTTCATGACAGAAATTAATCTTGTGAAACAAGAGAGAAAGAGGAAGGAATATATTTAGCATTAAGAATAGAAGAATCAAATGCGGCTTCAGTAATTAAGTCTCCATAACAATGAGAAACGTACCAATATGATGGAAAGTAAGGCTATATCATTTACATACATATTTAAATAAAAATAAATAAATAAAAAAAGACACAGAAGGTGAAAGTGTCCCTCTGCTCAAAAATGGCTGTTTTGCTAAAACCCTCGTTTAAAGGGTATTGTTGAGCATGTCAGTCACCTGAAATGTATCCTTTAATCAGTCTTTTTAAGTCTTGCTGGCCTCTAGGCAAGAGACACAGCTGTGTTATTACCACACACACACACATGCACACACCTGTGCTTTGCAGGTGGCTCAGCTGTGGTGTGCTGGGAACACCTGGCAGTAAGAAGAGACTGCGTAGGAGCATGCTTTTCCTCAGGTTGGATAGCAGGACCTGTTCTCACTTGTCAAGGGCACCCTCGGCCTCTCTTTCCAAGGCTGTTTATACTACTACAGAGGAGAAAGAAAATTAACAAAAAATCTTCTGCAGGTGTAAAATATTTACTGGACCAAATTACGGAGAGGTTAAGTAAACAACTGCTTTCAGGCTTTCTATGGTCTTGTGGCTGTATGCAACAAATCTGATGAAAGATACATGGATGAATAAATGAATAATCCAGTAATTTTGAACCAAATTTTCAATTGCAACATGCACACTATAGGTGAGAGGACCACAAGCACCACTCTCTCCAGTATACGAATAACATTTGAACCATTTGGGGTGCCAGAATTTGAATACTGAACTTAGTATTTGGGTATTTCTTATGCCCTACAATCACGAACTCAGCGAGGGGAAAAATATAAATATATATTTAAAAAATAAAAAGAGAGAGAGGGGAGACCGTGCAATATTTTGATGCAGAGATCAACACTGTCATGGAGTACAAGTTTGAGGTGTTCACTGGAACTGGAGCAGGTGTTTGTTTTTTTACTCTCAGGGAGAGTACCCCAAACCAAAACGAATGTGCTGAGGGCTACAGGCTCAATTACTGAGCTGACATGCAGTAAAGCACAGTTTTTGCATATTTTATTTCAGCTGGTATGAGGTCACTTGATTATACCAGTTAATTGAACATCAGCTCTACAAGTCCTTCATGGAAATCAGAATAATTACATAATATTTAACTAGTAATAAAGTTACATCCCTATTCAATACACACTCCCAACACCATCAGTCAAAGACACTTCCAAGTTTACTTTGACCATGTTTATCTAAACAGATTTTTGTAGTGTATATCCAACAAATTGGTATATGATATTATCCATGACAATCTTCTGTATGATAGACAGGGTGAACACAGATTAAGCCACTCTCTCACACACATACACACAGAGAGACAGAGGTGTGTGACACACACACTACCACTTAGGCACGCACATACAGTCCATCAACACACAGTAAGAGTTCTCACAGTCTAGAGTGAGGGAACTCCCCCCCAATAATCCATTGGCCGCTGACAGCCATGGAACAGCTGGCTTTCCTATTGAAACTGGGAGGAGAGCAGGACTGGGGGGTGGAAGACAGAGGCAGACACCAGGACAGAGACAGTAAGAGTGTGTGAGTGTTTGTATTTAAGACTGAGAAGCTTAATGTGGTGATAAGCCTCTTTCACAAGGTTTTGAACATTCTCCCTATGATGATCTACTGACTGACTGGTGGCTTTGTCCTATTAAGCACACAAAACTGGAGAGAAAGAGAGAGCAGGAGGGGGTCTGACCCCAATCAGAGAGAGAAACCCAAACCTTTCACTACTGCGAGGGCTTTTCAAAGCTCATTTGTGCCACTGAAAGTGAGCTACTGAATGAATCTGATATCTGGTAGATGTGTACGCTCTAGAACAGCGGTCCCCAACCTTTTTCGCGCCACAGACCGGTCTAATATCAGACAATATTTTCACGGACTGGCCTTTAAGGTGTGGCGGATAAATACAACAAAATAAAATGATAGGACTGGCATATATATATTAAAATATAATAAACATTAATCCAATGTGAAATCGCAACTTGAATAGCAGCGTCCTCGTAACATCCTGTCTCCCCCCTAACGCTCTCTGGTCTCTATGGTAAGGTTTCAATGCATCATGTGACCAAGACAAGCGTCTTGACATTCGTCAAGAGCGAGTCATAGAAGGATGTAACGGAGAGAATCCGGTCATTTTTCAGATCCAGATAATAAATAAAACGGAAATAATCCAAGTTATTTATTCTTTCTGTGCGGCCCGGTACCAAATGACCGGAGGTTGGTGGACTGCTGCTCTAGAACACTACTCCAAGTCAACCAATGTGTCAACCAGTGTAGATCTTGAGATAATTTGAAATATTCTAACAAAACAAATGCAGGTTAAGAAGTTGTTTATTGTTCCTTCTATGTTGATAAAATGTCATTATTCTGTTTGAATCAACTTGAGAATAGCCAGTCCACTTCAGAAGAGAGCCAACACCAGCTCAGTGTTATCAGCTTGGAATCGAGACTTGGTCAGTGTTGGACAACTTAAAGAAAGACAGAAGGCAGCAATCAGCATTAAAGTCAAGCTCATATCCGCAGTTCTAAACTCGATGCAGAGGTCTGACTCCAGGAGGTCCAGTCCCACTAATAACCCCATCTCCAGTGGAGCGCCATTCTGGCCAAAAGGCGCTGGTAGGGGGAGCCGAAGCATCTGGATCCCATCTTTCCCAGCCTGTCCGCACAGCGCCACGCAATAAGAAACATCTGGTGGTGCTGATGTCAATTACTTCATCACGTTTCCCTTCATGGATAATCTGTTCTTAAACACACCCCCTCTCTCTCACACAGCAACAAAGTGATATCAGGAACAGCCACAGCTGCTAGACCAAAGAATTACTGCACCAGACATCTCTTTCTGGACATGTACACAGGCATCACATAGGATGAACTGAATACATACATTCTTTGTTTGGCAGGGTTGCTAGTGAATATGTTACCAAACATCCACTAACTGATGATTAGATCTGAAATATATAACATTTTCATTATAAATTCTTGGAAATAAATCCCACCAAAAAAAAATGGTCCAGATTCTACTGACATTCTTCTGCAAGACTGAATGAACGATCAAATGATTTTTTTTTCTCCCCAAAAAGAACTCTCTTCAGTAAGGTCTGAGAAACTAGCCTCTAGTGGCACAAACATGCCGGATGGTTCACAGGAGGTCAGGACATTTGGGGTGGTTCTAATGCAAAACTCAAGACTGTCCTAGCCTAAGGCTTTTTTAAAAACACATACAGCTGCTAAGGCTGGAGAGAAAATCCAAACTCCGGCCTCTCCTCTCTCCTGCTTCCTTTCTGACGTTCACAAACTCTCCCATGCGACCAAAGTGCTAGACTGCCAGCACTGGAGCCCCACAGCAGCAAGCGCCAAAACCAATTAGATCTCCAATTCAAACCTGAAGGGCCTCATTGTCCACAGTTCCTTTGCTTCAAGTCAGAGGAAAGGAATCTGATTCACACACGCACAGCGCTAGAATGGAAGTGGAAAACTAAGCTACGGTCCAAGTCAGCACACGTCTTCAAAAGGTTAAAACGATAATACAAACAGAAACGGTTGTGTGAAACATACATTAAGCAGGATTTGGTTTTGACAGGTGATAACGTGCATTAACAGTCTGTTTGGGCAATTCATTGTTTGATGATGGTTCAGCACCAGCATGGTGGCACAGCAAGCATTGCTGTTTTGGCAGTGTGCATGTGTGAGTGCATGGGGGTGGGTGTACCATCCAGGGTATATTCTTGCCTTGTGCTCCCAGGATAGGCTCTAGATCCACAGCGACCCTAACTAGGATAAAAGCGCCTATTAATGAACAAATGAAAGACGATTCAGTCACCATTACCAATTGAGAGCTTGAGCACTGCCCCCTTGTGGTGCAAGCATTTATAACACCATCATCATCCATAGCAGCATCGACACCTTCATCACTAAGTTTTGTTATTTATTCTATAGCTACACCCCAACGGTTCAACAACAGCCGGGCTCATCTCTGGGTTTTTGGCACCCATGTGCATCAAGACAGAGACAGACAGACAGATGCACCAGCAAGGCGAGGCCTCCTGCAGTTCTGTTCTTAAGCAGCACTAAAGTCCAGATGGTGTGAAACTTTGCTGAGTGGATTAGCTCCAAATCCTCCAGTATGAGGAACGAATGGGGAAGGGGAAGGGGGGGTTCTCTCTCACACACACACAAGACTTGATTCAAGGAACCTTTGGTCTCCATAAGTCTGACAGACAGTCCTCAGGTTGAAGCTGTACATGCAGCAGCAGGCCATTTGAGGCTATTTTACACCACATATGTAAACTAAACATGGGGAATGAAAGATCTTTATACACTCAAAACAAACAAACAAAGTGTACTAAACTGAACCTGTCCTTGTCACTGGGGCAATAGCTTCAACTTGGGACTTAACCTTACAAAAGTGGTCCTCAGGGTCCAATTAATTACCCAAGTCAAAAAGAGACACTAAAAAGGTACGAAAGAGAAAACCCTGAGAATACCACCACAGTGACAAGGAAAAGTACGATTTAGTACTAGCTTTTATTCCAGAGAACGTACATTTATACAAATATGTGTCATAGATCAATATTTGCCAATGTAAAGTATAATAGAATGGTATGTAATATGGTATTATTGGAGCACCCCAGAATACAGATACCCTGCTTTCCTCCATTACTGAGCACAGCTCAAACGCATCCAAAATGACTAAATAAAATCAGAAGCGAAACAGCCAATGCTGGCAACCCGGATTTATTTATTACCTGATTTGAAAATGCAACTTCAAAGAAGCCGACTCAGATAACCGACGTGACAAAATTCAAGCCTAAATGTAATAAACACTTACATTGGAAAGTGCCCGAAATTCCGACCATTACTCCTCCGCGCCGGATTTCGGATCCGAAATGTCGACGCTGTGACAGTTACAAACAACAAATATGATCAATTTCCGGACCTGCTCGCGACTACACGCTCCGCGCGCAGCTCCTCGGACTGAAGCGCGCGCACTAAACAACTGCCAGAAAAGCAAAGCAAGAGGAGCAGAAGGGCGGGGCTAACAGTGAAGAGCCACACGAGCGCCTTCTGCCTCGTCACGTGTCTCACCACGTGCAAAAATGATTCGGAATTGATAAGCGCCCGGTAAACACCTGCTCTTAATTAGCTACCCGACGAGCCAATAGCCATGCGCTTCTGGTTTTGTTGCGTAACTCAGTGCAAACAATTAGCATTTAGCACTTTCAGTGCTACGCTAATTAACGTCGAATTCAAAACAAACGAACACAAAAATAAAATGATTAAGCGTGGTGAAAATACGACTGGCCACACAGTATTTACATATTTAAACAAAATCACAAACTTGATAATAACACGATTAGAGTGCTAGCATAAAAGACTAGCCTTGATAACAAAATACAGGTGTATATGACATAGATAGATAGATAGATAGATAGATAGATAGATAGATAGATAGATAGATAGATAGATAGATAGATAGATAGATAGATAGATAGATAGATAGATAGATAGATAGATAGATAGATAGATAGATAGATAGATAGATAGATAGATAGATAGATAGATAGATAACTTTATTATCCAGTTCTGGAAAATTGTCCTCGGCTTCACAATGCCTACAACTAAACACATGAAGGCAGGATTCAATCATCAGAACATGAAACATAAAATAAATGTTACCTATCTAATACCTACCTTACTTGTTCATTCATTCATTCATTCATTCATTCATTCATTCATTCATTCGTTCATCTTCAGTAACTGCTTTACCCTGATATGGATCTGGTGCCTATTCCGGGAACACTGGAGGTGAGACTACAGCCTGGATGGGACACCAGTCTAAAGAAGGCACCACGCACGTGCTCATTTACACCAAAGACAATTTAGAGATAATACAACTACTGGCATGTATTTGTGAAACCAGAGAACCTCGAGGAAAGCCACACAGACATGAGGAGAACATGCGAAATTCCACACAGACAGTAACTCCAGCTCAGGATCGAAACAAAGACCCTGTAGTTGTGTGGCGTTACCATGCCACCTGTTATGTGTAGGTAGCTAACCAGCTTAATTAAGGTAGTTTGTTAGCAAACTACCTAAATAGATTATAATATTTTCTAATGAGAACTAGCATCCAAATTCACTAGCAAGGCAGCTCACATTAGGGTAACTGGTGGCCAGGTTTGCTAGAAAGTTTTGTAACCTTTTACGAATTATTAAATTGGGTACAAATATAACACATTACTGTTTTCACCCAATTGCAAATATTCTTGCCAAATGTCTATCTACTTACTCAAAGACAGTGATATGTGTGTACATATACAGAATTAAACACTGCTTGAATAGGCTTAAATGAAATGGATATTCTGGCTTTTATGTAAATATGACGAAATTATCAAAAATTTTGATAGCACAAATTATATTAAATTTTTTTTTTTAATTAATACAAATTTTAAATTAAATTTTCATTTGGTGTAAAATAGAAATGTGCCCTCCCACACACTTGTGCATTTCTTTTAGCCTGTACCTGTCTGTGATATTTTCTAATGAACGTAATCAGGTCTATATTGCAAATATATTTTAAAACTACTTTAAACCACAATGTTCCTGTCCAGGATAAGAAAATATATGCATATAGCCCAACACCAGACATGGTAAATGTCACATCATAATCAATGTAGCCTTCTTTGTCCCACAAGCTTTATATATGACCAACCTACTCAGAGTCACTCCTGTCCACATAGGAGTAAAAAGCGCCTTCTCCAGCAACTTTTTGTTGGGTCCCACAGGATCCCCTTCCTGATGCACACATCTGGTAAACAAAGACATTATAGGATTATATTTAAGTTTTATTTTTCCTGATGGTTATCCAGAGACCTATAGTCGCCTGCTCTGGCTCACACGTTCCTGGGAAAACTGACTGAAAACCGAGTTTAGTCTTCATAATAATGGCACATTCTGCATTTAACACACTACCCGGAAGTAAAATGTACCACAGTAACACCAAGGGAAATCAACTGAGTAACATGTGGCTGTCAGGTCAGTAAAAACTAATGAAACTGTCTGATATTCTGGCAATATATGAGAATATTCTGCACACTGCAGCTCTTCATACAGTTTGACACTGTATAAGTTTCAACCCAATTTTGCTGTCACTATGAAATATAAAATAAAATATTTTAAAAGGTAAACATGTGGTCAGAGGTTGGCACGTTGCTTCATATTTTTAGGGTTCAATTCCGGCCGCGGCTCGGTGTCTGCAGAGCTTGAATGTTCTCCCCGTAAGTCCCCGTGAATGTTCTTTAGGGATTTCCTCCGGATACACTGGTTTCCTCCCCCCAGTTCAAAGACATGCATGGTAGGCTGATTGGCATGTCCAAAGTGTCTGTAGTGTATGAATGAGTGTGTGTATGTGATTGTGCTCTGCATTGGCTTGGCACCCCGTCCAGAGTGTACCCCGAATTGTGGGTTCAGTGTCTTCAGTGTCTTCAGTGTCATCAGTGTCTTGCCCAAGGACACTTTGGCATGTGGAGTCACGTGGGCCGGGAATTGAACCACCAACCGTACGATTAGTGGACAACCCACTCTACCACCTGAGCCTGAAAAGTAAAAAGGTAAAATATTTATTTGGTCATGAGTTAAGATCGGCTGAGTTAAGATCGGCTGTCTTAAGGTGGCCTGTTCCTCAGCAGCCGATTGTGTGGCACTGTGACCAGAGTGCGACCATTACTCTGTTTAAAAGCCACCAATAGGAGGACACTAGGAGGGGGGGAAATCAAAGGACAGCTACAAATATGGTAGTGGCAATGGCAAAACGTAAATGAAACATGCTAATGGAGAGAGAAATATCCTTATACCTTCAAACTCACTTTAAAAAATGTCTCCATTTATTCTGCATGAACTCAGATCATGCTGATTTATAACTTAAGCATAATGTAGTATTTAAAAAAAACCCCACAGATCTATTGTTAGAGAGGCACAGTGGCTTACTGGTTAGCATGTTTGCCTAGCTCCTCCGGCATTGGGGGTTCAAGTCCCACCTCTCCCCTTTGTGGTCAAAATTTGCACGTTCTTCCCGTGCTTCGGGTATTTTCCTCCAGGTACTCCAGTTTAGCTCTCACAGTCCAAAGAATGCAGTGTAGGCTGATCGAAATCCCTAAATTGTCCGTAGTGTGTGAATGGGTGTGTGTGTGATTGTTCCCTGAGTTGGATTGGCACCCCGTCCAGGATGTTCCCCACTTTGTGCCCTGAGTTCCCTGAGATTGGCTCCAGGCTGTCCACAACCCTGTGTAGGATAGGCAGTAGGGAAAATGGATGGGATGGAGCACTATCATTAGAGGATTTTCATTGTATAATCTGACATGGAAAACATCCTGTTATAGAATTTAGCCAAGGTTTTATTGGGATCATCTCAAACAGCGTGACATGTAATAATCTTAAAAGACTGCTACAATTACACAGTGCAAAATTGGCTTGACTCATGAAGACAGCATACTGCATATATTTTCACCAACCCTCTCATGGCACAGTAAATATTTGTGTGCCTGCAACAGGCACATAAACTGACACTGGAACATATGGCATATGATGTTTTCTCCTACAAATTATGAATTTAATGTTAGCCTGTGTGCAATTGGGAAGACCCCTTAGGGTTTGGGGTTACTTTGTTAAATCAATTAAAATGCAAGTTTGCATTTCTGTTCATCTTCAATGGATGCCTTATCCTCCTGGTCAAGGTTAAAGTAGATCCAAGGACTATCCTGGGATCACTGGGTGTCAGGTGGGAATACATCCTTGTTGGGAAACCAGTCCATTGCATTTCAGTTAATTTTGATAATAGATATTTATTTAGATATAAGTTTAAAGTGCTGTGTGCATGCAATTCATGAAAAAATATGTTCCCTTCTTGAAAACCTTTAATTTCCCCCACAGGAATCACATGACCAGCAACCAGTTTAGGTCAGCTTTGTATGAATCAATACAGTTAAACAATTGACAGATAAATGAATCAAGATGTAGATGTTATTTTCACCAAAATATTCACTTGTTTAAAAGAACTCTATCTGCACACTCAACAAGTGGCAAGGATCAGTGTAGGTTAGTTACATGGATGGCGTAATGGTGCTTTATGGCCAGCGATGACAGCTGAACACTTGTATATTGTTCCCATCGCAAAACAGGATATATGGATGCTGAGGCTCGTCTCCATCCCCACCCTCCCTCACTCCACCGCCTACGCAAACACATGCCACTCGTTTTTTCCCTGTCCACCCTGCGAGCCAGCCACCTGCTCTAGAACATGCTACACAGCTGCCAGCCTGCAACAACAAATGAACACGAGCATGAACTAGGGAGAGAGAGAGAGTGAAAGCACACGAGATGTCTTCCTCATGACTGCTGTCTCTTCAGTCTTTTTAGAGGCACTTTAGATCCATCCACAATGATTCAGACTCGGCACAGAGCAAGACAATTTCATTCTGAAAATTATATAGTTACTTCAATACTCTTTAACCCTTATAGCCAGGTTATATTTTCCTCTAATTTCCTCAATAACAAAACACCATTTGGCAACAGTTTACTAATATTGCCCAGATGGCATTACAAATATTCTTGTTTGTCACCTCTTCAGCTTTCTTGCATAAAATACTGGCTTTGATAATACAATATAATAGCTTAAATAACATCGCCTGTCCAGAAGCAAGTGCTCAATGTTAATTGCTAATAAAGTTCACTAGCAAAATATTAAGCTATTCATATTTTTTAATTGAAAGTAGCCAGATTCACTCATTTCCACAATACAAAACATCTAAAACAATGCTCTGAAAAGAATATTGCACAATCAGAGATTATAATATTTTCAATTTGCTAAATCCTGGATTCAGATAATCCAGCCATTATGTGAGCCTGGTTATGCTTTACCATTGGAGTTGCTAATCCGAACTCCATTTGTCATTTGTTTTCTCAGAATTAAGAATTAAAATTCATTATACAGATAGATTTTGGGGAAGTCATTGTTCATTCTGCCTATGAATATAACATACATGTCACTGGGGATGCCTTTTGTGATGATAATTTTTAACGGACAAATTAACAAGAAAGCTTGCCAGTGTGTGTGTGTGTATTATATTAACAAAGAGGGCCATAAATAAGACAGCGTGGTAGAAGTCACCCTGGTGATGTGACTTGTGGCAGTTTGCATGTGTGTGTGTGTGTGTGTGTGTGTGTGCGCGCCGCACATGCACGTGTTTATTTGACAGCTGGGATTGCCTCTCTGAAAGTGAGTCTTTTGTCACTGGCCTTTGTAGAGTACCAGCAGGTCTGTCACTGAGCAACAGCTTGAGTGTGACCCAGGCATGCGCCACACACACTCACACATTCTCAATGACCTGACTGTGCCTGTACTGTTCCTCCACGATAACAATGCCAAAGGCCTCCAACCATCCTCCCCCACTCATCTTGTTCTCCTGCTGTTCATTATACCCGAAGCTCATCAGTGCATGTCTGTGTGTTTCCATGTGTGTGTGTTATATGTGTACCTGCTGTTCCTTCAACCACTTCAGTACGAAGCAAAAGGTCCGGGGTCAACAAGGTCAGCCGGCAGACGCCTGGTTAAACCTCCAGAGTAAAGCCATCTTCACTCACACACACACACACACACACACACACACACACACACACACACACACACACACACACACACACACCATGTTGCCATGTCCAGACAGACAAACAGAACGATTATATATGACCAGATGGAAACTGAAAATTGCTTATCATCTGTTAGCATAATGCAGGCCACAGCCCCATCAATCAAACAGAGACATATATTTACATTTATATTAAGGCCACCTATAGATGAAAAGTAAAGCAGGAATCAGATGCTTATCCTTTTCAACAATGGAATAAAAGTATGCAAACAACTTGTATTAAAATAAACAAACTAACTGGACAAGACTGTGATGTATTCTATTATTGTAAGTTGTAAATGTCTGTAAAAGTCGATGATTGTACTATTTCCTAAATACGCATATCAAATACACATATAATGTATTACACATACGATCAGAAAGTCTGTGTAAACACTGGGTATTATGCAAAATAACGGGAAAGGAAATATAGCAATGATAAATGGTAATATAAAAAATATCTTGGTAAGACAGTCAAATAGGACCAGCATTAGCTAAAAGACAAACAAATAATAGTTTTCTTAACATCTTGTGTATAGTCTCTCCTACAAATGAATCATTTTGCTAGCTGACCAGAGATATACCTTTCTGGTGAGAAATTGTATTATAGCTACAGTGCTGTGAAAAAGTATTTCTTCTGTATTTGTGTGCATTTCACTAAATAGTTTTAGATCTTCAAACAAAATACAACATAAAACAAAGGCAATCTGAGTAAACACACAATACAGTTTATATATATTTATTTTATTGAATTATCACCAATGTGAAAAAATAGCTGTCCCCATAAACTTAAAATCTGTTTGTGCCACCTTTAGCAGAAATAACTGCAACCAAACGCTTCCCATAACTGGAGATCTTGGAGGTCTTTCACTTACTTCTAGGACTAGGATTTACTCCTATGCTTGGGGTCATTGTCTTGCTGCAGAATCCAATTGCGCTTGAGTTTCAACTTATGGACTGAAGACCAGACGTTCTCCTTTAGGATTTTCTGGTAGAGCAGAATTCATGTTTCCCTCCGTTATTGCAAGCTGCCCAAGCCCTGAAGCAGCAAAGCATCCTCATACCATCACACTTCCACCACCACACTTGACCATAGGTATGATGATCTCTTTGTGGAAATCTCTATTTGGTTTTTGCCAAATGGAACAGGACCCCTATCTTCCAAACAGTTACACGTTCAACTCATCAACCCACAGAACATTCTCCCAAAAGGTTTGAGGATCATCAAGGTGTGCTTTGGCAAAATTCAAATGAGCCTTTTTTGGGGTTTTTTTTTTTGCCATTTTTGCCCAGTGCCATTTTGATAGTGGAGTCATATACAGTAATCTTTGTTGATGTAAGACGTAGGTCCTTTGATGTTGCCCTTGTATCTTTTGTGACTTCCTGGATGAGTCATTGCTGTACTCTTGGAGGATTTTTGGAAGGTCGGCCACTTCTGGGAAGGTTCACTACTGTGCCGAGTTTTTCCATTTGGAGATAATGTCTATCACTGTCATTTTTTGAAGTCCCAGAGCCTTTGAAATAACTTTGTAACCCTTCCCAGACTGATGTATTTCAATCACCTTCTTCCTCATAATTTCTTTCAACTTAGGCATAGTGTGTTACTGGGTAAGACCTTTTAACCAACTTCATGCTGTTGAAAAAGTTCTATTTAAGTGTTGATTTGACTGAACAGGGTTTGCACTAATCAGGCCTGGTTGTGTCTAGTCCAGATGAATCCCATTATGAATGCAGTTTCATAGATTTGGGGAATTAGTAACTATGGGGCAAATACATTTTCACATGTTGGTATTGGATAACGTTCGTGCTTCAATAAATAACATTATTGCTCCTTTGTTTTAATTTCTGAAGCAATTTAATATGAAATATGCAGAAAAAGAGAAGAAATCAGATGGAATTTCTGATGGAAATGAGAATAGTCATAAAATGTAATTATTTAATCAAGAAAGTATATGATGAGACAGATTTAAATTATTATTAATACCTGCCTGGTAAAGTTAGTGCTGTCTAACTATGTCATGCGTTTATGTCATTGCACTGTGTGTGTGTGTGTGTGTGTGAATGTCAGACAGAGACAGCCAGGATCCACGTAGTTCCTGTTCCATATGGGCACTCAGTAGAAGCCGGGATTAGATACCACACTGGTCCAACTGGCTATTGTTCCTGAGGAGATTAGCTCTCGGTATGTGTTCAACAGCCATTTAAGACTTTTACAGTCTTTATAGTGACATCTACAGGGCAACAGAGCAAAGCAACCATGCAAACTGCATACATGAGCACAGGAGGGTGCTTTTTTCTTTTAGAGTTTAGTCTTGCTTGGTTCGTTTTCATTCACTTTTAACCCTTATAGAACACTAAGGGCACAATTTTAGGGTTAGAATAAAATTAGTTGAAGCCTGTAATTATTTTTAATTATAAGGCAGCGTTGAATAAAAACATCAAAAATGAGGGTCAAACAGTCCATAATTCAATTTACCTGGGTAACGTCAGAGAGTAAAATATTACTAAAAATATTATTAGGCAAAAAACAGGAATAAAAGGGTCGAGCAGGTTCAAAAACGGTAAACCAAAACCAGGTCATACACAGGGAAAGCATGTTAATCATTCAAGGCTCAGAACTGCACAACCTGTAAACAGAGACTTCACAATGAGTCCTATCTAACAGGCAATTTAAATAGGTAAAATAGAAATGAATACATTGAAATAAATGGAAACTAAATGAAATGAATTGTGAACAGGTCTGCAAGTCATTTCATTTCCTGGAGAAGGACCTTTCGTGGTCATCAAGAGATGTGCAAAAAGTGATTTTGGTTGTAACTTGTCTGATCTTGTATACAATACACTTCCTATGATATAAATATATTAAATATACTTTCACTGTTACAGTCGGCATCATCATCAAGGTCATCGTCTTCATTTCTTGGTTCTGATGCTTCATTTGGTTTGATACCTTTTATCTTATGGAAAGGTCCTCGAAAGGTTCTCATTGTCAAATCTTGGAAGGCCAGAGCACCGCAGGCTTTCTTAATTTTGCTAATGAATCTCATCAGGTCACTGTCAGCTTGCATTAGGGAGAACACTGGCAAGCACCTGGCTAGATAACTAAAGCCAACACATAAACATTGAAAACTGCATCATTTATATTCCATGTATATGGAATTTGACTGACCTGGAAAGTGGACAACTGTTGCACTTGATATACCGTGCCTCAGATACTGTACATCTTAGTTTGATTACTGGCCTGTTGCTGACTGACAGGAAAGTTCATAGTTAGAACTGTTTCAAGACCACGCAAGGGCTTGCTATTGGTGATTTGCTGGAATTTGGCTTGTTAAACATCACTAAAACAATAATATGAAACCTAGCTTTCATCAACTGGAAATTTAAAAAGACAGCATTAGCATTTTGTTCTTACAAAACATGGAAATAAAAAGATTATGCATACCTAAGTTAAATCTTGCAAATGAATCTTGTTGCATCATCCCCTAGTGATGGACTGGTGTCCCATTCAGGGTGAATTTATACCATGTACACAATAATTCCCAGGGTCAAGATCCACGTTGAGTACTATGAAGTGGTTAGTGAGGGATTAATGATATGCATAACTGATCATTTCTGCCCTCTGACTAGAAAAAAAAAAACAAAACAAAGTAAATGCCCCCTTAACTTGAAATTCCTACATGGAAAGCTGGTAACACTGAGTTCAGCATACAGTGGTGTGAAAAAGTGTTTGCCCCCTTCCTCATTTCCCGTTCCTTTGCATGTTTGTCACACTTAAGTGTTTCGGAACATCAAACCAATTTAAACAATAGTCAAGGACAACACAAGTAAACACAAAATGCAATTTGTAAATGAAGGTGTTTATTAATAAAGGTGAAAAAAATCCAAACCATCATGGCCCTGTGTGAAAAGTGATTGCCCCTAAACCTAATAACTGGTTGGGCCACCCTTAGTAGCAACAACTGCAACCGCGTTGCGATATAACGTGCAATGAGAGCTTTTACAGCGTCCTGGAGGAATTTTGGCCCACTCATCTTTGCAGAATTGTCCTAATTCAGTTACATTAGAGGGTTTTCGAGCATGAACGGCCTTTTTAAGGTCATACCACAACATCTCAATAGGATTCAGGTCAGGACTTTGGCTAGGCCACCCAAAGTCTTCATTTTTGTTTTTCTTCAGCCATTCGGTGGTGGACTTGCTGGTGTGTTTAGGATCATTGTCCTGCTGCAGAACCCAAGTTCGTTTCAGCTTGAGTAACGAACAGATGGTTGGACATTCTCCTTCAGGATCTCTTGGTAGACAGCAGAATTCATAGTTCCTTTTATCACGGCAAGTCTTCCAGGTCCTGAAGCAGCAAAACAGCCCCAGACCATCACACTACCACCACCATATTTTACTGTTGGTATAATGTTCTTTTTATGAAATGCAGTGTTCCTTCTACGCCAGATATACTTGGACACACACCTTCCAAAGAGTTCCACTTTTGTCTCATCGGTCCACAGAATGTTGTCCCAAAAGTCTTGGGGATCATCGAGATGTGTTGTGGAGAAATTGAGATGAGCTTTGATGTTCTTTTTGCTCAGCAGTGGTTTTCTCCTTGGAACTCTGCCATGCAGGCCATTTTTGCCCAGTCTTTTCCTGATGGTGGAGGCATGAACGCTGACCTTAACTGGAGGTAAGTGAGGCCTGCAGTTATTTGGACGTTGTTGTGGGGTCTTTTGTGACCTCTTGGATGAGTCGTCGCTGCGCTCTTGGGGTAATTTTGGGCGCGGCCCCCCCTCGGAAGGTTCACCACTGTTCCATGTCTTCGCCATTTGTGGATAATGGCTCTCACTGTGGTTCGCTGGATTCCCAAAGCTTTGGAAATGGCTTTATAACCCTTTCCAGACTGATAGATCTCAATTACTTTCTTTCTCAATTGTTCCTGAATTTCTTTGGGTCTCGGCATGATGTGTAGCTTTTAAGGATCTTCTGGTGGACCTTTCTGTGTCAAGCAGCTCCTATTTAAGTGATGCCTTGATTGTGAACAGGTGTGGCAATAATCAGGCCTGGGTGTGGCTAGAGAAATTGAACTCAGGTGTGGACAACCACAGTTATAGTATGTTTTAACAAGGGGGGCAATCACTTTTTCACACAGGGCCATGATGGTTTGGATTTTTTTTCACCTTTAATAATAAACACCTTCATTTACAAATTGCATTTTGTGTTTACTTGTGTTGTCCTTGACTATTGTTTAAATTGGTTTGATGTTCCGAAACACTTAAGTGTGACAAACATGCAAAGGAACAGGAAATGAGGAAGGGGGCAAACACTTTTTCACACCACTGTATATAAAATATATCATAAACTCATGATTATTAATGTAATTACTAAAACAAACATTCTTATGGCGGTGTCCATGTTTTTGCCCGTGTTAGTGCCAAAGTGTTCAGTCATTCCACCTCCAAGTTAAATCGAATGCGGTATAACTCTCTGAAAGGCAAGTTTATATACAGTGTCCTATTGATGCACCTCCTATGAAAAGAATTTGACAGTTTTACTGATTTTAAAAAATGACTGCCCATTGTATTAAAAGTCGTGAAAGGTTGAGGACACATATCTTGCAACAAAGTATTATTACCATTTGTGGAAATGTCTTGATAATAATGCAATATTGCTTCATTGGCAGGATTTCCACAAAATTCTTCATGTAACATAAATGTTTCCTCTTACCTGATTAAAGAAATTTAAAGCAATGTAGGCCAAGCTCCCTTTCCTAACCATTCTGTAAGTGATGTGAAATTTTTCCAGAAATGTTATGAGGGGTGTGAAGTTACAGCTTGTTAATATAACAAAACTTTGTGTTGTAATAAAGATGAAATATTTAATTAACATAACATGGAATGTTCATAGAATTTACCAGAGGCAAATATTTGGATCTGTTGCTGTAGCGCCTCGTAACAAACTTATACAGAATTGAGATATTTTTGCTTGTCCCCATAATATAAAAACACTTCGGACAGACATAAGAAAATACGTCCATCATGTCCTCTTAGCACCTGTCATAACTAGCTGTTCCATTAATTGGCAAAACATTCAGAAAGATCAGAAAATATTCATTATCTGTTAACAGAATGACATGAAGAAAACATTCCTATTCACTGTAAGAGGGAGAAACTTTAATTATACAACACTTTGATAGACCTGTATTACTGTACACAGTACTGCACTGCACAGTGATTTCCCAGATGATTACTCAGTGAAGTAAGCTAAAATAAATAACAATACATTTTTAACACAGTCTGATCATTGTGATTTTAAAGATAGACCAAGGACATTGTCTGTTGAAACAATATTTGCTCTAAAATAACATGCTGCCACGTTCCCTTTAAGTTTAGCTCCAGTGTTATGCTGCAGCTGTATG
>CM022767.1:14731864-14786864 GCA_012411365.1 Ameiurus melas
CTGGCTATGAAATTGGTTTGTTTCTCAACTCGCATATTTGTTCATGAATGAGCAGACTACATAGACTGATATCGTAACACCCCTCCCCACACACTCACACACACACACTTAGGAATTATATATGTCCCCGCTTATACACACACCCACCCACACGTAGGAGTTGTATGTCTATATTTAATAGTGCCTTGAGTATGTCTCAGGATTGCAGCTGTTTCACTCATGTCTGACCGAGAAAGAGTACTTGAAGAAGTGTTCAGCATTATTAGGAAGTGTTAAACACTGTGAGTCACATTGTCCACTCTATTGGGGTCAGCCCCTTATCAGTTATTAATGAAATGGCCTCTCCTCTGAGAGCGGTTGTTTGTGTCAGTAATTGAGGAGGTCATGAGGAGTGTGTATGAGGGGGATGGGAGTTGCACCCCAGTGCCAACAGCTGACAAGAGAGTTACCCACAATGCTCAGCGTTGTCACTGGCTTGAAATGAAAGCTATGGGCCGAGAGCGAGAAGGAGTGGTGGGATTGGTGCTATTTATTTCAGGTAGCGAGAGAGAGAGCGAGAGAGAGAGAGAGATGACCTTGCATCGAGTCCAAAGTGCAGCTGTATTTTTATATTTACTGTAGTGCCAGATGTAAGTAGATCTGCTGTAATTTTTCTTGTGGAAACCCTATGTGTGACCAAGAAAGACTTCCATGATCTTCATTTTCCACTGAGAAGTATTTCCGTTGGGTTATATACCTTTGCCAGTGCCCAGTGATTCTGGTTTGCAGTTTCTCTACGTGTCGTTAAATTATGGTGTGTTTTCCAGTGCTAACCAGGCAGAGGCTTATTAGATGTTCAGTGCTCTTTTTTTTTCTCGCTGATTTTTCACAGACCTCACCAGGGAGCAACTTAGCAGAATACAAAGTTACATAACTGGCTCAGTTATTTCGGTAAACCCTGATTCTTTTAATCCAGCTCTGCCTTGTGCTTTTCCCCTTCAACTACAGATTCTTAATCTGACATTTCATACACATCATTTAATTTCCTTCAAGAGCAAATGAAGGCAATAAGCTAAGAATTTACCCCTCTCCCTGTCAGCATATGAAATGTCAACCGTTCCTTCTTATTACATATATAAATGACCATTATGTTCCTATTCATCTCTTCAAAGGTCAGATTGCTTCAGAGAAAGTTGTGCAGCAGTGCAGAAGGATCTCGCTGCTCAAAATTTGCAAAGGCATACACATACAGAAGGTTAATAGTTCAGTTAATGGAGGAAATAATCCTTGCTTATAGCAATTATATAAGGTTTTATACTGGTATTCAACAACAAATTGAGGCAATATTTAAGCACGAACAGTTAGAGTACGGTTGTAGTATATTATAAGTAGCATGTTTCTTTAGCCCTCCGGCTTTCGGCACAGGGGTGAATTAATGATTGCTGGAGTGGCGAAGATCCATTAAAAGGGTCAAAACATATCTAAGCCAATGACACAGTTCCAAACCTCCAGCAGTATTGGTATTTAGCCAACGGTATTTAGAGCAATGACAAACCACCTAGAAGGTTGTAGCTGTCTTTAAAGGTCAAAGATCTTCAATAAGAGGCAGGAGTTCGGCGCAGAATAGACCAAGTAAGGTCGTAGTACATAAAAAGTGCCATATTTCTTTAGTTCTTTCGTGTAGGGTACATGTGTAAGAGCAATGGGGATCGATCAGAAGGGTTCAAACATATGTATGACAGTGGCACATTTTCAAACCTCCAACTGTATTGGTAACTACCCAAATTTGCTAAAAAAAACCCAAATGTACCACATGTGAATAAAAAAGTATGATTCCTATATTTCTATATTATTCCTATTTCTACCATTGAAATGGGCTTGTTATGATATTGATATGATGCTACCTTTCCTGTGTTTTTTAGGCTAACAGTGATTACATTTTTTAATTTAAATGTAAATAAAAAGAAATATATATTTATATAATTATATATATATATATATATATATATATATATATATATATATATATATATATATATATATATATATATATATATATATATATATATAAAAATGGGAAATCACAATCAGGGAAAAATCAATATTGCACATCTTTGTAAATATACCAATATACTGTAGAGTGTATATGAAGTATATAGTATGTTAAATATAATATATTAAACCATACTATTCTGATGATTTTACATGTCTAAAGGGTATTTAAAATGATTTTTAATCCTTCTCAGGAATGATGGAATATGATGGAAACTGTTCCAAATCAATGTAAAGTATTTTTATTCTAAATTAGCAGTATTTTCTCAAGTAGCCTTGTTGCTTTGGTGTGTAAAATGTGTACGCCTTGTTTTCCATGTAGTGTTTCATAAGGCAAACTCAAGGGCATTACTCCACTTCCTCTAGACTCACCAGATGGATGTCTGATATTCAGAAACCCTTGAGACCAGTTGCAATGGCTACCCAATGTTCATTGAAAATGATTTAGAGATGCTTCCTCTGAAGATATACTGCAGGCATAACCTTCCTGTACTCAAGAAGATCTATGTCTGTGTTTTGGAGCATGCTCCATTGCAAGGATCAAGCCAAGTATAATTCTCATTGTCAGAGTGTTCAATGTAATTCACAGGGAGGTAGAGGACATCTGATATAGGAAAGTGGTCAGTATAATGAAATTATGTATTCTGAGCTGTGTTTTTCACCTTACACAACTTATACATTTCATGCAATGCATTTCTTTGTAAATTTGATTAGCATGTGCTGTTTCTCTATCTAGTTTTCACATTTCATTTTTAAGTGTGCAGTCAACACATGTTGGCGGCTCTTCAAAAATGTCTAATGCACTCTGGGCCTGGGACACACTCAAGCTGATCTTGACACCTCTAGTGTATTACATATAATATTTCTTGGAATTATCTAAAACCCCTCTTGAAACACAGACGTTGATAGATATAGATGCAGACATTAGCACCTAACCTTCCTCCAACCCTCATAAATCCTTACAAGGAGCTAGCGGGTGAGATAGGGGCTGAGAGTTAACATGATTTAATCTGCTCTTATCAACATTATTAATTTCCTGAGCAGCGAAGATTTGGCTGGATTCCGAAATTATTCCCCAAGAACTACTTCTTGCTGTGGAAGCATTTAGTGGAATAATCTGGAATCAGATAATGTGCCGGTCATATTACCTATCTCCAAGAAATCAAGTGCCAAATGCTGAAAAAATAAGCTGGTGTGAAATTACTTAAATAAATATTTAACTTTATTTAGCATATTGCACAAATAAATATAGACATAGTGTGCAAACACATTTCACCTCAGAAAAATTTGGATTCATTATACAATATGGTGGGTGAAAAGCATCAGCTTGTACTTTACTATTCCTTTTCGTCTGCAATATTATTGCACATTAGTCACTTGCTCTGTATTACAGTCGTGAATTTTCAATCATGATTGTGCCCTAAGAGAATGTATTTCTCTTCATCTTGGGGCTCTTTGGTCTCCTGGGCCATTAACACATTCTGCCAGAACACTATTGCATTCTGCTTTGGACCATCTGAGACTTTTCTCAGACTGTTTTTCACTCACTTTCTCTTGCAACAATAGGGAGGTGAACGCTGAGAGTGAACGTCTTCCACAAACCTGGGAGCAACACATCTTTCTGTCTGTGACACAGCCTGGATTTATCCACCTAAATCTGACAGGAACTACTGGCAGTCAAAAAATGATGCAGTATTAGACCACACATGATGCAGTGTTAGACCATAAGCACATCATAATGAAACTAAAGCCGAATCCCGGACATTTCAAGACACTCTTTTAAGGTCTGAAAAAGAGGACATGTCTGGGAAAGAGCGGACGTATGGTCACCCTAACAAATGCATTTCAGAGAACCATTTGTGTTCATTTCTACCAAAATAACTTTAGCAAAATGTATTTGAGCATTCACCAGGAGGTTGCTCATGTGAGTCACGACTGGCAAGAGAGAACCAGAACTGTCTATATTGTGTTATGTCAAAAGATGAATTTCTTTGGTTTTAAATGAGAAAAATTGTAATCCTGATAGTATTCCCATTTTGTACAAAATGTACCTGTAATCTTATTACATTGTTTATTGAAGTAACTGTAACGGATTAGTTACCAGTTTTTCGTATCCTGATTACGTAACTCTGTTACATGTTTTCCGTTAATCCCCAAGCCTTAAGGCTAAAATATAGATAACCTTAAGGCTAAAATATTCATACTAAAAGCCATAAAAGTTTAAATACTACTCTTTTTAGTTCACTTACTTCTGACACAGGACTGTTTAAATAGGTACGTATGTACACACTATTTATAATTATACCTTAGCATCTTGTAAATAAATTAAACAGTCAGAGTAAAGATAGCTATTTAGTAACTATAGAGTAGACAAATGAATTATAGTTCACAATGCTATAGTATCCCAAGGTCACCTTGCTAATATATGGGAGATAAGGACTTATTTAAACTCTTTCATTCTTTAAGGACTTCTTTAAGTTTGATATATCGTATGGGATAGAGGAACCCAAGCTGTTCAGATTAAAATCATACCTGATTAAAACTCTTTCCAGTTCCTTACGCTAATTACACAGACGTAATAGTTTCTTCGAAAACATACCGTATATTCCGATCTTAATTGTGTGGTCGTTTGCCTGTTGTTGAAGATTAGCTAGATATATTGAGTACTTCTGCTGAAAATAAGGCAGGAGGCAGTTAGCTAGCTGACTTTATTGTGTGCTACTGAAAGCCTTATAGCTAGTGAAAGCCTATTTTCACACTCACCATCACATGATGTGGGATTTACAGGTCAAAGGGAGAGCTTCAGGAGCTATTCCTTTGTTCAATTCTTCCATGTTTGCCGATTAATATCTACTAAAATATAAGCACTCTAGTGTTACACTGCAAGTGATTCAAGTGTATTTGCCTTAATTTACCCAAATAATGTTCATCTTCAGCAAATTCCATAAAGAATGCGTCATCTATCAATTTTGAAAACCACACATGATTGAGAAGCTAAGACTTATTTGATTTCATTATTTATTCAAAATATTAGAAATAGTGTGTTACAGTATATTGGCTACCTAAATTCACCCTGAAACCCACCGATATCAGTTCGTTCATGGGATCCTGTGGAAAATAATAAAAAGTGGCAGGAGCATGCAGGATTTCTTCTCTCTGATGTGGGGCAGAGCAGGAAGTCTGATATGAAGCTCGCTGGACAATGGAATGGACATGTTTATTATCATGGGAGTGCAGTGGATGTGGAGTGGTGTTTATTTGCATTCACTGCATTCATTCGTTCATCAATTTCAGTAAATACCGTATCCTGGTCACGCACCCAAATACACCAATATAAAAAAAAAAACAACATTATTAAGCAGGGATAAGTAGGAGGGGGCATGATAGCTTAGGGGTTTGCATGTTTGCCTTGCACCTCCAGGGTTGGGGGTCAAATTCTACCTCCGGCCAAAAGAAGCACAGAATTTGTATTTTCTCCCAGTGTTTTAGGGGTTTCCTCCAGGTACTCTGGTTTTCTCCCCAGTCCTATTGTAGGCTGATTGGCATTTCCAAATTTCCCATAGTGCGTGTTTGTGCTGTGCACTGGGTTGGCACCCTGTACAGGGAGTCCCCCTGCCTTGTGCAAAAAGTGTTGTGAGCAGGCGGGGGTTTTATTGTCATGTGGGGAAGAACAAGACGTCAGATATGAACTGGGATACGTTTATTACCACTGGAGTGCATTAAAGTGGAGTAGTGTTTGTGCTGCGTTTACTGCATTTGTTCATTTGTTCATCTTCCATCTGAACTAAATACGTTATCCTGGTCAGAGTCACTGTGGTATAAATTACTTTTTCATTTGTACTTTAGAAAACTATATCAACATTCAGCTGAATAGAAGTTCCTTAGACAATACTATAGGCATGTACAGACAAAAGTAATAATAATAATAATAATCCTTGCTCATGGTTGTGTGGCTGTGCACATCATTCATTTATTAGTCATTCACTTATTAGTCAGTCATTTTTAAACATGGAAATAAAAGTGAAGGGCCTCACAACACAACTCATTCAAACATTATTAACACATCAAGGAAAATGTTCATATTATAATTTTTTTCAGTAAATGGCTGAAGCTGACGTGATTGTCATGACTACATCAATTAGATATGAGACAGCACAGAATGTCTTGTAAGTGAAATCTGGCAAAGTGAAGTGAGATGTAATAATGTAATCAATCTCAGTGTAGACAACGTTAAAGCCTGAGTTAAAACATATTCACTAGGGTGTAAACCTCAGGCGTCCGCACAGTACATTATAAGTTCAATTCATATGGAAAGAGATTGATAGTTGATGTTACCACTGAATCTTCTATGATGTAATACATCTCCATTCTAGTAGCTTTTCATTTCAATTCTATTCTCTTCCCCTCCGAAAGTATTGGAACAGCAAGGCGGATTCAATTATTTTCGCTATATCTTGTTGCCCAGGTGTGTCCTGTTAGATTGACTGTATAAACAATTAATAGCGATGAATGTCTACTTGGTTTGAGGCCTGTGTTTCACCTGTGAAGTTCTTTTTTACCCACCAGTTCTTATGGTGCACCGATTCATTACAACACTTAATATACACGTGACATCACAGAAATAGCAAATCTTTAACAGCATGTCTGCCATAACAGGGTTGAGTAGGAAAGTTTTTTATATAGAATATTGGAGCTGTGAGTTGATGCATATTATCTGAGGCATTGTGAAGAATATGAGACATGATTATTAAAATTGGTGATGTAATTACTGTAGAATATTTCTGTGTATTTCACAACCTTTATAAGCAATAGCAAAAACGTTTTTGACCTCTTCGAGTTTCAGCCTTAAGTTTGTTCTGAACTAAAAACATTCACGAATGTATAGTTATTCTTAAAAATAAAAATATTGCTTCTAATCGGATATTTCTTTTTAGTTTTGATTAATTTATTTATATTTAAATTTCTGTTTCAAATATCTTATACTGTTTATTTGAAATCAAATTGTTCTGTGCAAGGAAAATCAACAGTATGGCAGTGAACTGACCATGTGATTCAATTTGCTAATCGTTCAGGTGGAAAAGAGAACAAGATGCCCATCTTGATTTCTAAGATCTTCAAAGGACTCGCAGCAGACCAGACTGAAGCTCTGTATGTTGGTGACGCCATTTTATCTGAAGGGAAAAAACGCACAAAAAAAAAAAAAAGAAAAAAGGGGAAAAAAACGAAAAAAAAAAAGGAAAGAGGGGGTTTGGTGGGGGGGAAAAAAAGGGGGTATTTTTTTTTTTTTTAAATTTTTTGAGTCTTTCATGCAAAAATGAGCTAGTCAATTTATTCATATATATATATATATATATATATATATATATATATATATATATATATATATATATATATATATATATATATATATATATAAAAACATTAGGACGCTGGGACAGTTGTGGAGGGAAGCACCTCCAGGGTTGGGGGTTCGAATTCCGCACTCCGTCCAGGTTGTCCCACGCCTTGTGCCCTGAGTTCCCTTGGAAATGCTCCTGGCTCCACCATGACCCTGCATAGGATTACCAGTATGGAAAATGGATGGATGGATGGATGGATGGATGGGATATATAAGTAGGGACTCAGCAAACAGTGAGATCAGCATGCAGTCAGGATGTTCCCTGACTTAAGAGATTTAAGAAGGCTTTAGATCAGTGGTCAACAACCCTCTTCCTTGAGATCCACCTTGCTGCAGGTTTCATCAACAACCAAAATCTAACACACTTGTTTTAATTGATCATGAACTTCTCAAGGCAATTATAGGTGGTCAGGTGGTTGGTGCTAAAGGCTTCAGGAAGGTAGATCTCCAGGAACAGGGTTGGTGACCACTGCTTTAGATGAAACTGCCAAACAGCAGTCTCCAAGATTGTCCAAGGTTTTGAAAGTACACCATCATATCTTTAAGAGTAAATAAGATGAGTGAGGTACAATGCTGAACAGTTTACACATTCAATCTTCCTTAATGATAAATTGTAATCTGAAATTGTCAAGCTGTTTTGTCATCGTGTTTTTAACATACTTGGAAAGGCGCCACACTTTCCATTCCATTATCTTGTCTATAGACAACTTGCTCTTTGAAAATATGTGGTGAAACATAATGAACCTAAAGGAGTACAGAGCAAAAGTCATTATATTCTGCTAGAGTCATGAAAAATGAGAAAGGGTGTATGACATTTTACGATAAATCGCAGAGCAGAAGAATTCTTTCACATACATGGGGACTGAGGTTCACGTTTAATTCGAGAGCAAATTTAACACTGAGGTTCCGTGTGAAAAATGTTCTGCCATTGTAGCCAAGGAATCTCAACAGACTACAGACAAAGTGAAGGTCGGGTAAATGTACCCATAAAATACTGCAGATGAAATCATAAAGCTACAGCTGGTCTCTGGCGATGACCTCATCTCAGCCTCGCCCTCGCATGCACGTGAAAAAAAATACAATCCCACACCATCCCACACACACGCACAAATTCAGTAAGCCCTACTACATTTAATACTGCATTCTTACCACTGTCATTTACACAGACATGTGGCTATGCATATGGTCATTCAACAATCTGGCATTGTCTTCACGGTAAAATAAATGAAACACTTTGGACAGTGTGAGGAGTGTGAGCTGTGTCTTAAACACTGCTGACTGCTTTCTCAGTTTAGCTTTATATCCCACCCAGCAGACATCATGCTCAGGCACGGGTTCAGTGAATAAATCAATGTGAGAAGCGAAGCACACTAGCGCTGTGGATTAGCTGCCAAGGCAGGTTGCCAGATCATAGCGCAACATTTGTTCTATAATAAATCATTGAGAAAGGCTTGGACTACATTTGATGTGTTAATGATCGTTGTTCGATAGTGTGTCATGCTAGTACATTTTAGGTGTGAGGAAGTTCAAAATGGAAAGAGATGCATTTAGAGGCTGTGGGAGTGAAACGAACAAATAGATGGAATGAGAGAAAGAAGACTGAAGAGTTAACTGGATATGATAAGTGCTATAAAGTGCCATATCAGCATTTTACCTCCTGTAATAGGGCTCTTAGAAATGGAAAAGTGCAACTATGAACTGTGTGTGTGCGCATGTGTGTATAGGTGTGTGTGCGCACACATTCTCACTATGCTTTCTCCTTTTCCAACACAGATAGAGGGACCGGAGGAAAACAATTATTTTATCCCCCCTACTGAGAAATGGAGATATAGAGTCCACTAATTGATTAATTAAGTAGGAACAGCGTTGCGGAAAGGGAACATGACAGAATGAGAGAGCGTGAGAGAGAAAAGAGAAAAAAGAAGATAGAGAAAAAAAAAAAAAAAAAAAAAAAAAAAAAAAAAAAAAAAGAAATGGGATAGTAGATGTCACAAAATAAAACAGGCTCAGTTGCTTATGGTAACAAGTAAACTAAATAAACTCACACAGACAGGAACAGCCAAACACTGCCAGTTTGGGGTGTGTGTGTGTGTGTGTGTGTGTGTGTGTGTGTGTGTGTGTGTGTGTGTGTGTGTGTGTGTGTGTGTGTGTGAATTATGGTCTTTCTCACCCTAGTGTGGTGAGAAAAGCTGCAATGGATAACAGCAATTTTCACGCATCCTAAACTCCATTACTCACGAACAAATGCTCCCCTAGGCTTCTGTTTCTACTCATGTCCTACACACCGGTCCTTCTGGGCATCATATAGACGCCAGAGCCTGTTAGTGAAATACAAGCCAATGAAGCTCATTTCTGTCTTCAGTGCTGTTAAAAATTTCCGTGATTTTAACACATTCTCTGTGGTTTACTCTAAGAGTTACAGGACATTTTATTGTGATATTTTGCTGGCCGTAGTGAGTCAGGAACATTGCCAGAATTGCTAAGGGCATTTCAGTTCTGTATGTACACTAATAGAGCACATTATTAGGAACACCTGTACACCTACTCATTCTTGCAGTTATCTAATCAGCCAATCATGTGGCAGCAGTGCAGTGCATAAAATCCTGCAGATACGGATCAAAAGCTTCCGGCAATGTTCACATCAACAATCAGAACTGGGGAAAAATGGAAGCTCGGTGATTTGACCGTGGCATGATTGTTGGTGCTTTCTGTAACTGCCGATCTTCAGGGATTTACACGCACAACCGTCTGTAGAGGTTACTCAGAATGGTGCTATAAAGAAAAAACATCCAGTTGGCACCAGAAACGCCTTGTTGATGAGATAGTTCAATGGTGAATGGCCAGACTGGTTCTAGCTGACAGAAAGCCTACAGGTAACCCCTTTGTAAAATTGTGGTGAGCAGAAATGCATCTCAGAATTCAGGCGGATGTGCTACAACAGCAGAAGACGATGCCAGGTTCCACTTCTGTCAGCCAAGAACAGAAAGCTGATGCTGCAGTGGGCTCCAAAACTGGACAGCTGAAGACAGGAAAAACGTAGCCTTGTCTGATGAATCTTCATTTCAGCTGAGGCACACAGACGGTTGAGTCAAAATTCGGCTCCAACAGAATGAATCTGTGGACCTAACTTGCCTTTTGTCAACAGTCCAGGCTGGTCGAGGTGGTGTAATGGAATGTTTTCTTGGTGGTAGAATGGGAGAGTCGCAGCATGAAAGTGCACCAGAAATATCTGCAGGAATTGCATGATGCAATCATGTCAACATGGACCAGAATCTCAAAGGAATGTTTCCAACATCTTGTGGAATCCATGCCATGAAGAATTGAGACTGTTTTGAGAGCAAAGGAAGGCCCTACCCAGTATTAATATAGTGTTCCTAATAAAGTGCCCAGTGAGTGCATGTCATATTTGCTATATGGTAATTTATTTTCTTTATATGGCATTTAGTGCCACTCAGAGGATATAGCAAACCATTCAGAGTTAAACAGAGTTGATCGGAGTAAAAGATTTGTGTGGTTTTCTGTATTGCAACATATAAAAGTTAGATTCTACCTAAAGGAGTTTACGTCTTAAAAAGTTAGATAAACATAAGTCGATTATATTTTGGGCACCATGGTAGTACAGTGGGGGCGCACGGTGGGGGCGCACGGTTACCACATTCGCCTCACACCTCCAGGGTCCGGGGTTCGATTCCCCCCCGTGCTGCAGGGGTTTCCTCTGGGTACTCTGGTTTCCTCCCCCAGTCTAAAGACATGCATGGTAGACTGATTGGCGTGTCTAAAGTATCCGTAGTGTATGAATGAGTGTGTGAGTGTGTATGTGATTGTGCCCTGCGATGGACTGGCACCCTGTCCAGGGTGTACCCCGCCTTCTGCCCGATGCTTCCTGGGATAGGCTCCAGGTTTCCCGTGACCCTGAAAAGGATTAAGCGGTAGAGAATGGATGGATGATAGTATTGTTGCAGCCTCACAGCTGTAGGGTCCCCAGCTTAAATCAATCCCGAGATCAGATTTCTGTGTGTGTGGAGTTTCTCATGTTTTCTCTGTGTTTGTGTGGGTTTCCACCGGGTTCTCCTCTTTCGTCCCGCTGTCCAAAAACATGCAAGTAGGCCGATTGCTTATGCAAAATTGCCCCTAGGCATGAATGAGTGTATGTGTGCATGGTGCCCTGCAATGGACTCAGTCTCATTCATTCATTTTAATATAAGTTAGGGACCTAGGCTATATGTTGTAAGTAAAATTAAATAGAAAATTATATTGCATGAACTCTATTACAATTGACTACTAAGACAGCTACACAAATGAGGTTTATTGAACTGCTGTCAGCTATTAATAAGTGCTGCATTAGTAAAGAAGAGTGGTGCCTGCCCTCTGTGTAGTAGACAGTAGAGAGGTGCACAGGAAAAGAGGAATATTATGGTGTTCTGTGAAGATGGGGAAATAAAAATGTTCTTGCAATTTCATCAGGAACAGAGAAAAGCTTAATAGTATTCTGAAATGAAAATAGTAACAACCATGAGAGGACTTTTTTTTTTACAGGACATTTTACTTCCAGATAACACAATATTAGAAGTAAAAATCCCATTTAGCTGGGCTAAGCTGTGTCATTTGTTCTCAATTTAACACCATCATGTAGAAACTCGTATAATACCACCCTGAGAAAAGCCAATCAATCCAAAACGCAAGAATGATCTTCACACATAGAAGTATTTCACTATGTAGATTGGTGAAGCCAGGTTTAAAATAGCCCTGCTCTATTCTTTCTAATTTCACACAGTGACACAAGACGTACAATTTGCTCATTCATTAGACAAGTGCCTGTTAGGGTTTTAGTGGAACAGACCTAAAAGCGGCTTTTGGCAATAATTCATTTTGGTTGAACTTCACAAACATTATGTACCATTGTGATGGCTTTTAATCACGTGTGACTCATAATTAGAACGGTCCTTATCCATGATGGTCATGTGTGGTGAAATGTTGATTGTGAACTGAACCTACATCAATTCCTTGTATATTTCACGGTTGTATGATAAAACGCACGTCTGATCCGAGTGCCTGTAAACTTGAGAGCGACATTTCTAACAACCTGAAAAATGCCTGACCTGAAGTGGAATCATTAAGTCAGTATAAGTAAGTAGATGGGGGTTATTGGTGACTTAGTGGTTAGCACGTTTGCGTCGCACCTCCGGGGATGGGGGCTCGATTCCCGCCTCTGCCCTGTGTGTGCGGAGTTTGCATGTTCTCCCTGTGTTTCTGGGGTTTTCTCTGAGTACTCTGGTTTCCTCCCCTAGTCCAAAGAGGTGCATTGTAGGCTGAGTGGCCTCTCTAAATGGTCCAGTGTGTGAGTGTGTGAGCAAATGAGTTAGCCTCCCCCCCGCCTTGTGCACAGAGTTCCCTGGGATAGGCTCCAGGCTCCCCGCGACCCTGTGTAGGATAAGCGGTACTAATAAGCGGATTAGTAGTAGGCTATAAGGAATAGCAGTGTTTAACTTTTCAGACTGGTGAAACGGTTTTTGTAATGTTGTAACAATAGTTAGTTCTGATCCACTAATCTGATTAGACAAGGGGTGTTCCAAGAGTCCTGATATTTAGTGTAACAGATGCATTTCACTGTTTGTATCACTCCACTTGTCTGTGTTCACTATACTACATCTGTATGTTCCAATTACAGCAGTATTTCATTACACTGAAACTGTTACTACACTTAATCTATTCAGTCTGTGGGTTGGCACGGCAGCACTCTATCCAGCGGTGGCTTCTTTGGGAGCAATTTTCATTGATGGAGCAAAAATAAGCCAACTATTTGTCCATATTGTGTCTGTAATGTCAGTTACTAGATATTCATTTGTTGTTTCTAGAAGTTTTGTATACAAGCTGATCTATTGAATATCAGCATGGGTGTGATTACCTGTAGCCTCATGCTTACGCCAAATCACAGCCATGTTGATATTCAGTACAACAGCACTCTTTCTCGTGCGATATTGCTTGCCTTGCTGAGAAAGGAAGCAGATAGGAGAATGAATAATAATTCATTATTATTATGAATCTTAAAAAAAACTTGATGTGCTTTTTCGGGTCTCTATAATGTCTTATTCTCAAAGAACAATATAAGCAAAAAATAAGCACTAGTGCATTACTAGTCCATTTACTAGTTCATTGTCTCTATGAAGGTATTTCTTGTGACAATATTAAACACTCTTCCTGAATAGGATTTCCTTTTGTTGTATTAAATCTGTCCTGGACAGACAGGGGTGTGAATGATTTTACAATAAGTTCCTTAGTTCTTTCAAAAGACTGATCGGTATCCAAGTCAGGACTTGATTTTTCTCTGAAGTTTCACACTTAACTAAATTAACACCATTAGCCGTTATGGCCTTTTGTGCTGTATCATCAGAAAGTGCTAGCTTGTACCTCTGATAAATGATCCAAAGAGTTGGTTTTCAAAAGCATGCTTCACCCTGGCAGTGGGCCACTCATTTAATGAGCTCATGTGAGACATTGCCGATAAGGGGATCTTACGTAAATTGAGTTCTGCTAGTTATTCTGCTAATTTCCTCATCTGATCTCTGGAGGCTGCAGCATACTGAGCCTCATAAGCTCTCATCCCCACAGAAGCTATAGCATCAGTTTAAACGGAAAAAATATGCAGACACACTTACACACACATAAGCTCATACTTTCCCACAATGTTTACACAAGCTCACGTTTTTTAAATATTGTTTCATATTGCTGCATCTTGCATATGTGATTAAAACTGTTCAGAACCTATTATCTGTGTAAATGTGAAACAGTGCATAATTTGTACTTTTGTCAGCAGTGTTATTGTGTGTGTGTGTGTGTGTGTGTGTGTTTGTTCTTATTGGTACATTTTTTTTGCGGGGGCATTCTGAGGGACATTCCTGGCCTAACAGAGCTTTTACAGAGCCAAGCATGCTTCGGGAGTCATCGAATAGCCAATCAGGCGCATTCCAGCTTCACCCACGGCAACCGGGGAGCAGAAGAACACTGGGATAGGACGCCTTTGACTTGGCAACCCAGTCTTATGTTTGCCCAATGAGGCAGCAAAATAAACAACTGGAAAGATTGACCAGTAAGAAGAAACTGAATCTGAAACACAGAATTCCCACATATCACCGTTTACTTCCTTTGTGTTCAGAAGTGTAGGAATTTAACTTCCAGAAGATTCATGAACACCTTAACCCTTTAGGTGAATGTTTAAATGTTTAAAGAGGCCTCTCTCATTCTCTTGCTCTCACTACTGTAGAAATTCAGTTAAAAAAAAAAGCGGTTTTCTTTAGTGTATGCTGCTATTGGTTAAATTTGGTCTCGGTGTTAAAGGGGATTTCCGCATATTTTTCTTCCTGCATAGTTCATTCACTGTATCCGCTCACGGAGAATTAAACAAAGTCATTTGGGTTGCTTTGATAAAAATACACTGTTATAGAGAAACTTATTAAGGCAAAACTGCTATCAACAAAACAGTGATAGGAGCCTAGGGCTGTATTACATTAACCTTCTAACTATATAATCCTATCTTATCTGTATACTAACCAGTATCAGCTACAGTATTACACACTTGATAATTTTTTATATCTTAACTCCAAATAAGGAGAAAAGCTTGCATAAGTTTACTAACTTGCCAACATCTCAGATAACCCCAAGAATTTTTTTAACTTCTTATTTAAAAAAAGTTTTAGTACAAGTCAAATTTAAACTTTTTAAAAAGAATTAAAAGCTTCTGTCTCTTGTTAGATGTTGTGCTTGCTTCATAAGAAACAATGACAGGTTGAATAACGTTAGTTTGCTTACTAGCACAGAGGTATTGCATTAGTTTATCATTCAATAGAGTAAATCAGTGCTTAATGATTGAACAAATGATCAAGAGTGTGTTAATGTTCACTTTTTACAGAGGATAATAAAACTCATGGTTCATCAACCTTGAATTGCAAATTCTATAAGAGCCCTATTGTGTGCAATTAAAGTGAAAGTATATTAAATCAATATAAATACACATGATTGTGGAAGGCCCCAGCGTGTTAGAGAACATACCTAAACACATCATGAAGCTCAAAACATCTACAGGACAAAGTTCTGGATAAGTTTCATTCAGAGTTTGGTTATACAATTATAGGAGAAACTTTGAACATCTCATGGAGCACCGTTAAATGTTACTATTTTAACAAATGGTACTAATGTGGTACAAAAATGACTGCCTAGAGGAGGCCATCTACTAAAATTAAGTGGTAAGGATGGCATTAGTCAGAGAAGCAACTAAGAGACCTAGGGTAACTCTGAAGGTAACTCTAAATCTGAAGCTGTTCACAGGCTAGAAGAAAGCCATTACTGGGGAAAAATATATATGAAATCACATGTAGTTAACAAAAAAGCATATCTGAGACTCAGAAAACGTGTGGAAAAAGGTTCTCTGGGTTGATGAGACAAATATTTCCATATTTTGGATTGGGAACAAAGTGATACTTTTGGATGGAAGCATCATGTTGGCGAGATGCTTTTCATCAGCACAGAATGGGAAACTGATCAAGGTTGAGGGCAAGAAGGGTGGAGCCAAATACAGGGGTATCTTAGAAGAAAGCTGTTCCAGTCTGAAAGCTTTTCCAGACTGTAGTGGAGCTTCACCTTCCAACAGGACAATGACCCTGAGCAACACAAGAGTTATTCAAAACCATGAATCGAAAAGTATTGAGAATCTCTGCCAAGACTTGAAAATTGCTGTTCACCAAAAGTCTCCATCCAGTCAAACAGAGGTTTTGCCAAGAAGATTGGGTAAAAATATTGGAAAACCATATATGCAAAGTTCATAGAGACATATCCACAAGACTTGTAACTCTAATGGCAGCCAAAGGTGGTAAGTGTTGACTCAGGGGACCAATAATTATTCAAGCAACAAATGTTTTCTATTGTTCATTTTGCCTGCTCCAAATGTTAATGTACATGTCTGTGAGCCATTTCTTCAAGTATTAAGCTTCTGTGATGAATTCTCGGTAGTTCAGATTTGACATACTAACGTATTTACTTAGTTTTATAAAACCCAGTTGAAATCCATGCAAGGTGCGGACAGGCACATGCAGGGACTCGCAGTAGCAAAGTAATACCACCATCTTAGTGTTATCAATTTTACACAGAAGTCTCCGAGGACACGTGGTAGTTTGGATAACAAAATGGCTGTCTTTTACATTGTAGACCTTGAGCACTCCAGTTCTCTCACAAGCGTTGTGAAGAAATTCGAGTCAGTACTTCTCAACGAGCATGCTATTATTAAAAACAAAAAAAAAACAATCATTAAGTACTAGTTTGTTTGTCGAGTTTTTCTTTGTTTTGTTTCCGTAACCTTACCATGAGCTTTAATTTGTGCTTTTCCTCACACTAGCTGAATATGATAGAGTGTGCTCACCATCTTGTGGCATTGCCTGGTCTTTTTAATTTCACAAAAGGTCATTTAATATCACGTCCTAAGAGGCTTTTGTACAGGCAAAATCCCTGCTTCTAAAAATACACCCAGAAATACTCTATACCTCTCTAGCCGTGTTTGTGACTGTCAGAACTCTTTTGTTGGATATGATTACTGTTTACTAAGAGATTGCCACCATGCAGAAAGTCTATTGCAGGCATACTTTTGGGGAATCCTGGCTGGATGTGAAGTAGCAGTTTAGCTGTATGTGTAAATGCTGAAGGGGTGTGGGTGTGATTAACTTTTTTGCATGGGTGTGTGCTGTGTGCAATCACAACACAGTAGTGCGTGCCCCACTGGTTGGTGTATGTGCTGATTCGGTGAGGTGTGTGCGAGTTCAAGGCTAAACTTTTCATGTGCCGAGGAAGCCCTGCTTCACAGACACACACCAAGAGACCTCAACCCCAACACTGACTGAAACCTGATCTGCTGTGGCCTTTAGTGGCGCCCGCTATTTATAATCACTCACTCTGTGTGTGCATGTGTGAGAGTATGTGTGTGTTTGTCAAAGAGAGAGAGAGAGAGAGAGAGAGAGAGAGAGAGAGAGGTAAATAAAAGTAATAGCTCCTGAGAAAATCATCCATCCAGCCATCCATTTTCCATACTGCTTATCCTACACAGGGTCATGTTGGATCCGGGAGCCTATTCCCAGGATCTCGGGACACACCCTTGATGGGATGCCAATCCATCGCAGGGCATAATCACACACAAACTACAGATAATTTGGAAATGCCAGTCAATGTATTATGCATGTCTTTGGACTGGGGAGGAAACTGGAGTACCCAGAGGAAACCCCTGAAGCAGAAGAATAGGCAAGCTCTGCACATGCAGGGTGGAGGCGGAATTCAAATCCCCAACCCCAGGTCTGAGGCAAGCATGCTAACCCCTACCCCACGATGCCCCTGAAGCCCTTACCCCTCTGAAAGAATCATGGAGACTTTCATTAATTTCCGAGGCTCAGAGGAATGAACTGTATGGTTGGGGTGCTAAAGGTCCTGTGGACTAGAAACAAGCAAACTCTTCAGTTGCATGTATAGTTATCAACATTTATGTAAATTTCTGTTTATATACAGTGGTTAGGCTGTAGTAAAGTGTTTGATGAACACTGTTGTGTTCTGAAAAAACATCATTTCGTTCCATCATATGTACACAAGCTATATAGAGGAATTACAATAAAAACCCACTCAACTCGACATGACTGGAACAGTATAGTGTGCCATGGATACTGGATATGATGTTACAACCCGGAAGTTCACTATTTTTCCAATGACAGCAAGGCCCAAAGTGTTTTATTTCTCTTGCAGTTTGTCAACACTATCAATTTATGTACAAATGAACAACGTCCTGTTGTACGTTTCATCCATTTATAGTTATACGATGTTCAAGAATCAGGTCAAATCCTGTTATCACTTATGTTATAGCAGCTATAAACAGTCATTCCCTCACTAGCCTAGTCTTTTTTCCCTCTTTGTCATTGTCACTCACTGGAGGTTAAGATAGATTGGAGGTTAAGATAAGTGCAGGTTGGGTAGTTTAATACAAAAACAACAAGTCCAAGGGATCAGGGAGAAATCAATAAATATAGACCGGCAGAGGTCAGGCAATGAGGCAAACAATCCAAACAAGGCAAGACAAAAAGTCGAGGTCAAAAACACGAGCAAAATCAAAACCAGAATAAACAAACAAGGAAGGTATCATGGCTTGGTAACGCCAGAGACAAAACGTAACTGAGTGGATACTTTGCAATGGCTGTGTGTGTGAGAGTCTCTTAAGTAGTATGTTGTGATTGCGATCGTAATTAGGAACAGATGTGTCTGATGAGTTCTCAAGCGAAGGTGACGTGACAGTGTGCAGCTTCGTTAGTTATAGTCATCAGCCATGTTTGTAGCTCGTGGTGCATTATGGGAAATTAAGTTGCTGGTTTGCTGTGACATGACAGTCATTTTTGCGAGAAACTGCTAATCCCATCATTCTGAAGACCGTATGCTATAACTTAAAGCTTAAAGCTGTGGCTTTACGTCTCACTTACAAAGCCCTTACAGTGGAGACTCCTTCCTCCTCACCATATCAACAATTATATCTTTATATGGAGCGTTCATCATGTAAGTCCCAGAGAAATGACGACATGTTATAATGAGCATACTGTGAGAACCATGCTGTTATAGACCAATCATATTTGCAAATTCAACAGTATCCCGTTATAAACAACTGGTTGCATATTAATGTATGACTTAAAAATTTTAGTTTGCAAAACCCCAAACAGAGCATACTATTCCAATTTTCTCATTACTATACTATCCTTATAATTATACTATTTTTGTCCCACCTTTCACCCCCTCGATCCTGTCTATTAATAGAAAGAGACCATCATTACACCACTCCAGGTGGTGTATTATTTGGGTGGTGGATCATTCTCAGGACAACATCATACTCAAAAAAACTTACAGGGTGGTGTGTTTGAGGCACTGGTACGAGTGTATTAGCTGCAACATCGTTGTTGCCCAGGGTTGTGACTAGTCTTCCAACTCAAATATCCAGCATCATTATATTATATTATATATATTATATATCCAACATCAGTCCTGTAATCAGAAACCAATCAGTGCAATGGGTTCGGGACAACACACACATGTTGTGCATGGAAAAAGATCAATTATAATCTCTACGTGTAGACTTATAAGGTAGAACAAAAATGGTGTGTCTAACAAAGTAGCCATTAAAAACCCCAGCAATGCTGTTAAACACTGTTGATACACTCTTTCTCTTAACAAATAATATCTGGTTAATAATAACAAGAGATGAGTCAGGGTTAGTATGTGTTAATCTGTTTAAAAAATGTTATTTGTTTAATAAATATTATTTGAGGAATATTTATGATTTTGAAAATGGTTTTAATCGCAGCCAATTACCCAAATAATAATTGGCCTGCTGTGCTTAATGCGTGGTGTTAAAATTGTAGTGCGGTCTTACATACTACCTTCTGTTAATCTTTCATTCTCTCTCTCGCTCTCGCTCTCTCACTCACTTTACAGTAAAATACATAAAAGAGATGTCTGCATTTTTTAAGAATGCATCTTCGGGCGCTCCTCCTCTTCTGGACTCTCCTCCTTCCACGCCACAGAAGCAGGTCGACCCAGTCATGAAGGAGACCAGAACCATCCCACTGAAAATGTGCCATGTCACCCGCAAGCAATGTCCACCAGACACAGAGGACAGGTGAACTCACACAAGCACGCACGCACACAGAGAGGAGGGTGAATATGTATTTCTTCCCTTCAACCAGGATGGGAATTACAGTTGAGGGAGGATATGTACTAAATAGTATTAATAGTAAACACTTAACACTTGTTTCTCCTCTCAGAAAGATCCTCCTCCACATACACACACACTTCATGTTATTATATAATTTGTTCTTTCCTTTCATTCTTCCCTCTGTCTACCTTTGTGTAGATATTTTGAGGTGGTGTCAGCAGACAGGAAGCAGTCTGCGTTTTTGAGGGCAAAGGATCCTGCAATGGCCCAGTCATGGTATAATGCGATCCAAGCAGGCTGCGCTGCACTGCTCTCCACAGCTAAAGACAGCCTCAGAGCTCTGCAGCCGGGCATGGACATCACACACATCGGCTGGATTATAGAGCAGGCATGTGTTTATTAATTACAATACATTTTATGTGCGTGAAGTGAATAACCCAGCTGAGTTAAGTGTTTGTGTGTATGCAGGGATCCGAGAGACTGATACTAGCAGTGCTGACAGACAGAGATCTGCTGTTGTACAGCTCTTTGCCTGAGAGCAGAGAGAGTCTTAATAGCCCAGACAAGAGCCATCCACTCATTACCACCAGGTACACACACACACACACACACACACAAAGAGCTGACCTGAAAGTATACATCTATCACACAGAACACATATCTGCAGAATCCTGCTGGTGACATCCGTATTTTTATTAGAAAAAAAATAAAATGAAGCATGGCCATGACCTACAGTGCTGTGAAAAAGTATTTGCCCCATCCTTATTTCTTCTGTTTTTGTGTATATCTCATACTAAATAGTTTTACAACATTCTACAACATTCATAATGGGGTTCAGCTGGACTATGCAACCATGCCTGATTACTGCAAACCCTGTTCAATTAAATCAACAGTGAAATACTTTTTCAACAGCATGAAGTTGGTTAAATGGTCTTACCCAGTAAGATGCCAAAGTTGAAACACTACCCTCAACACCCCTCACTATTACACTTCCACCACCATGCTTGACCGTAGGTATGATGTTCTTTCTTTGGAGTTTGGTTTACGCCAGTTGTAACGGGACCCCTGTCTTACAAACTGTTGCACCTTCGACTCATCAACCCATAGAACATTCTCCCAAATGGTTTGAGGATCATCAAGGTGTGTTTTGGCAAAATTCAGATGAGCCTTAACGTTCACAGTGTTAACAGTGGTTTTCAACTCGTCACTCTTCCATGGATGCCATTTTTGCCCAGTGTCTTTCTGATAGTGGAGTCATGAACAGTGACCTTTATTGATGTAAGAGAGGCCTGTAGGTCCTTTGATGATGACCTGCTCGATGAGTAGTCACTGTGCGCTTGGAGGAATTTTGGAAGGTTGGCCATTTCTAGGAAGGTTCACTACTGTGCCGAGTTTTTCCATTTGGAGTTCTTTGGAATCCCAGAGCCTTTGAAATACAGTACCCTCCACTAATATTGGCACCCTTAGTAAATATGAGCAAAGAAAGCTCTTAAAGCTCTTAAGAAACTTGTCTTTATTGTTTAACCTTTTGATATTTTGTTAACAAATTCACAAAAATACTCTGCTGTCACGGATATTTGTTAAATATAGGTGTGCAACAAATATTGGCACCCCTATGAATTCATATGAGAAAAATATATTTAAAGTATATTCCTATTGATATTTTTTAGTACACTTTGGTAACTAGGAACAGGAAATTGTTCAACTATGACATCCTGTTTCACAAGGGTATAAATATGAGGTAACACATAGGCTAAATTCGCTTAGTCACTCCTAACAATGGGTAAGACCAAGGAATGTAGCTGTGATGTATGGCAAAAGGTTGTTGCGCTTCTTCAAATGGGAAGTGTCTATAAGAAAATAGCACAAGCATTGAAAATGCCCATTTCCACTTTCAGGGCAATAATTAAAAGAAGTTCCAGTCAACTGGAAATGTTATGAATCAACCTGGAATTGGATGTGTGTCTATATTCTCTCAAAGCACTGTGAAGAGGATGGCTCAAGTGGCCAAAAACTCTTCAAGGATCACTGCTGGAGAATTGCAGAAGTTAATTGCTTCTTGGGGTTAGAAAATTTCCAAAACTACAATCCGAAGTCTCCTACATCACCACAGGTTCACTCTACTCTCATCCAAAAACAAACGCAAGCATCTTCAGTTTGCCACACACTACTGGAACTTCAAATGAGATCGGGTTCTATGGTCCAAAATAGAACTTTTTGGCAATAAACACCAGTTTTTTGAATGAAAACCTGATTGCTTCTGCCAGAAAGCATAAAATGGGCCATGGTTGGATCTAGTCCAGCTGAACCCTATTATGAATGCAGTTTCATAGGTTTGGGGAATTAGTAACTATGATAACGGCATCGTTTTCAAAAACATGAACTTTAAAACCCGTTTTCAAAAAAGTTTGAAGGCCCCAAAACGCTGTCGTCATGTAAACGAACAGCCAAACCCTATAAAAAAGTTTTCCATTTTAGTTGAAAACATTGTCGTGTTAACGGCCCCTTAGTTACAGTCACAAATGACTTGTTAATAGCTTCTGATTCCAGTTCTCTTTCAATCCTCATCCTTCTGGATCTCAGTGCCGCTTTTGACACTGTTGATCACACTCTTTTACACATCCGTCTTGGAACTGTCTTGGTGTCTCAGCAACTGCTTTGAATTAGTTTAGATCTTATCTCTCAGATCGTAGGCAGTTTGTCTCTCTGGGCGGATCCAGGCCAGAAATGTATTTCTGGGATAAAAATATGGATGGCTCCAAATTTTCTCTGTCTTAACAGTAATGAGACCGAAGTTATGCTCTTTGGCTCTTCTTGGCAGGTTTGTAAAACTAGCTCTGCTTTAGAGTTTCAAACTAAATTAAAAATTGCATTATATTTGATGCAAGTTTGTCTTTTGATTCACATGGGCAGAATACTGTTAAAACATCCTTCTTTCATCTCAGGAATATTGCAAGATTGTGCCCTATATCGTTCTCTGTGGCTGAAAAGTTGATCAACATCGCATTGATTATTGCAGTGCACTCCTTGCTGGGGTCTCTAAGTCTACAATAACTACACTACAGTACGTGCAAAATTCAGCAGCTAGAATCCTGACTAGGTCCAGGACAAGTGAGCACATTACTCCTATTTTGGAATCCTTGCACTGGCTCCCTGTGTAGATTTTAAAAGACCTTGTATGGTTTGGCTCCCCAGTATTTGGCTGAGCTTTTAACCCATTACTTGTGATCTTCATTCCTCCAATTCTGGTCTATTAACTTTCTTTCAGAGTCGTTTACGTAGTATGGGTGATGGGGCCTTTTATTGTTATGCTCCAAAACTGCGGCACTCGCTACCATCTAATCTTAGAGAAGCCCAGTCTTTTACTGTAAAAAAAAAAAAAAAAAAAAAAAAAAATGAGAAAAAAAAAAAAAAAAAAAAAAAATTTATTAAAGAAAAAAAGAGTTTTTACTCTTAATCTTTTTTTTTTTTTTTTTTTTTTTTTTTTTTTTTTTTTTTTTTTTTTTTTTTTTTTTTTTTTTTTTTTTTTTTTTTTTTTTTTTTTTTTTTTTTTTTTTTTTTAATTAAAAAGGGGGGGAAAATTTGTATTATAAAAAAATAATTTTTTTTTTTTTTTTTTTCATGGATTTTAAAAGAGAAGCAAAAACAAAAAAAAATTTTTTTAAGAGATTTTTTTACAAAGCAGATAAACCCATGCTACAAAGAGTGTTATCGCAAAGGGGCAAAAAAAAAGGGGGGGGGGCGGAAACGGGCGTAACTAGGCAAAGCAAAGCACAGAACGAGACACTAGAAGTGAGATCAAAAACCATGAAACGGAACACGATGAACAAAGGCTTGGCATGGTGAATACACTTCGCAAAGACTAGTGTTCAAACAGTCTCTTTTATGAGTTGTGTGATTGTGTGTGAGATTGGATACAGGTGTGCGATTCGAATGAAAGTGAGAGTTCTGGGAATTCCGGTCCATGGCGGACGTGTTTGTAGGCTGCAGTGCAGGATGGGAAATGTAGTCAAGGGTTTTCTGTGAAAGGACATTATTATTCTAACTGTGGATATAATACTTAGCAAGCTATGATAGTGAAAATAAATTAAGATGAATAAGAGCATACAAGATAGATTAAACCTGGATCAGTTCAGGTACGTACATGCAGCTTTATCCATATCAAAGTTTCTACTATCGCATCTGTTAAAGGTACACTATGTAATCTTGTATTCAAAAAATAAAACTGCAAGTATTTTGCGGAAGAACACTGGGCTTGGTTGTGCTCTGGCTCTGCATGTCTGTGCGGATGAATATGGTTTGCGGGACTGGTTAGTGTGAGGGAAAATGGATATACGTTGTTTTTCAATGTTTACTTTTATTTACTTATTGTTTTAAACCTGTAAAAAGGTTGAAACTGAAAGAGTAGCATCCTCTCATGCTGGATAACAAGGTGTGTAAATATATATATATATATGAGTTCCAGTTTACGTGAACATGATATGAGCAGAGCATAAAGAAAGATAATGTCCTCTGCATGGCACTGTAGCAGCTAAACCCATACATTGATAGCTTAGTTGCACCTCCCCTTGGCTAGCGACACCAAACTAGCCTAGTTAGAAAAGTTTGATATTTTATCGGTCTGATAGTCCTACAAACTATGTTAACACATGAGGCAAGTTTTATTATAAATCCAACCTTTTCTGATCATGTCATACAGTGACGCATGCTAAATGACCTCAGCTTCCATAAAACCAAACATAGGTCACTAGCTGAGCTGGAAAAAATGCATGGAGAGAGATTCATAGACATGCGGCTAAATGTAACTCTACTCCGTAGTCTCTCTCTCAGCCTATATAACGGTGGGGGAGAGGCATCAGATAATTGAAACGTCAGCTCAAACTGGAGGACACAATATAGTGTGATACAATAATAAAACAGGTTCATTTGTATTTTCATACACATAAAGTTTTACATATACCTCTATATCCTTTTTTTTTACTTTTAAACCATTTTTTAAATAGGAAACTAGTTGAGGTGCTGATGACATGAAATAAAAAATCTAAATGGCAATTGCAAGATTATAATAGTGGTACTTTTTGATAAAATTTATGTAGCCGTAGTTTTGTGAAGGTTACAATATTAATTTAACAGCTCAGTGTTGAGTTTACAATTGCAATTTCAAATCTTTTTTCAACTTAATAACTTTATGGACTCGGCCAGAGTCGACTCAGACTTGGACTCAGTTGGTTAAAGCGCACCTATTATGGTTTTGAAACGTGCCTAGTTTTGTTTTAAAGGTCTTATCCAATAGATTTACATGCACCCGAGGTCAAAAAACACTTTAATGTGCTCATAATTTAAATTGCAGCATTATCTTTCCCCCCCCAGTGTCACAAACGACTCGTTCTAAAGGATTCATTCCAAACTCCTACTTTCAGAGCGCATACTCTGCTCTGATTGGTCAGTCGTTCCCAGTCTGTTGTGATTGGTCTACTACTGTCAGCGTGTTTAAAAAAGGAAACGCCCACTACTTTGATTTTTGAAACTTTGCAGACTTTTTACATTCACAAACAGCTCCATAACACACCACATGAAAGGTAATGTTTGAAAAACCATAATAGAGGCACTTGAAGGACTTGGTCTCGACTCGAACTTGACAAAGGTGGACTCGGACCCAACACTACCTTAAAGTAACTGTTTCTGTTAAGATTTTCATCTCCGTTAAGACTTCCCTGAGGTGGTCTGATTGGTCATGTGAGGACGTGCACTGATAGAGAAGCGTTCCCATTGGCTGCAGCCTGTAGTTATTATGGCCAATCACGAGAGTCAACAATGCACAACCACACAGAATATCTCCACTATGCTTTTGAACTCGATTTCGTAGGAGATGTAGCCAGTTTGAACTGGAATCCCTCCCACCCCACCCCCACCTTGAAATTCTTTACCTCTGATAGGTTGTGCTCCAGTGAATAAGAATAAGAAAAGCAGGTGTATTTTGTTATATTCCATAAAAAGAATCCTTAAAGAGTGTCTAGTGTCTTGTGAATGACAGGGGTAACTAAGTTGGTTTGTTCTATTTACAGTCTGCAACATATACACAAGTTTCAAGGACTTAGTCTCAGGTTCATAACTCTGCCTTTCTGCCTTTTAGGCTCGTTCATTCTGGGCCTGGAAAGAGTTCACCGGGACAGGATTCTGATTTAACATTCGGCCTGCGTTTAGGCACTAAGCATGGTGTGGAGACGCACCTGTTTCGAGTGGACACTGCTAAAGAACTTTCCACTTGGAGCCATCTCCTGGTGGAAGGCTGTCACAGTGCTGCTGAACTCATCCAAGAAGTCACTACAGGTACATTCATCCTGCGTTTCAGTTCACACGTATTATTTATAAAACAGGTAAGTGCTATGAGTACTGTGAGCAGAATGTAAGGAAACACAGAGTTAGGAGTCTAGAGGAAAAGAGTGGTGCAGGAACGAGTCCTAACACCCAGAAACGAGTTAGCATTTTAGCACTTTTTTGAAATAAGGTCTGTGGTTAACACAAGGTCAAGATATTTTCCTGTTTTATTCTACGACATGAAATACATCAATAATACCCTACTTGTGATTTTGTTAAGCTTTTACGTGTCTTGAAAAAGGCGGTTGCTAACAAATGGCTAAATAGGACTGCAGAGGTTGTCGGGGACATTAAACGTCATTACGCTGAACAGGAAAACTCATCTACTACAGCCTGGTTGTGTTTATTCTCACGCTCTTGTAGACTATTCCAACTCAAACTTTCCAACTGGTAGATTTATCAATTTATAATATTTTCCAACCATAATGGGTTTTTATTTTCAAATTGTAGTGCTGTAAAGCTTAGTGGTGGTGACGTTGAAGTCACACGGTCGTGGTGTCGTTTGTTTATAGCCGACCTAGCTTTTCACACCTGCTGATTGTATTTTGGCATCAAAACTCACAAACGTTGTGCTCATTTATGAAGATTATTTTGATGGACAAAACGTGTAAGAGTCATAAACGGTTGTTGGTCACAGAGCTTATTTTCTGCAGTAATCCAACAGCCAATGGAATGTAAAATTGGCTTTTTGTCGAGGGAACCAGGGTGATGCTAACTTCCGGGTTGGCCCACAAAAATCCGTCATCCCTGCAGCACTCACAACTAGAGTTGCAGTAATGCATGTTACTAAAGGCTTCAAATATACCAAGAAGTGACCAGAGTTCTTCACTGAGCCATGGTGGTGTGGAGAGCTGTAGCTCTGTTGTGTGTCAGTAGTGAATCAATACGGCATGATGTCGCCCTCTGCTGATTATTCTGTATGTTGCACCTTCAAGTCCTTGTCCTTATTCGAATAAATGATTGCATGATCACCCATTTTCAATTATTATAAATGTGTAATGAATAGCTAAATATACATTACTGTATTGCTACACTAATAAGGTAATGTGGAAAATCTGACAGGGGAAAAGTTCCTCTTAGCAGTTATCACATACTCTGAAAAAATAGTTTCTAGATGTTCAGATAAGTCTCAAAGCTTCTTCAGTGTCCTTAAGATGTCTTTAAGAACAGAAACTTTTCGTGAGGTCGGGTTGGCATGACGTTATTACGGGACTCCCAGATGTGTAACACTCATAGACTCTGAAACATCCTCATTGATGAATAATGATCAAAATGAAAATGGTTTAATACACTGAATGTGATCAATGATTCATTGTGTTCATAGTTTTTAAAGATTACTTGAGTAGATTAATGCTAGATGTCTTTCTAAATATCTCCAAATATCTCTCTCTCTCTCTGTCTCTCTCTCTGTCTCTCTCTCTGTCTCTCTCTGTCTTTCTAAATATCTCCAAATATCTCTCTCTCTCTCTGTCTCTCTGTCTCTCTCTCTGTCTCTCTCTGTCTTTCTAAATATCTCCAAATATCTCTCTCTCTCTCTGTCTCTCTCTCTGTCTCTCTCTCTGTCTCTCTCTCTGTCTCTCTCTGTCTTTCTAAATATCTCCAAATATCTCTCTCTCTGTCTCTCTCTCTGTCTCTCTCTGTCTTTCTAAATATCTCCAAATATCTCTCTCTGTCTCTCCTCTCTCTGTCTCTCTCCTCCCTCTCTCTCTCTGTCTCTCTCTCTTTCCCTCTCCCTCTGTCTCTCTCTCTCTCTCTCTCTCTCTTCTCTCTCTCTCTCTCTCTCCCTCTCTCTCTGTCTCTCTCCCTCTCTCTCTCTCTCTCTCTCTGTCTCTCTCTCCCTCTCTCTCTCTGTCTCTCTCTCTCTCTCTCTCTCTCTCTCTCTCTCTCTCTCTCTCTCTCTCTCTCTCTCTCTCTCTCTGTCTCTCTCTCTCTCTCTCTCTCTCTCTCTCCCTCTCTCTCTCTCCCTCCCTCTCTCTCTCTCTCTTTCTCCTGCAGCATGCAGTTGGAATGGTCAGTCATGCATGCTCAGTGTGCACATAGAGAACGGTTTCACTTTGTTCACTGAGGAGGCAGGTGTGAGGAGACACATTCTTCTGCAGCAGCCGTTTGAGCGCCTGCGCATGTCCTCTGATGATGGAGTGCGCATGATCTTCCTTGACTTTGGAGGCCCAGACGCCGAGATTGTGAGAACTCTCTCTCTCTCTCAGTTCTACCTTCCCTTCCTTTCTTCTCACTCCTCTTGTCTTTAGTTCTAAATTTTCTCCTGAACATAACTTTCCGTCCCTTTTTGAACGCCCTGCTTTTTCTATCCTGTTCTTCTATTCTCACTCGGTTCATGTAGTCTTTCTCTTTCTCTTTCATCTCAGATCACAGGTCTGTATACACACTGAGCTCATAGTTATTCTCTTTCGACTTCTTTCATTCTTTTGGATGAAATTTTCAACTGTAGAATTCAGACTATTTTGTAAAGACTCTCCCATCTTTGTACCAGTCTGTACCCTGTCTGTATCTTTATTTCTTTTTTTCTCTTCCTTCTTTTCTGCATTCATTTCATTCCTTCATTCAATTTGCTCTCACTACTTATTTTTTTTCTCCTGCTTTTTTTCTTCTTCTTGCAGCAACTGGATCTTCATGCCTGTCCTAAGACCATCGTCTTCATCATTCACGCTTTCCTCTCAGCCAAAGTGAAGCGTTTAGGCCTTCTTGCATGAGCGCCGATGTTCTAAACTCCACACACAGTTACGACGAGGCACAACTAGAGAGTCGGAAGGCGGACCAGACAAATCTAAAACCAGGGGCTACCATTGGTGGATTCCTACCACTGTTGTCCAACAAACAATACAAAGCCATGCATCAAAAAGTGTTGATCTTATTATACATGTCAAACCTTTTTTTTTTTTTTTTAGATATTTTTTGTGCCATATCAATTTGTATGAAACAATTGTTGCAGGCAAAAAAAAAAGAAGGAAATATTTGCAGGAATACTTCACTGAAAAAAAAAATCATGGCAAAAAATTGGATTCAATCCAGTGGAGAAAGTGGTGTAGTCCAGTCTAATCTAGTTGATACTAGTTGATCTACCATAATTAGGAATTTCAAATCAGAGACAAAAATGCAAGCATACAGTATATATTTTTTTATATTTCCTGTGGCTTCGGAATGATGCGATTTAATACAGAACAAATATGTGGGTTTACTATCCAGTATAAACCGCTTAAAAAGTAGTATACACAAATAGCATAAGAGCATACATCAGTGAGTGTAACGCCTATTAAAACAGATGAGTTTCATGAGATCACCAGCCTGGGCTGCACTGGTTTCAATTCATTGTTAGTCACATCAAGAGGCACACTGCCAGTGAAACGTTATTCACCTATTTTAATATTATTCACTGAGAAAAATGTTTGTGACTTTGGGCTTGGTGGCTTAATGATTCGCACGTTTGCCTAGCACCTCCGGGGTTGAGGGTTCCTCTTCCCTGTGTGCGTAGAGTTTGTTCTCATGTTCTCCCCATGCTTTACTCCGGGTACTCCAGTTTCCTCCCTCAGTCCAAAGACATAGGCTTTTGGCATTTCCAAATTGTCCTTAGTGTGTGAACGTGTGTGTGATTGTGGCCTGCGATGGGCGTCCCCCTGCCTTGTGTCCAAAGTTCCCTGGGACAGGCTCCAGGCAACCCTGTGTAGGACTAAGTGGGACTTATGACTTGTGTTACACCTGATGTCAAACAGTGCCATATACAAAAACCCCTAGTCTAGAGCGCCATTGGGATCTGAGCACTTTTCAGTTAAAATGTCAAGTTAAATGCAGAGTGAGACCTTTGATGGAAAAAAGACCTGATTCTTTGCATTTACCTTATTTAATTACCAATTTCACTTTTGTCTGTGGCACTAATAGTCCTTAAACTGTTCTAAACCATAAAATAACTCCAGGTGTTCAAAAACTTCTGACGGACTGTGTAAAGTGGTGCTTTCATGTGGTTCTGGGTGTAATTAGACTATCCACAACGCACCATGCCATTAGGAGACAACATAAGCGCTCTTTAAATGCACCAATGACATAGTGGGCTGCAAATTTGGGAATTTCTGCTTCAGAATTACAGCACAGAACAGCCTTCCTCACTGCTTGTAAGACACACAAACAGCTTCTATTTTGCCACGGAACACTAGTACCCCAGCTAATAATAATTTTGATGTCATTCTTTTCTCCTGAGGGGAAAAAAAACCCCTCTTCAGTGAAGCTTATAATAGACAGGCAGTCGAATCTAATCCTATTTTTCACATACCTAATACTGTATGAAATTTAATCCTTTTTTATTTTTTTATTTTATTCTGAATCAGTCATATCATGGCAGCTTGTCCAAATATGAAATCGTATCAGTTAAAAACAAAAAACCCAACATATTTATTCATGCCACTTTACAGTTTAAATGATAATTGAACTCATGTGAGGCACCTTTTTCTAATCATGTAATCCAACCCTGAGGTATTAATTATTTGACATTTGAGTATTATACACTCATTGGTGTCATTTTTTAAATTTTATTTTATTTTAATTTAAAAAAAAGAGAAAAAGATATTTAACACTGATGAAATGTTCACGCAATGCACCAGAGTACTGAGGATAACTGAGCTCACTGAGCTGACTTGTACGAATATACACGTATAATACCATATACAAAATCTGAACACTCAGTTATTTATTATCTAACTTGGGAAATGATTTCTTCTGAGAGTTTTCTTCCTGACCTTTTTTTCCTTTCAATTTTACTGAATTGAGGTGTTTTTGTAAACATTGTAGAACATTCAGCAGCGAGGAGCCATGGCATATTTTCAAAGCTTTAAAAATTGGGAACGTTACAAATATGTTTTATATATGTATATATATATATATATAACCACGTAACCAGTATTTCAATGCTGAAGCAAAAGAAAACAGCATTAGTAGTATTTCCAGAATGAAAGCTTATTTGACTAACACTTTGCTTGAGCGCTGCTCTTATGAACATTAGCGTCTTTAAAGTCAGCAGGAACACATTTGATCTCCACCAAACAAGTCCACTAGTGCTGACAACCCCTGTCTGCAGTGGTAGAATTATTGAATTGTTTTGCTTTGTGATTTTAAACTTGTGTTTAACACGCAATTTTCTTCTGTTTTTTAACTGCAACTGTTGATGGTTTTGTGTTCAGTGGATAAGTAGGTATCATTTATTATGGTGGCCTTTCAGAAATCATCCTAAAAATTAATATATATACTTAAAAACGAAAATATGTTAGCTCTTAAAACCCGAGACTAAATTTTATTATACATGCTTATTTAAACAAGAGTGTGCCTTACAGGGTTGTTTGTACATAAAGTAAAATTGAATAAACTTTACTTGTTGACTTACACCATGTTTCCAGCGCACTGTGCATTAGATGGAACGTTTGAGGTGCATCGTGGTTAAGCATGGATTGACAACGCTAAGGCTATGTTCGATGTTACACTGTTCACTATTCATAAAGTGCAATATTTTGTCCAGCAGTTTGTCCTGATTAGTCTGTCTGTACCAGGAGCGATGCAGTGGAAGGTCAGGATGTTCTTCTGAGGCACTGATAAATGGACCCCATGCGTTGAAGTGGAATCGAAACTTAATTTGGAATGATGGTGAATTCACCTAAGACTTCAGATTGTTTACAGTTGATCCCTGTCATTGTTGCAGGTGATACCATTAGGTTTAATCTGATCTGCAGTTGGTGGTGGGTTCAAGTCGGGTTCAGAGGTTCGGCTTTGGTCTTTTGTCAGATTGTGTTTCAAATCTCAAAGTCAATTAAAGAAAAAGAAAAAGAAAAAAAAAGCATAGTGGCAAAACATTTACGTGAGTCACACTCTGCATTAGTGTGCTCTATAGTGCTCCAGTGTGAGCAACATTACTGACACAGCTCTCACTCAGGATAAAGGAGGCCATTAGTGAAATGGACAGCTCTAAATTGAATCATATACAACCTTGATAAATCTCTACAGTGTCTGGAGAGAGAAAAAAAAGGGAAGAAAACAATGTACAAAATGTAAAAACAATGTACAAAAACAACACCATGATTATTGCCAAAAGCTGTAAACAGACAGCTATTAGAAGCAATGGTGATGTGCTTTGTCTGACAAAAGCATGGTGAATAATAGAAAATAATAACATGTGGCATCAGCCTACAAAAAAAAAAGAAAAAGAAAAAAAAAAAAACGGTTCATATGAAAGCCCCTTCCTGCCCCCCCATTTTACCCTCTAACTGTTGGCATGGCAACAGCAGTGCCATAAGATTGGCAGCAGGCTTCAGTGTTCTATATCAGTTAGTTGGAGAAATTGCCAATCAGTCTTTTAGATCAAAGAGAGAGAGAGAGAGAAAGAGAGAGCAGATATGGAGTGAATATATTTTGATTAGATAAAAACTAGACGGCCACTTAGGCGGGGGAGAAGAGAGAAAATTGGCTGAGGCTGGGGGAGGTGGTGCATTAATAAAAGGTTGCATCTTTCCATTTTCCTCCCGCAGTTCTCTATTCTCTTCCACAATTAAGGTGATTGTCTGTGTCCTTCATGCTGTTGATTGGTATAGGATGAGGAGCTTTACTGTTCAGCAGCACACGCACTACTGTATATATCTGGAAGTCTATTTATGTATGACATATTTATCCTCAGCTCGGTATTGGAGCTGATGGGTGGCCATTTTAGACAGGACAGACAGCTACAAGTGGAGCTCGAGGTCATTCCCATTGCAGCCTGGGGGGATTAAATAAATAATTTAGCAAATTGTACACTTATGGTTGTACTCGGTGAACATGATCTAACAGGGTGGGTTGTGTTGATCTCTTTACACATGGAGTGATGATGATACTTTGATACACTGTGTGTGTGTGTGTGTGTGTGTGTGTGTGTTGTCCTTGCTGAAAAATACAACAACAGAACCCCTCATAGTTTATGCAATGCTTTTAATGGTTATAATGGGAATTGTATTGGTTTTAATAGCAACTGTAATGGTCCCTGTGGGTATCTAATGGTAATTTCTTGCTTTCTGTTGGTGGCATGTTTATGTCTAGTGGATACCATTTAGGACCTACATCCTTAATACATCCTACTACCTAACAGAAACCATTAGGCAATGCTTTAAATGGTTAACAGCTGATGGTTTGTAATATTGTATTTGTAGTGGAACCATTAGAATTTCTGTGATGGTTTCTATTGGTGGTTTGTTTGTTTTTTTCCAGCTGGGATACCTCGGTAGGGACCAAATGACCCTGCAAGGATAGGGATATATAAGTTTCGAGCATTTGGATGGTCCTCACAAGGAAAAGTAACTTTTATTGAAGAATGTTATATAATGTTATATATATATATATGTGTGTGTGTGTGTGTGTGTGTGTGTGTGTGTGTGTGTGTGTGTGTGTGTGTGTGTGTGTGAGTGTTCTATCCCCTACACTGTATATTCACTGCACTCATTTACCCTGAGGTTATCCCACTGTCTACTTGACTTAATCTTCTCTCTTGGGGAATGCAACAATAACCTATAATTTAGCATTCATATCCCTACCACTGCACACACAAATACACGTTTCAGATATTTTTCATCTAGATCATCAGTTCTGACAACCAAGAAAAAAGTAGTTCCAAAAGACTGCTGGTATTGTTGGCTGACAAGCACAAAATAAAACTGAAGAGAAAAAAAAAATAAAAAAATCTGAAAAAAACAACAACCCAAAAAACTGTAATACATCTGACAAGTTGCCAGGGGGCAATAGAACACCAACTGTAGCCAGAAATCAGATGAGTTCAACACTCATTCCTTCATTGTTACGACACAACTAACTAACAAGAGCCGGAGGAGTCTGGCATAAAATGATCATTTTAACAAAGTCAAGGAATAAATCTGCTTCCAACCACAGGCAACTGAACTCTGAGGGAAATGTCCTGCATCGAAAGTGTTGTAAGAGACAGAGATTTCCCTCTGTGGAACAGTAGGGGTCTCTGTGTCTCCACCAGATAGATAGATAGTTAGAGAGAGAGAGAGAGAGAGAGAGAGAGAGAGAGAGAGAGAGAGAGAGAGAGCTCTGATTGAAGAGATGACCTAATTCAGTTCAGGACGTCCCACAATGCTTGCTCATGTACAAAACACACAGACACACACACATGCACACACACAAAACACATCTTCCTTTCCTTCTCTCCAATACACACACAACGAGAGAGAAAGAGATTGAAACAGGGAGAGAGAGAGAGAGAGAGAGAGAGAGAGAGAGAGAGAGAGAGATTATTTCTCAAAGTACAGCAGTGAAATCCATATTGAAAAGGGACGCTATTGTCTGTCCCTTCTCTAACCTTGTGGCCAGCTGATGCATCCAACCCCCCATTTAGAACTGAAATGACATGCAAAAACACAATACACATCCAACTTAATAATAATAATCATAATAATAATAATAATAACTAATGACTAGACTGCAGAAAGTACAGGCATTATAATGAATCATATAGGGCCACATTAAAATACTACTAAGCTCCAAAAACCAATCAGTTTACACTGCAGAAACATTCAAATAATTCATTAGTGCAGTTTCTATCAATTATAGTCTGTCACTCAGTTCTGTCTCTCTCTCTCTCTCTCTCTCTCTCTCTCTCTCTCTCTCTCTCTCACACACACACACACACACATACATTCTCCCCCCACATCGTTTTTTTGCTGGTGGCTGGAATTATAGGTAGTCATTTCATGCTAAGACATGGTTTGACTTTTTTCTTTCCCCCTCTTTTTTATGATTGTTATTATTACTGCATGTACTAAAGAGGCAGGATAGGGTTATTAAATATGCCAGAGCCAATTGTATTTTTGCTCAAGTAAGCTTCCTGGAAATATTCCATCTGTGCTGCTTTTATACTTGTGAATGTAGTTATGAATTTTAAAGCAGGCTGCTCTAAGTAAGGGAGAGGAGGGGGTGTGCACAGAATTCTGAGTAATGCTGAGAGATTGGAATTTCTTGTTTGAGAAGCAGTAAAAGGAGAAAGGGGGGGGGGCAAAGTGAAAGGGGGGAGAAGGGAGAAAATGAGGTTGTATTAGACATACCGGTTTTCATCATGCCTCCAAAAATAATCTCTCTCTTTTCTCTCTCTCTCTCTCTCTCTCTCTCTCTCTCTCTCTCTCTCTCTCTGGCTCTCTCTCTGTTTTTCTGGTACTCTGTTAATGAGAGTACATTCATGTTTGGATTTTCTCAGTGAACCAATAAGGTCAGTTTTGAAAGCTTTTGTCTGCATGTGAAACTCGTTCTGCGACGAAATTTATTCTGGAAAAATATTCCAAAATGAGAAAAACTGTAAAAAAAAACAAAAAAACAACCATGGCTGTGTGTGTGTGTGTGTGTGTGCGTGTGTGTGTTTTAACTGAGTGTTGTCGCTTTTAAGAGCAGCTGTACAGCTACAGCTGTGCAGTGAGGCATTGTAACTTGCCAATCACATGAAAGGTCATTGGGTGTAGTTTTACCTAATGAGGTCCAGGTGGAACAATGCCTAATCAGGTCACCTTTAAAAAGCCCTTCATTTAAAGTGTAGACTCTGGAAGTAAAAAGGCCACACATGTGCTATATTCAATACGTTTGAAGTCTATTCGGAATAGTATTCCACAATAGCATTGCGGAGAAACGAATGCGTTTTTAAAACCATAGCATTGATCAAGCAGCCTGCTTTCGAAAGCTCAAGCTTGAAAAGAGAGGCGTAGCTTCGGAAACAGTCCGTTGTTGAGAAGATGGTGGATGTGGCTGAAGTGGTTTTCAGGAGACAAATCTGAGTATTATACGTCCTTATACTACTTATTCGATCAGAACACAAAAGCTGCAGAATATCATCTTTTGGAAACTATTTGGAGGCTCCTGTGGAAAAAAAAAAGTATGTTATTGTAAGCAGCTGATTAGTTAAACATATTCAAATCGGCTCGTATTCAGGTCACGTCTAATGGTTTGAATGTAAATCCATGATGAAGTGTCATGATCTACAAATCTCACAAACAGTCATTTTCCCCCCGTATTTTGCTTTTCAGTGCATATATCTCACAGCACTCGGTTTTCATATTCTAGATATTTTTTTCTGTGTTTTATATATATATATATTTTGTTTTGTTTTGTTTTGTTTTATACTGGCATCATAAAGCTACAGTGATTTTTTTTGGCTGTTAAAAATGTTCCTGAGCTGCTGTGAGTCACCCTGACCATCTTGTAATAGTAATAGAATTGGTGGGAAATTTATACGCATACATCATACACCAGCTCAGGTATGTCACACGTCCTCATATCCCAACTTCAGGCCCGAAAGGAGTCTGACTACTCTGTGGCAGGCAAGAGCCACAGATAATTAGGTGGAAGAAAGAGAAAGAATGTTTCTTGCTAAACAGCTAAGGTGTTTATATGTTCTATAATTTGATAGGAAAAATACTGAAAGATAGATAAATGTCATCTTGTATAAATGTCAGTTTGTATTCTTACCCAGTTGTTAAGTTGCATAGATTTGATAGTCATCTACTGACAGACTGGAGAAGAAAAGAAAAAAAAACCCAACCCATACAGATAAGATAATAAAATAAATGAAGAAGTGAACAGAAGTGAGAGGTTTGTTCTCTGTGCTGTATTTCAAATCCACTGTAAAAAAAAAAAAAAAAAAAAAGAAAAGTTGGCTTAACTTAAAATTCCATGGCAACTTGCTGCACAGTTTTTTGAGTTAACTCAAGCTTTAAAAATTTACTTAAGTGAAGTTGAGCAAACTCAAACAAGCTGTGCATCAAGTTGCCATGAAATTTTAAGTTAAATCAACTTTTTTTTTTCTTCTTCTTTCTTTTTTTTTTTACAGTGTAGTTAGCTGAAAATTCTGGCCTAGCTTGCATCTTAGAGTTGCAAGAATTTGCCTGGAGCGAGATGTGAGAGAACGTAGAAATATGCTACAGTGAGATTATAAACAAGATACCAACTGAGAGGTTTTGCTCTTTCACCTGTGACTCAGTAACTGTCACAGTAACATTAATGTGCACAATAAAGTTTATATTCTCATAATGGTTATATAATATTGAGGAGATAATCATATCGTATACTTGGGCCATGTCCCATAATGTACTACCATACGAAATATGGTACATTTGTAGGTAAAGCATCTGTGTCATTATTCTATAGGTATACTAATTACTGCACTTTATATGTTTTAAGATGCAGCCTTGAATTCCTTCTGAATGTGTATTGACTTGGCACTTACAGCAGTGAGTTTCATCTGCACAGTGGAAAAGATTAACGCACAACCAATCTATGTTCTTCTAAGTAGCTTGCAATACTGTTCTTCTATCAAAGAGAGAGAGAGAGAGAGAGAGAGAGAGAAATTTCCGAATGTTTGACTAATTATTATTATTTTTTAACAAAATCTGTTTAAAAAATATACAATATGGCCAAAAGTGTGTGGACACCTAAGCATCGCACCCATATTGTATAGTATGTCATTGTATACTGTGACGTTATAATTTCCCTTCACTGGAACTAAGGGACCCAAACATGTTCCAGCATGGCAAAGCCCCGTGCACAAAGCCAGCTCCATAAAGACATGGTTTGCCAAAATGGGCAAGAGTGGAAGAACTTGAATGGCTTCTTCATCCAGCATCGTTGTATGACCTTACTAATGTTCTTATGGCTGAATGGACAAATCCCCACAGCACATTCTAAAATATATTGGAAAGCCTTCTCAGAAGAGTGGAGGTTATTTATTACAGTAAAGGAGGAATAAATCTGAAACAGGATTTTCAAAAAGCACATATGGGTGTGATGGTCAGGTGTCCACAAACTTTTGTCTGCATAGTGTATGCTGTAGAAACACTTTTTCATATTTTATATGACGTAATAATAATAATAAAAATAATAATAACTAGCTCTAAAGCTGTAGTTTCTCCACAAATGTCCACTGTTCATTATAAGGTATGCTAAATAAGCCAGAAAAAATTTATGTTCAAACATTGTTCAAGCAAGTTATATATACCGTTCCCTCTGAAACTATTGGAACAGCAAGGCCCACTCATTTGTTTTTGCTGTAGACTGAAGACATTTTGGTTTGAGATAAAAAGATATTTTTATATCTATAAGATATAAGATTTATTTATGCATGTATTTATATGTAGATTTGCTAAATGACACAGAACATAGCACGTTTTGTATTCGACCACTCAATTTGTTGGGGAGCAAACATATTGGAACATGCAACTGACAGGTGTTTCTTATTACCCAGTGATCCTTGCAATCCTGTTAGACTAATTGTTTATACAATAACTATCTCTGAACATCTACTGTTGGTTTTAGACTTCAGTGTCACGTACGAAGACTGCATTTGTTGTTAAAAAGGATAAACCAACATGAAGATCAGAGAGCTGTATGGGGGAGTTGGGGCAAGCAATTTAAAAGCTGAGAAAATAGGGAAAATCAATCAGAGGCATTGCACAAAAATTAGGCATAGCCAGTACAACAATTTGGAATGTCCTAATGAGAAAGAAACAACTGGTGTACTGAGCAGCAGACACTGAATGGGTCGCCAAGGAAAATAACAGCTGATGACAGAAATATTGTGAGAGCTGTGAAGAAAAAGCTAAAAACAACAGTTAGTGACATCACAACAATCTTTACATGTATTTACAGGGCAGGGATGAATGTATCACAATCCATCATTTGAAGAAGACTTTGAGAGCAGAAATATGGAGGCCATACCACAAGATGCAAACCACTCATCAGCAGTAAGAATCACAAAGCCAGATTGGACTTCACAAAAAAAGAGACAAGACACAAAAGTTCTGGAACCAAGATTATCCTCTACCAAAGTGATGGAAAGGCCAGAGTGTGGAGAAGGAAAGGATTCGCTCATGATTCAAAACATACAAGCTCATCTGTGAAACATGGTGGAGGTAGTGTCAAGGCTTGGGCTTACATGACTGCTTCTGGAGCAGGATCCCTAATCTTTATTGATGAAGTAACTCATGATGTTAAAAGCAGAATGGATTCAGAGGTTTACAGGAACACTGTGATTGCCAATTTACAGAGAAATTCATCCGAATTAATCAGGAGGAACTTCATCATGCAGCAAGACAACGATCCAAGACACACTGCCAACTCAACAAAGGACTTAATCAGGGGGAAAAGTGGAAGATTTTAGACTGAAGGTTTTAGACTAGCAACTTCAATCACCAGACTTTAACCCTATTGAGCAGCATTTCACCTCCTGAAGAGGAAACTGAAGGGAGAAACCCCCTGAAACAAACAACAACTGAAAGAGGCTGTGGTAAAAGCCTGGAACAGCATCACAAAAGAAGAAACCAACAATTTGGTGATATCAGTGAGAGCGCAGGCTTGATGCAGTTATTATAAGCAAGACATATGCAACAAATATTAAGTGTTATTTATTTCAAGACTTACATGTTTCTATACGTTTGCTCTCCTAAAAATGGGGTGGTCTGATAGAAAAGGTTCTATGCTTTGTTGTTTAACACATCTAGATGTAAAGACCAGGAAATAAAAGCTCAAATCTTAAACAAACAAATGAATCTGCCTTGCTGTTCCGGTAGTTTCGGAGGGGACTGTAATACTCGGATTCAACTGTATTGTTTTAGTATCTTGTGCATCTCATACTTCTTTGAATGTCATGAGTAGGTTTCAACACACTGGCAGCGCAGATGTCCATCCTGCATCTGCTGACCCTCAAGTGACCCTATAGAGCATCTGTGGAGGGTCCAGGATCTCAACATCAGCATCAGGACAATGTGAGGAATGCAAGAACGGCAGAACATCAACACACAACTGCACATTTAATGGCTCTGTGATTCAGACATCAGAGACGGCTTTAAGAGTTGCTCGCACAAAGTCCTCAAGGGCTGCAGCATTTGAGTTATTTATTTTTTCATTGAACCTTATTGAACCAGGAAGTCTTTTACAAGAGATTGAACTGAGAGGATTGCACACACCCCATTATATATACACAAACATATACACTAAGATATAGTATACACATGGTGTATATATACTCAGGGTACAGAAAGAAAAGGTTTTATCCTATTTAATCAGGGGTTTTTTTGTGTGTTAAATGTGCTTCATTGTTTTATCACTATGGCAGTATCAAACACACCACTCTCACCAAATACCGCTATATCTACTGGTTTCACATCCTACAACCTCAGAAGCACTTTGCTTGCACAGCTGATGAAGGAGATTTGCCCTAAACATGTTTTTTTCCTTCTCTAGAACCGTTGTCTCCTGTGCTTAATTTGTTACTATTTACTATGTGTATATGGGTCGCTGTTTCTTTAATATCACTTCTTTTAGAGAGATATGTGATTATATATAATTGTAGAATTAATTGCATATGATCTAACACACACACACACACATTCCAATAACAAATCAAAGACTTGATTCATTTAAGACTGTTTGAGAAAAATCGTTCATCTCTGTGTGCTCTTTTATTGAGTTGTTATTATTAATTTGACAATCTAATAATTTTTCGCAGGCGTTCTCATTTGTGTTATTTTTCATTTGCGCATCACCGCCACAGGGTCATGTGGAGACTCAGAACAAACCTGATTAAGTAAATTAAAGGCACACACACAAATTGCAGGCTTTCATCTTCAATTCCTGATTGGATTCCTGACAAAAGCATTGAGTAGAAGGACACAGATGTGCCTTATTGTGTGTGTGTGTGTGTGTGTGTGTGTGCGGATGTGGGTTTGTGTGTGCCGTTGCAGGTTTTTTGTCCCTAATACACTATATAGTACTGTTACATTTCAGCCACCCTGACATCAATGTGTTAACTATCATAACTAATATATAGTAAAGCAGTAGACAATATAAACAAAATCACTCTGACAGTATGAATGAAAGTGCAACTGGGACAAATATGGAAATGAATAAACACAGATACAAGTCTCCATGTCCAGGAACCCCTCTGGCCTTTCAATTAATCTGTAAATACACTGTAAACAGGTCATTATTGGACTGCAACACTTTATATTATTTGCTTCATCTTTTCCTTTGTTGTGTTTTTATGTATTTATTTATTGTTTTGAAAAACCGGCATCATTAATGCTACTTTATGTGTAACAGAAATGTTGTGTGCTCGAGCTTTTTAAAATATATTACACAATACATGTATAGATATCTTCACATGCTGAACTCGTACTATATTCTTGGGTTATGGTACTGTTGTTGTTGTTGTTGTTGTTATTATTATTATGTTTGTATTTCTTCAGTATTAGCCCTAGCTGAGTAGCTTCTATTTCTGTGATGTCCTCTAAAACTGTGAGAACCAGAGTTAGCTCTGTAGTTTCATAGTTTTGACTCATACTTCTGATATGAGTTAAGAGAAATCAGTTGAGGCCCGGGAACACGACTGTTATTTCAGTTCCAACATGGCCACTCATATGGTTTATCAGGGTGATGTGGGCTGTCGAGAGCTAGCAGCGCCATAAAAAAGAAAGAAAAGAAGAAGAAAAAAAAAGGTTAATGAACTAAGAAGCTTTTGTTCGTTCAAACACAACTTCCTGCCACCATAGAGCTGTGTGTTATAGCTTTATCTACACAATCTAGACACCCACTGTGTCCCAGTTACTGTGTGCTTAACAAACACAGGTGGTGCACAAGGTGAAATCCACCGAGATTCTCCATCTTCCTTGAAGCTTTGTTATTGAATTGTAGCTTCTACTCGGAAATATTTATCATTAACTGTCAGCATGCAAGGGCTTTTACAGTTTTGCATTACATTAACATTCCATTAACAAACGCTGACATGTAAATATCGCCGAATGATCTTCTCTTCATCACAACATTGCAGATTTAACTTCTTCAGACTTACAGTCCTACTGTATGATTTATGTTCAATGTTATATATATATATATATATATATATATATATATATATATATATATATATATATATATATATATATATATATATATATAAACAAAGCCATGCTACAATAGCTACAGCGTTATGATTTCTGCAAAATTCTCAGAACCAAAACACCCGACACCTTATACAGTTACCATAGTTATCATGCAGGTTGCAAATTCTGTCTTTTGAAATGTATTTTTTTTTTGCTGAATCTAAGAAAGAAAGAAAGAAGAAGAAAAAAAAAACGGAAAAGGAAACATCTTATAAAAGGAAGAAACTGAAACTCTTTTCTTGTCAAATCCGCCCACGTTTCCTGGGCCTGTTCGCACTCGTTCTCTCTCTCGTTCTCTCTCTCTCTCTCACTCCCTGACTGGGCTATTGTTAAAGAGAAGAAATAAGAAAATGAAGCACAGGATTAAGACCATGCCTTACATATGGACTTGTTCTGTTCAAGCCTAAAAGCAGAAGAGTTACGTACTGTATGCGGCTTCGTTAGATTAAAATGTTGACGTGGAAACTAGCCCATACGTTACACGACCACATCAAAGAACGAAAAAAAAAAATATATGGCCAGACGGGAGAGCAAAAAAAAAAAAATCAAATATATATATATATCTATCCATCTCCTGTCAAAGAGAGTGTTAAGTGCACGTTGTACCACAAAGTTACGCTGCTGCACGAGTGGAAAGTTCCTCTCTAGCGAGTAAGAAACGGCCTCTTGACTACTTTAGATCTTTTTGTTCATATGTCCATCTCTTGCATCTGCTCATTTCTTTTCACTTTTACACTTTCTAATGGTTATTATTATTATTATTATTATTATTATTATTAGTAGTAGTAGTAGTAGCATTATTTAAAAAAAAATACCGTTTCAAATGGTTAGTAGAGAAATCATGGTGCAGAGTTTGCTATTTATTAAAGACAGCAGGCTCGTTCACATTGACGCAGTAAAACATGGGTGTGTTTGCAGGTAAACAGTAGAGATAAGCGAAAGGTCTTTCATTACATTAACAATCACACACACACACACACACACACACACACAAAGCTGAAAGCATAAATATTCACCAAGAAGCTTATTAAATCTATTGCGTCAGTGTGCAGTGTATGTAGCAGAAACCGGTACAGAAACATTCTGTATGTGAAAGTGTATGTGAGAGGAGACAAACACAACGGCTACAGCACGCACAGAGCATTTCTTGCCTTCCAGCCCCCCCATTATCTTGTGTTTCATTAAGAATGTATGACTGCGATTTCCACATAATGTGTGTCATAGCACGGAATGGTGCTTCAGGTTTCCAATTGCTCAATAATGATCTATTTGCCAATTCAATACTAGCAGAGGTGCCTGGTGTGGTATGAATAAAACATATAATGGCGTTTGGGGAAGTGGGGTGCTCAGCAATCCTACAGTATACTGTAGCTTTCATTTCACACTATGTTGCATAGAAAAATCACCAGATACTTTATAGAATATCAAAACTCTGTGGACGTACAGCCTCTATAATGCATTTGCTTTTAATCAGACCATATACGCTGTAACGTCTTATCAGTTCTTCTTCTTTTTTTTTTTTCCCTGTGCAGGTCGTGCAATTCGGTATTCACGTCATGTATTCAGAGTTCAAATAATTCGCTCTCGAAAATTATTTCTATTTAGTACTAACTCAGGTTTATGTGAGGTGAGAATGAGCAACCATTTATGAGATTGTCTTTTATGAAAAGATATTTGAAACAGCGTGTGTGTGTGTGTGTGTGTGTGAGAAAGAGAGAGAATTGTGTTTGTGTTTACAACCGCATTATGATGTTTTGAACGAGATGTGAAATAAATAAATAAATAAACAAACAAACAAATAAGACCATTTTATTTCACCTTTAACATTTTTTTTTATTACGGACAAATGAAACCAAAAAGATATAGTGACACAAAATCACCTGGCTGCAAGGAAAGAATAGGCCAGTATCAAAAAGTAAAAAAACGAACGAACGAACGAACGAACAAACAAACGGACAAACAAAAGCAATCTTCATCAAACCAAAAAAAGCACAAAAAAAATAAAAACTCCAAACGAAATAATGTAGTTATATGCAAAAATGATCTCATTTTGTTCATAAATAGATAGGAAACCTGTTAAACAATTAAATAACTGATGGGCAACTTGCAAAAAAAAAAAAAAAAAAGGATAAGTCGGTAACAATTTAAAATAATTATAATTACTGGCTTTACAAATAAAATAACTACAATTGGCAGGTTTGTACACAAATTAAATGTCTTAAACGTGTTTTTTTTTAACCAAACTAAAATATTATGCTACAGTGAAAGAAAAAAAAAAAAAAAAAGCTTGACTAAATGATCAAATGTATTTTTTTTTTCCCACAAAACTTAAGGATGAGATCAACACAATATAACACCTAGCAAAGCTACTAGAAAACTATAGACCCACTGTTGTTTTAAATGTGTGCTGAAATATCTCACATTGAGCACGGTTCAAATTCACCTCTATATGTTGCACTGGTATGGATTCATCAGTCAGACCAGGCAAAAAGAACGACTCTGATCGCCTTTCAATGAAGGCCTTTGTTTTAATACTGGGGTGGGGTGGGGGGATGGGGTGGGGTGGGGGTATTTGAGATAGAGTACAGTTCCTGTAAAACCTGGCCCCGTTTTTCATCCGTCTGAAATGTACAACCTGAGATAACAAACAAAGCCAATCGAATCCTGAACCAATTTCGGTTCTTAAAACAAGCCTGTTTGGAAAAATGTTACAAACTAAAGGCCTGGGTCAGGGTTTTCTGCTAATATCCACGGTCCGAGCTGCAGTTTTTGCAGAGAGACGCGGGTCATAAAGTTTGTAATGGTTTTGAACCATCAATCTTTATTCGACAATCCACCAGTGAGCACAGATTTAATGCAAGATTGTGTTCGTGTGAAACACTCCTCTAATATCTGCACAGGCTGATCAATTTTTCAACACACACACACACACACACACACACACACACACACACACTCAGTTGCACACATACCAGCACACGCTCATAGGATACCATTTAAAATACAAATTAATGAATTATAAGTCATATTAAAGAAGAAAAAATATCTGGACTTCATTTTATTTTATTATTTTTTTTTCCAATTTTGATCCCAAAAAAAGTGATATTTACAATCACACTGTGACAGATTATTAAAGACCTATTAAGGTCTTTAAAATTACAAAAAAAAAAAGTTATTAAACGTTTTTATCTATTCACCTGTTTCTCTTTTTTGCTTCTTCTTCTTCTTTTCTGACTAACATCTTTTTCAAAACTCACAGAGAATCAGATGGACCTACAGTAAGATGTTGGTCTTTAATGACTTCATCATAAGAGTATTTCTCTACAGTACAGGACTTGTTATAGGCTAAAAAAAAACCAAAAAAAAAAAACCAAACAAACAAACAAAAAAAACCCCAAAACATTGTAGCAAGCAAGAAATAAATAAAAGAACAAACGAGGGCATGAGAAAGTAATCGAGAAGAGGAAAGCTTTCCTCTATTTTAATTAAAGCTCGTTTGCCCTGAGGGCCAGGTTTATGGTAGTTTGTTTAATTTTTCCTTTAATATATCTATTTTGTTTATTTATTTAATATTTTTTTCTTTTTTTTTGAAATTCAGAGAAAGTAAGAGTGCTCTGGAAGGTCTCCAGTGGGAGGCCTGTACATTTTAAGTGCTTGGCAAAAAAATGAGAGGATCACTAGTAGTCTTCAGAACACGCGTACACATCCTTCTAAAAACGAATGAAAATGACACTGAGTAAAAACAGAAGGTGACGGGGGAAAGGGTGGAGAGGTGTAGGGTACTCCCTGGTGTTGTTTCATCACTTTTTTTTTTTTTTGTCACACATCGTCTTTTTGTTTCTTCTCCATTCACTTCAAGTGAGGTAGAGTGGCTTGTCCCTGCCTATCATGCTGCCACTGCAACAACAACAAAAAACAACAACAAAAAAAACAATTGAAGTCTGACAACATTCATAGTTCATACACAAAGAAAATAGGATCATCCGGCGAAAAATCTCGATATTTCATGCTGTCCAAAACTACTCCAGATGTGAACGTATAAACGCGACTCTTCTGGTCTCAGGCTTTTTTTTTTTTATACGAGTCTGGACTTTGTCAGTCTCTCGGATTCTCGGTCAGTCGTTTAAACACAGTTCACGTATGGGCCGGAGAGGGAAAAAAGGCCATAGACAAGGCTGCTGTGCCATGGTATTTGAGGTCAGGAGCTGCTCTATCACGTTAACACACAGGTGTATCTGATAGATTGCTGTAACACTGAAATATATCAGACGAATAAGCACAGTGTAGAGTGTATAGAGTGGCTGCTTCAAGTCTGTCTCAAGCACAGATGAACACCCTGAACCACAAGTTCGAAAAGTGCTACGGTAAGTTGTTATTTCGACATGATGTTATTTTTAACTCCGTGTTATTTGGAATTAGTGACTCATTATTTCAAGTAAAGGTGTTCAGTCTGTTCAGGGGGGATTGAGGTCGGGACTCTTGGACTCTAACGTTGGCGAACCATGTCTTCCTGTTTGGGCCCCTTTAGTTCTAGTGAAGGGAAATTGTAACGCTACAGCATATAAATCAGTCCGTACAGGATTTCGTGGATTTTTATGTTTTGGTGATTGTTGCGGCCAAAAAACGCGGGTTTTTGAATCGGCGAATTTGCCATTGCACGAAAGTGCTTTTTGCAGTGATGGTTGTTGGTAAATATCACATCACATCACGCGACTTGACCCGAATCTGTGGAAAAATCTGCGGTAGTTTAGAAAAATCGTAAACTCCTGATATAATGTCGCGGAGTTTCCTTGATTTTGTGTTCGTTCCAGTGCTCGCAAAATCACAAATCCTGGAGGGACTGACAATCTACACAACTGAGTGCTTCCGACTTAGTGGCCACAGTTTGGGGCAAGATCCAGTGTGAAGATATGGATGTAATGGTTAGATGTCCACAGATTTCATTTCAGCCTTATATTCTAGATTTAATGCTCGGTCATTCACTGAATGGTCAAGGTTTTTGACTCCTAACCCAGAATTCCAGAGCGGTCGCAGCTATCATTTTGACATTCTTATTTATTTACACAATATCCTACTGTCCATTATATTAATAAAGCATCCATATCGGCGTGGTTGAACCTAAAGAGTTTATTACACTCAAACTGTTAAACATGTCAGTGACAAAATTGGTCTAATTTAACCGACACAGAAAGAACACAACAGGCCATGTAATTGAAAAATTGACAAATTTGGTAAATTCAGCGCTGTTTAAATATCATAAATGGGCAGAAAATTACAATATGAATTATCGCCCTACAGATATTAAGCAAATCACAGTCAAAGAACTGGGTTCAGTATCTGATATGGGAGTGCTTTTTTAGAGTTACTGGAAGGGAAGAATCATACACACACACACACACACACACACACACACGCACCTGCAGTGGTTTCCTCCACACTCCCGATTGCAGTACTCACTGTCCCAGTCAGGGTTCTGTCCCACTGGGTTTGGAGCTCCGGGAGACTGAGAGCCTCCCACAGTCTTCTGATATTCTGACTGTAAGTGAGAGAAACCCTGAGAAGAGAGACAGCGAGAGACATCTTCATTAACTATTACACTGAAAGGACTTCAAAAATTGGATTTTTTTTTTCCTTTTTTTTTTATTTTTTATCAAATTCTCCAAAAGATGATGAGCAATTTAGAAACACAGGAGGGGAGAAATGCAGCTACAGTTTGACATTCAATCTTCTAACTGTAACCTCCTCCTTGGGCCTTAAATGCCCCCTCCCTCCCTCCCTCCCTCCCTCCCTCCTCCTTTTAGCGGCTTTGCAGAAACGTGCTAAGCAGACAGAGAGAGTTTCTAAAATCAGGCAGTTTCACTCAGATTCACACATTGCAGGTCTCTGCTGATTCAGATGACACCTCAGCGCACACCTTCCTCTCACAAAACAACACAGCAACCGAGCACGCCTCTGCCCTGAGTCAAAAACATCACACCTCATTACAACATGCTGTAATCACACACCGCTGGAGACCTGGCTCTCTCTTCACCCTATCTAGTATGAGGTTTTGCATTGCAAACGAAATATTTCGCACGAAACTAACCTGCTGGCCTGGGGCCGGGGAGTGGAGTGAGGCCTGAAGGCCCATCTGGTGAGAGATGATTGGCTGCGACTGGACCTGCTGCATGCGGATTGGCTGGTTGAGGAGCGAGCCCTGGTGCAGGGAGAGCTGCTGGTGTAGAGGGGGGCTGATTTGGAACGAGGCTGGAGGGGAGGCACTGAGTGCGGGCAGCATGGCCGAGCGAGGCAGCGCATGCCGGGGTGCTCCGGCCACTGCGTAACTCTGTAGGTCGGTTAGAGGGAAGGGACTCGGGCCCAAATAAGGAGAGGAAGGCTGAGGGGGTACACTGTACAGCGGGGGGTTAGGGGGCATCATGTGGGGTGAGGGCTGGCTGGACTGGGCACTTTTACTCTCCACCGGGTCATTGTAGGTCTGACAGAACGAGACAGAACGACACAATCGGATTAAAACAGAAATCAAAAAAAGGAGATACTTTAAGTATATGACGTGCTAATGTCAGAACACGTTTAAAGTCAAGACAACACAAACAGAACACAGTGTAAAAAACGCATGCAATTATGCTAGCCACAATAATGCAATAACACGAACGGACAAAATTTCTTGAGTTGATTAGAACTATTAGAACTACGCTATACAGTGAGCTATACAGGCACAGCAAATCTGCGTGTCCAAATAACTGCCATTTATTGTTTGCTTATTGGCAGCGTTTAGACTGTATGATGAAAAGCTGGTACTTTCATTAGCTGTCACAGTAACTGGCATGATCTACGAGAGCAGCTCTCAAATATACGGAACTGTGCGACAGACATGATCGATATGAAAGTACTAGGTGCAGGAACGGAGTGATGCATTTACAAAAAAAAATCCCCAAACCCCCACGGAGAAACAAAAATAGGGAAACTATGTGAGCGCGGCTGAGTGTGTGTGTATGTGTGTGTGTGTGTGTGTGTGTTTGACAGAAGTCACCTGCTCCTAGAAATTTCCAAACAAATCCATCTTAAAATTAAACAATGGGACTTGGAAGTGCTCCAGGAAGTCATTTTTTAATATTGCTACACCACATCACTTTAAAACCCCCGGGTTTACGTACACAAACTCTCTGATGGATGGATATATGGACAGAGGATTTCATTTTATTCGCTTAAGCAGCTCACGTGTCACGAAAACAGATTTTGCAAACACGATTTTCGGTGAACTATCTCTGCGAATTCGCCGCTGTTTTCTTTTCACATGTTTACAAGCGAGCTGAAAAACCACGCTGCGATCGGAGTTTTTCCGCAGTTAGCCGATGTGTCTGGAAGAAATGCTAATATCTCGTTTGACATTTGTATTATGCCTGAAGAGGGAGGAGGGCCTCCTTTAAAAATGGCTGCTTTCACTTGGCTCTCATAATCACCCAACATACATTTATCGAGACAAAACCCTCACAATAACGTATTAACGTACAAAATGCCGCCAGGTGCATACCCATTCCGAGAGCCGCATAAAAGCTAGCTTCTTCAGCCGCGCGCACAATCACGTCTCTCTTTCAGTTTAGTTCAAGTACGCTCTCTACAACCTCTCTGAAGAGATATATGAAAAATAACATCCTTTAAGAACAACAGTGATTTTCTCGACATAAATATATGTTTCGAGCCTTGAAGACCTTGAATGTGCTGTGAAGTTTGGTGGTGATTTCATTTTTTTCCTCAATCCCCCCCCCCCCCTTTTTCTTTCTTTTCAGTGCCTGCTAGTTCACTGATGCATCAATCAAAGTGTCTGCGAGAAACAGATTTTGACGAAATATTTAATTATGCGAGACGAAGGACGAGAAAGGCGTTTAATGAAGGAGAGACTGGGAGAGAGAGAGGCAAATATGAGAGAGAAAAAAAAAAAATAAAAAAAAAAAAAAAAAAAAAAAAAAAAAAAAAAAAAAAAAAAAAAAAAAAAAAAAAAAAGAAAGAAAAAAAGAGAAAAAAAAAAAGAAAAAAAAAAAAAAAAAAAAAAAAAAAAAAAAAAAAAAAAAAAAGAAAAAGAAAAAAAAAGAAAAAGAAAAAGAAGAAGAAAAGAAAAGAAAAAGAGAAAGAGAAAAAAAAAAAAAAAAAAAAAAAGAGATGTAAAAAAAAGGAATTTTTAAAAAAATTTTTTTAAAAAAAAAACAATGAGCAGAGGAAAAAAAAAAAAAAAAAAAAAAAAAAATTAGACAGTATGAAAATGGTGTGTTTTATTATGTAGATGAAAATACGCAATAAAACGATCCATTACACAGATCCTGTTCAAACCACTCTGAGACGAAATGCTTTCAGAAATGAGAAATCGACTATCGATCTATGGATTATGCATATTTCTGCCATTATGAAATTGAGTAATATATCAGTTCATGAAATCTAATGGATGAGCCGGGGGGGGAAAAAAACATCCCCTTCTCCCACAACCTTAATGTATAATGTATATTATTCTTATAGAGAAAGGAAAATGTAAGCTAATGCGCACGCACGCGCATACCCTCCACTCACTCTCTCTCTCTATGAGGACTGTTTGGGGTCTAATTTAGCATGGTGGTGCATCCACACACACACACTCCCTTGACAGCCCCTCCCAGGGGATTCTCTTGAATTTCTCCATCTAATGTATAATATAGCTCATCCCCCATCACCACTGACCCGTACATATCAAAGACATGACCCCCTCCCCCTGCTGTTACCTTGGAAACCAGGCTGGCTCGGTACGCTGCCAGGGCCTTCAGGTACTCCTTCTTAGCCGCTTCTGTTTTTCTCTTATACCCCTGAGAGAGAGAGAGAGAGAGAGAGAGAGAGAGAGAGAGAGAGAGAGAGAGATAACACAACAGTGGTTAGTCACACACAGTGCAAGTCTTCAGCCATTTGACCTGAGCCAAGGCCATGGTCAGTGTCATGTCAACCACATTAGATGCTCGGTGTCAAACATATTTCGAATATTCTTTTTACCCCACTCATGAAAAAGAAAAAAAAAAAGCCAGATGAACTATTTTCTCTCCCTTCGTCTGGGATTATTGCACGAAACTCCGTCACAGGAGTGTAATTTCATCAACTGTGTCGTCCCAAAAACCCGGCCCAAGACAATGCAAAAGGAAATCGGTTTCAGCATTTCTGCTGGAGAGTCCATTAAGGAGGCACATCGTTCTATCAGAGTGGGTGTCACATCAAAGGAACAGCACAAAGAGAGAGAGAGAGAGTGTGAGAGAGAAAAAGAGAAGAAAAGACGGCACGGTTTAACAGGGAAGGCAATCTATAGCAAAGGAATGAAGTCTGAGAAATGGCGAGATTGGAATGTAGGCTAATGTAATGGCATGTCAATCATTTCCCCCGTCCGCAAAAAAATAAATAAAAAAAATAAAATTGCAGTGAAATTGAGGAGGACAACAGCATGACTTTAGCTGATGAGAGTAAATATGGACAAAAGTTGTGGAAAGACTGATGTCACGTCGTATCGAGGGCAGCAGCGGCAGCGTGGTTTAATTGATGAGAAAAACAACATTAAAGTGATGAGCGTGGCAACAGCGTTTAAACTGATGAGGAGAAACACTGGTGCTGTTTCTCTCCAGGGAGCTTGTTACAGCGCGCGAGTAAAGAAAGGAGAGCAACATGATTTAAACATTTACATATGGCTGGACCTGGCTCTGACTGCTATACTGTAGATAGAATTACCATTAAGCTTTAATGCCATGCACGCTGCGACTGGGAAATGCGCACAAACGCACGTGTAAAAACACACCCGAACAGACGCTGGCTTCAACTTCGACCTCACTATACGCAGTGGCCAGTGTTCACAAGAATAACTTCCTCTCACACACACACACACACACACACACGCGCAGAGAAGAATCTGTCCGATCTGATTATGCAAGAGAGTCAGAAAGCTGAAAGGAGCGGACAGCGACTGCCGAGGTTAAGTGAAAGGCCGTCCGATCGCTGGCGTCTTTGACCCGCGCCGTACGAGCTTCCTAAAGCTGACGCGGGATCAGCAAACAAACGTCCCAGGAACCCCCGCGCTAACGAGATGATTAGTCTTAAGCAGTGATAACGCACGATCCGAGTTTGAGTCCGTGCGTTGCTGACAGTTCAATATTGAACGAGGTGGTATGGCTTTTGTAATAATGAACTCTCGAGGAGCTCCCGGCAGCTCGGGTTTCAAATTAATTTAACCCGAGCTAATGAGTGGCTCTAACGACAGCGACTCTTAAATAAATTAACACGCCTAAGGATTTCTAATTATTCCAAAGTGAGCGGATTCATTAGCAATTGAAGCCGTCACAGAGAGAGAGAGAGAGAGAGAGAGAGAGAGAGAGAGAGGTCTCGAGGAATTAGAACTAACAAATGGGGACCTGCTGCCTGTGTGAACGAGCACCATGTTGCCTTCTTAATCCCGACATGGCAGGTGGCCCCCCAGCAGAATTAGCTGGTAATTGTATCTTAATGAAATGTTCTTGTTTGATAACCGGTTAATTATGGAAGACAATAACTTGCGGAATTTCCTGACATGAAGAAAGGGGCGTATACCCTCGAGGGGTGTGTGTGTGTGGGGGGGGCAGAATGAGAGAATTAAGGCGTGAGACAGAGGGCTTGATTTGCGCTCACACTACTTAGGGGATAGTGTAGTGCTGGAGAGCTCTGTTTCAGGGGATGCCGTCGAGGAAATACGGGAATCTCGCTGCAGCGTCTCGTCTGAATCGCATCCTGCGCCGTAGCCGTAATATTTCCTAATCTCATAACCGCAGCCGTGCTGGGAGAAACTCGGGGCCGACGGTAAACTGATGACGGACTATTTCGCGCCGCTGGCCGCCGCCGTGGTGCGCCTTCACAGACACGCGGCGCGTTAATGAGGCAGACTGTGAAGCGCAAAAAGCACTGAATCCCATGGGAATTAATAGCAAATGGCAGCGCTGTTGAACCTCGGTGAGACAGCAAAGAGTAATAAAAACTGAGAAAAAGCAACCAAACATGTAAAACGTGCGTGGATAAAGGCTCAAGGACAACACCAACGTCAAGCACCGAAACAAAAACAGAAGAAGGTGCTGAGAAGGCAGGTTCTATTTGAATAGCTTGACATTGTGCGCTACGTTTGTACCTTTTCCAACTGATGCTACATATTTATGCTGTAAAGATGCTGCAACTCTGATTTACATGGTCTTGCTCCTACACACAGTATAAACACAGACAGCATGGGCCTGCGTTATAGCTTCCTGGTCGTCATGTTTCCGTGTCACTGATTCCTCAGTGATATAAGAGACGGGTCAGGGCTAAACGCTCAACAAAATGACAGTCCTGCGTCGGAGATGACGTCTATCAATCATCCGTTAATGGGCCGTCCCGCAGGCAGATAAGAATCGCTCGGCTCTTCGCCAGTCCATGGCTTCGTGAGGATGCTGGGGACAGAAGCGCACCGACTGCACGGACTACACAGCGTTCCCCTGACGATATCCATCTGAAGATTATTTCAGAAACAGATGCTGGCCATCAAATATATACTGCGGGTATAAAATGTAAGTCATCTTCCAGGATGGTGTGGGGAAACATATCTGAAGTCTTCTGGGAAAAAAAAAGCAATAGAGCAACTGAAATATTTCAGATATGAAGATTTAGGATAGGAAAAAAAAACATTAATATTAATTACTTTGTCTACACCGACAATTTTATATTGATAAAAACTATTTTGTTACTACTTTTGATACTTTCTAAGATTCACTTCTGTCAGTTGTACTGTCATCTGTATTATGCGTTCTCTCTCTTTATATATATATATATATATATATATATATATATATATATATATATATATATATATATTTGTGTTTCATGTTATAACAATAACAATATATAATCACAAAAAAACTATTTTGTGAAGAAAAGATTACACTGAAGAACGATGGAAAGAATGATTATTATTATTATAAACTTTTTTTTAACGTTATTTCTTTCATAGGGCACTGTAGCCGATTGACAGCAGGTGATGATGTCATCAAAAGATGACCTGGCCTCAGTTTAATAATCCTGGAGATCAGAGCACTGATGACCTCAGCAGCTCCACTGATATCAAACAGATGTGTTCAAAAAGTCACGGACAAGACGGGGGGGGGGTGTATGGAAAAATCAAATCCCCTCCATTCTGATGGAAAGGATATATTGTAATGATTTTCAGCAGGAAAAAATAAAAACAGCAGAACATTGGGCACCGCAGTCCAAGGACAAACCATTTCCCCAGCACCATTCTCAAAAATGATGCAGTGTGATGACAAGGAGAAAAGGGACACAATCATGCACATACATATATATGTGTGCGTGTGTGTGTGTGTGTGTGTGTGTGTGTGTGTACGTGTGTGTGTGTACGTGTGTGTGAATGTCATGGGAGACAAAGGGTTAAGAAGCACAAACAATAACATTTCGGAGAGCAGATGTCCTTGAGGGAGAAAAAGAAGGGCGCTGGGCGATGGCTAATCT